>JAHLJT010000631.1:191850565-191916180 GCA_031308135.1 Acheta domesticus | reverse complement strand
TTTTAGTTTCCATTTCATTCGATTCTAATGTCCACTCAGTAGCTATAAACTCACACGTATCCGAGTTAGCACCTTGGCGCACGAACAAATAATCACCTCGTACAATCAACGCAGTGCCAGGACTGCGCGCGGCGGCGGCGGCGGCGGCGGCCGGCGCGGGTGGCGGGATGAGCCGTCCGTCAGCCGCCGCACATCACTCAGCGGTGCGCCGCGGACGCTGTTTGCAGGCAGAGCGCGGCGCCCGACCCCACCCCGCTCTCTGCCTCGCCCGCCCTCCACTTCTCGCATCCTTCCCCCAGCACCCACCCACGCTCACCCGCTTCCACCCACAGTCGCCTGCCCACGGTCCGCCCGCGCCCGCCCGCTTACGCCCGCCCGCTTACGCCCGCCCGCGTACGCCCGCCCGCGTACGCCCGCCCTGGTACGCCCGCCCGCTTACGCCCGCGCCCGCCACACGCGCCCATGCCCGCCCGTCCCCTCTCACGCTGCCCGCGATCGCTCGGGCCCACCGGCACCCACCGCGCCCCCCACACCCTCCCGCACACACCCACACTCACCCGCACTCACCCACACCCATCCGCACCCCCACCCCCAAACCTGCCCACACCACTTTCACCACCACCTTCGACCGCACCCGCCAGCGTCCGCGCGCTATCCCCCTCCTGTACCTGCCCGCTCTTCAAACCACCCTACAGCCCGTCCGCCAGCCCTCCTACGCTCCTGTTCCTTACCTTGCCCGCTTCCGTCCGGCCCCGCCCTCCACTGCTGTAGCCGTCAACCGTCCCCCCACCCGTAAACGTCACCTCTTTCGCCTACACGAGCGACGGCCACTCCCAGCTGGGCTCTCCATGACTTCAACCCACCCCTCCTCACCCCACCCTCACCACCCGGCTCGCGCAGGACTCGCGGTTCCGCCATGTCGCCCAGATCCCAATTTGTCGCAGAGCGCTCCGCCGCCCTCACTAGCACCGCCGCTGTCGCTGCCGTCGCCGCCGCCCCCACGCCGCGGTTGCCCTTCACTTATGAATGAGACAATATGCGTCTCATCTGTTACTAAATCTCATGCCCTTCCCGTACGCGCGCCGCCAAATCGCTCTCACGCAACGGTTTTGTAAATGGTTTACTCGTCAGGATTTATGAACGCACTCAGGCTGAGTTCTTTATTTCATTTTAAAGTTTTCAAATAATAAAATGCTTCAAAATAAATTTTGTATTAAAAATGAAAAATATATATTTTTTGTTTTGTGCGTTTGTTTGCCATTTCGCTGATGTAATGAAAGAACTGTTCATTATGTGCTATTTTACAGCATCAATCTGGATCAATCCATTATAAGTGATCTAGCACTGCTTAATCTGGTCTTTAAAATTTATTTATTTGTTTGATGGGGCTTCAAGAACTTGCTTCACGTCATGGCAAAATGCCTGCGGAATCACAGAATAAATAATACCATGTCATAGGTACAATAAATCTGTCCATAACGAATGCTAATTTACAGTGATCAAGTCTTGAAATCCAATTACACGTTTAAATGATACAATGAAAATAATAAAATTATGTATTCATGTCGCATATTAATGATTATATTTTAGAATGAATGTAGTTGTAAGAAACTTGAAGGCGCTATCAGTAAGAAATGATAAAATTCCAGAGCATATCATGATCTTATGAAAATTCAAAGCTGCACCATTGACACTTCAAAATATTTCCTTTTGTTTTGGTTATTTTTCAATTCGCTAAATTTCAATTTAACTTTCTACAACTAAATTATAATTCTGACAATCAAGATAAACTTACCTTTGTTTGCAAAGTATGAAGGGTATTAAGATCATTTTCAAAATTATATATTCTGAAGCTTTTATGTTTGATAATAAAACATTCATTATTGTAAAGTAGGGTAGGTTTGGTAAACAGTATGATTACTTCTTGTCACCACTTCTCTCCAATGTGAAAATGAAGCATTTTTCGCGTTAATTTACAGTTTTTTAAACACAATTTGAGTTAACTTTCAAACTTGAAACTCAGAATGCTGTTTGCTATTATTGCAATCTTCTACGTGTGCAAATTTCAATTTTATCTATATCCTAAAAGAGATATTATTTCAGAAGAAATCCAATTCCAAATTTTGGAGGGTGTAATTTTTAAGTGATACGGTACTTATCGTTGATATTTTAGATAAAGTAACTAAACTGTTATGTGTAAAAACACAGAAAAAATAAGGCTGAAACTGTATTCCTCCTTAAAAAAATGCGCCCTGAAAGTCGAAATTTGTTCATTCGCGTTCATAGTTTGGTTGCAAATATCACCCGAATGAAAACATATTAGTAGATAAACATCATTTTGATTTAGAGTAGTTGACTGAATCCAATTCACTTTGGTTCAAAAAGCAACAACATCCTGACGCTGAGTGTGAAAGTTATAAAGGTACGCGTCTACAAACGCGAAAAATGGCGCCCGGCTTACAATAAAAATGGCCTTTTGTGAACCACGTACAATATTTTTCTTAAAGTTTTGAACACAAAACATAAGGGAATTTATATAAAGTATGAAGTTTTTCTCAGATGGTAAAACGACCAATTTAATTCTGGACTACTTAAACCGAATGACCCCTATGCACGAGCGATTATTCATATTGATGCAACTTCTGCGGGGCAATGACTATATAAAAAGCGTTTGTTCTTTAACAAACCGCATCTATCTCATACTGTGATATTTCTAGGTAACAATTTCAATCTCTCGAATTCCATTTCTCTGAAAGGAGAAATACATGATTGGCATTATATTAGGATTAAATAAGAAATGTCAATTATTACATTTTATTTATTATATAATATATTGTATAAACACAATATTCTTCTGGGAAGGTTTGTGTTTGCAGGAGATTCATCTACTACTGAAACTGGTTACCTTCCAATTGTAACATTATTGCTGCGACTAAATAGGGAGGCGCGGCGGGGAGTGTCCGTATTGTGTCCGTATTGGCGTAGAGTCTAGCCTCTTAAAAATACAATCTTTACCTATTGCCAAAAAGTGCAACAATGTCTTTGAAGCTACATTGTATGACATATTCATAACTGTGTTTGTGAACAAATATTCCTGGAACTAATCACAATCATCACTGACGAAAATCCATCAATCACAATGTGCTCGGGATATCAATACAATAGGTTTCCTAACAAAGAAGAGAAAATAATTATAATAACGCCATATGGATATTCGGTTTTCTGCATTACCAGTCCAACATTTACTTCAAAAACGTAAACTATTAATACTTACAGGCACATACTTATGAAAAAGGTTACGAATTGACATTGTATTTTTATGTGAAGCAATCCGTTATCTCCACTGCAATCTAAACTCACGTTATTTTTTACGACGATTTTTCATTTGCGTGTCGTGTGGATTTCAGAAAGTTTATGATACTCATTAAGTCGTTTATTACTCATAACTTTTCTCTGCGTTGTTATACCACAGAATTCCATCTTCGACATTGGCGAGGACCTTTCGTAGGATTCATATTCACTGTGAACAGGATTTTGCCATATAATTTCATTTCGTGATTCCTCGTTCAATATTAATCACCAGTGATTCTTCCTTTCTTAATTCACTGCCAGATTTGTCTAATGCTTGTGAGTCTAAAAGCCACAATATTGTTCGACAGGCCGCTGGAACTAGCAAACTGAGAAGCACTAAGAAAATAACCCGCCGCCATCCCATAGCCTTGGGAAGCAGTAAACGCCATCCGTTGCTCAGATATTTCTAAACACTTGACAGATTGTTGCATTATCATATAGCATTTTCCAAAGACATTGTAATAGTATTTCCATAGATTTCAAATATTCATCTACTGTTTTAAAAGCAATATCAGAGAACCTTTTCATTGACCTTTACTCATATATATTCTACTATGTCTATCAAAAATATCGCAGTTTTTGGAAATGATCTGATGAATGCAAAATACGTTTAAATTTATTTATTTATTTATTTGTCAAAAAAACAGTAAAAACTGTATATGACGTGTGGGAAAGAGATTTCACTCGCATTCCAGGAAAATTGGCAAGATTTGTACATTCACAAAGAATTTTATACTTCTTAAACGGTACATTTATGCTTCAAATTTGATTAAACTTTTGCTAAGGATAGAAAATATTTATTATACGCTAATATGTCTATATTGGAAATTAATACGGATAATAAATTAATATGTGGGGCAATTGATTAAATATGGAGTTCGATTGTAAGATTCGGTCTTGAATGCCTAAAACCACATTTTTCTCATGAAATTCAGAGTAATTAAATACAGTATTGGCCTGACGGGTTAACTTTCCATATTTTAAAAGCCACAAAAGTAGACTAATGTAACAAGACAAAGATATACTGACAGTGTGTCCCTATTGCTTTCCAACAAACTCATATTGAAAAAAATATCACGAAGCCTTATCTTTCATATCTGAGTTGATTTGTAAAAATATTTGTATTTAACCCATTTTATAGCAAAGTATATGCAAAGCCTTGCAATTTACCTTTTTTAAATACGTTTAAAGATAGAGCTAGAATGAAGTATGGCGGAGATGAATTTAATTTTTGGGCTAGGATGAACTCTTATTTAATTTTTCTCGATTTCTTTAAAGGTGTAAAATCTTTATATAATGGAGAATATAATATAGAGAATATATGGAGAATATAATATACGGAGAATATAATGAATATAATAATATAATGAATAATATATAATATATGAGAATATAATGGAGAATATAAATATTTTTTTCTATAATCGAAAATAATAGAACGGAAGATGCAAATATATATGAATACAGTTTCAAAAATGAATATTACATAAGCATAGAAATACAAAGAAACGTACATTTATTGATAATTTACAATAAAGCAGTTTACAATTTAATTACGAAATGAAGCGTGAAATATAAATATCACTCAATACATGAAAAAAATTCTATCAAGTTAAGCTTTTGAAAAAAAATTCAAGAATGAAGTGGATCACAAAAGCTGAGTAACATAAGCTTGTAACCCTTTTGAACGTTTTCAATTTGCTTTAATTGTCTGCCTACGTACATTGCATGATGAAAACATCAAATATTTGCGTGTCGATTTCATGAGAATGCATTTCAACTAATTGGCCCATTCTATAATTGGTATGGAGAATTTTACTGTTCATTAATTTCATTTTGTAATAAATGACGAGCACTTAATTAAATCAATAAAGCAATGGAAAAAGAACAAAAATTTATCAAAAATACGTATACAAGAATAACGTGTAATAAAACATGAAGTATTCTGAAATCTGAAATGTTTAACATCAGTTACATGTGGAATACTTGTTTCTTGACTTCAAATATCAATTTAGTCAACAATGAAACTTTAATATAAATTTTATTTTACTTATCGTTAACAGTGTTACATTTCTTCTTTCCTTGTATTTTTTTCCAAATATTACGTAATATAACCCTAGCCTGCAGCAGCAGAAACGGTGCTGAACAAAATCACATAAATAGGTTTCCCCAAAAAGGAGTACGCACGCACAACAAACAAAAATAAATACACCAGTACACGTCAAGAAATAAAATATTTCACCAAAAAAACATTTTCGCAAATACTACAATAATTTATTCAGTACGGCAGTTCTTTGCCGCCAAATTACATCAAGAATGTTGTTCCAGAACTCAACACGTAAATAGTAAGTGTTTAATGATGAGTGCCCCCTAACCTTCATTGAAGACATTCTTAACGTGAGTCGCCCGTAAACAGATTCTCTCAGTAATAAATGCTAGAACTTGCAGGCCATGTAGAGATATAGAAAATTATTACTTTTGGCCAATAAATATGGGATAGCCTCTGAAAGTTTATGACTTGGTGATCGGCAGGTACACAAAATATCTCTGACCTGGAGGTCCTCAGTTCGTGTCTCAACGGTGACAGGATTTTCGGCACTAGCTAGATAGCTAGGTCGAGTTCTGTCGTTGTCTGGAGGAAAGTTCTAGCGGCCGGCGGCTCTGACCGGTAATTTTCCTCTGACCGGTGATTATCATAGACACACCCTATAATGATAGGAGTTTGGACACGTGACACGTGATGGAGCCAAACGATTCAAATTTACATTCAGCATGATCATGTTAAAAATATTCACCTATTAAATAAAAAAAAAACAACCAAAAAGTTAAAATTTCCAGATAAGTGTTATCAATAAAATGTTCTAAATTGGTTTAAAAAATGACGTAAAAGCAAATTGTAATGACGTAAAAGTAAAACATTTCTCAGCTAAGAAATCTAAAAAGCTACTCAGGATTTCTGTGAAGAATTTGTGTTGCATCTCGTAAATATTACGTGAAGCAAGTGCAATTAAAATAATATCAAATCAATTAAATCAGCGAAAATGCTTTAACAATGACGGAAAATGTAAAAAGACACCTACTAATAGAAATCGACGAAAAAAATGTATACAAATGGTTCATTTCCTTTTCTCATAACTGAAAACTAATGTCTATACCAAAATGCATTGTTCTAAAGAGAAAAGGGAAAAAAATGAAATTTCATTGAAATTCGCCCCCTTGTAATCATCTTCAAAACACCCTCGAAGTTTGAAACATTTCTTCTGAGATACGTTGTCCTGTAATAACGTTCCACGCCCATGGTACAGAAGTTTCCGATACTCCCGCGCTGAGGCGCCCGCGCTCACAATCGAACTCGCTCGCGAGCGGAGGGCGATCTCCCGCCCCCCAGGCGGCGCCCAGTCGCCGTTCGATCGGTCGCCCGAGGCGGCGGGGGCGGGGCGTTCGAGCTGTGACGCGACCGTTAACACCAGAGCGCGAATGCTAATTAAAGTGGGCCGATAACGAATCTCATAAAGAGCACGTGACCCGGTCCCGCTCGCCCGCGCTCGTTGCCGTGCAGGCACTTTTCGCGACGGCCGTTAGACGGCGTTGCTTCGTCCGCGATAACACCTGCTGCCCACTTAAAAATTTACGGCGCTTTCGGTTTGCTGTGCCGCCGGGTAATGGGTTGATGACGACCTTCAGAAAGGGGTAAAACCCGAACGGCCTCCCCTTGAGCTGCAGGAACTCGTAAGTCTGGTTTTCTCTTAAACTTGTAAGATAAACGTTCAACATCAAAAGTAGTAAAGGCTGAAAGTCTGACAAATTGGGTTCTGCGGCTAACAGCGTTTCCTACGGGAAAGGAGCTTTATAAATCACGTGAAAATAGTTATTTTTCATTCTTCAACTCAAGAATATACAGCTTTAATAACGCTATCTTAAAAATTTATTAATTTATACCATGAATAGTTTATTTTTACGAACAGACTGCACACTTGCGTAAATTTACGGAATGTCTTCTTGCAATAGGAAGACAAAAAGTATAATAAAATAACACTCACCAAACTGTAAAATATCACGTGATGTGGCATTCGACACTCACCTGAAACAAAATATTTTTGAATTGTCAAAATTTTACAATATTAAGTGAAGAAAAAAGGCATTAAAATTTGATATAAAATCACATTGGGTAAAAATATTATTTTTACAAGAATTCAATGATTTAGTTACAAGAAATCGATACCTACAATCACGCAAATAAATAATACACTGTATATCAGAAATAGGTTATTGTGTATAGTTTTCCTATTATAAAAACAAATTCTAAAATACACATTTAATTGGCTGCAGAAGCGTGAACAGTAATTCTAAATTCCCTGATGATAGCAGAAATCTTGTGGTAATCCATAAAGGAAATACGGGATAATCATACACAAGAATAGCAGTTATAATATTTACTATAACATGCCCAAAGTTAACTTTCGGTAAAAACATTTTCTCATCTTCAATGGATCTTACCTAAGGAACGTGGGATTACACCTAAACATTAATAACCGGGTACATATGTATAAGAAATAAATGTACTGGGAACAGCTAGAACACCGCCATCTTGTAGAATGTAGTGAACAGTTGTCTCTAACGTGAACAGTTTAAAGCGTTAAAAACAATAAGCTCTCGGATCATTTTCTTGCATCGCACATTATCCCAACACATGGTAAAACTCGACGGATCACAGTCTAAAAAGCGCAAGAGGCAACATCTGTTAGGCCAGAGCACAAAAAGAGCGGTCCTTCGAGGAAGCATCCTTCTATCGCTGGAGAGAGCGCGCGCTGGCGGCCGAAAGCAACGAGGGAAACCGCAGGAGTGTGCGGAGACTGGTGTGTGTGTGTGTGTGTGTGTGTGTGTGTGTGTGTGTGTGTGTGGAGAAAGAGCGAGACTACGAAAGACGAGACGGGTTGGCTTCAGGGGTGGGTTAACAGTAGGGTGATGGGCGGGTGGTTAAGAAGGGGGAGAGGAAGTGGGGACGGGGATGGCCGGCCTTATGAGAAGACGAAGAGGCTGGCGAGGGGGTTAGTTCGAGGATGGGATGGGCGGGATGCGAGGATTTTCGGCGAGTGCAAGGGAGCGGAGCTTAGAGAAGAAGGGAAGGATGGTGAGATGAATGGGGTGGGATGGTCAAGGAAGGGTGCGGGTTAAGGTAGGGCGGAGAGGTGAGAGAAGGAAGGAGTGAGATGTGTCGGGGCGGGGATCAAAGGGGCTGTAAGAAGACATAACCTTTAGATGGGACGAAGGTCGTGGTCGGAAGAGGCGGGTGAGAAGTATGGGTGGCTGGGAGTATAGCAAGAAGATGAATGATTGACAGGATGGGAGGGGTTTGCTGAGAGAGTGAAGACATGAATGACGAGGCGGGAGGGTGGAGGCGGGCAGGGATACGGAAGTACGTTTGGAGGGCGCAAACATGAAATAGGGCAGGAAGGGCGGTGAAGAGGTAGGAGGGAGGCGTACGTCGGGAACGACAGAAAAGCGGTTGCGTAAGGGAGCAGCAGGCAGGTGGCCAGAGCGGGAAGAGAAGGGTTGAGAAAGCAGAGTGGGAAATGGCTGGGGGGCCGGGCGGCGCCTTTCGGGCTGCGAACACAGGGCCAGACAAGCGCCGCGGCGGACGCGCGACTTTCATCCATCACTGCGTCGCTCAAATGGCCGCCCCTTTGCTGGACGGGCCCGCTCCGCGCCACGTGAAAGGGGCTGGCGCGGCCCGCAAAATAAACCGCCGCGCGCCGGCGGTGCGAAATGGCGCCGCGCGGGCCGAATGGGTCAAAACGCGCGCGGAGAAAAGGACCTTTTTAAAACTAAAAATGTATTTTTTCGTAATATTGTTCTGTTATAATCTCATACCGCACCAGGGGAATGAGCAGCCAATTTAATCCTTGGCCTCTGTTAAAGATTTAATTTCACAGTCCGAAACAAATGAAAAATAAGATTAGTAGTTAAAGATTGCGGTTTGAACACGCTTATTCCAAGAAATGGTATTTCCTGTTTATCTGATTTTTTGCTTGTAAAAAATGTTAAACAGCACACAGTTGATAACACAAATAATCGGCTCGGTTAATTATAAAACTCGGCTATTGGCTCCGCCTTCGAACTTCAACCGAGCCTTTTATAAACTGTTTATCGTCCTAATGAGGGTACAGGACTATAACTTCATTATTCCGTTGTCTGGAGCAAAGAACAATGGATCTAAATGATCTAAACGTTTATTTGGTGTAGGAGTAATTCTGGAGTTCACTCATCCCAAGAAAGTGTAATTCTTATTTATACGATTTTTCCTTACAGGTGATATAACAAAAAAGTACTGAGCAATTCACGATCGGTATAAGAAATATCAGAAACCAGTGGAGTTTATATCTATTACAGTTTAATAATTTGTACTCGTGAGCATTGGATAGATATATTTCATTCTAAATAGAGGAAATAAATTTTCTTCAATGTCTCTCACACAATGCAGGAGACACTTTCCTCTGTGTTTTGATCATACTTTGGGCACAAAATCACTATTAATGCTCAATACAACCAGTAGCCCTTTCCAGAACGGCGCACAGAAATGACGACAAAGACAGAGGGTGACACGATTGAATCCCGCGTTCGCGAGTCCGAGGGGCGGATACACTGTAACCTCTTCGGCAGTAAATACTTGATAAAAAAGAATCCCTAAAAGAGGAAAAAATTGAACATAAAAGGAGATAATCGGTTGTTTGAAAAGGTAAAAGATAATGGATAGTTTGAAAAGTAATTATATGTCGTTTGTAATTGTCGCATGTGAAAATCATGGGTTATGAAATAACATCAAAATAAATAATGACCTATAGTAGAGCAATAATATTGTATCTCTTGGTGCAACCACATGAAAGAGAATTCGCCCAAACAGATTAAACATTTTGTCAAATAATTTTGTGGCAGTAACATTACATGGGAAGAGCATTGCATATGTATGCAAATGAAAATATGGTTACGGGTTAAATTATCACAATTCAATGTCAATGAAAAGCGTTGAAAAGAACAAAATGAAAGAAAAATGTCTGTATGATATCATCTATTTGTTTTTTTTTGTTCTTTTATCGTAATGAATCTATCTTAAAAGACTTTATATGCACATTGTTTCTTGAAACTAGTTAAACGCAAGTGTAAATACACAAGTCCGCAATTGGTATCGTTTGGGCCAGCTGTGCCGCGGCTAAAAAAGCGCGCTGCTACCCACAAAGAGGCTGGCAGTGGATGGAGGGTTGTGGGTAGATGGCGAGGGCAGAAGGGCGTGCAGAAGGATGGGCAAAAGGGCAGACAGATGGGCGGGCAGTGGCGGGCGAGCAGTGAGGGCGGGCAGAAGAGCGGGCAATGAGGGCGGGCAATGAGGGCAGGCAATGAGGGAGAGCAGTGAGGGCGAGCATTTGGGTAGATAGGGAGGGCAGAGTGGGGCAGAAGGGCGGGCAGTGGGGGGCGAGCAGTGAGGGTGGGCAGAAGAGCGGGCAGTGAGGGCGAGCATTTGGGGGAGGGAGAGTGGGCGGAAAGGGGGGGCGGGTAAAGAGGTGCGGGCAGGGGAACGGCGCGGGCAGTGGGTAGGGGGTACAGGGGGTTAGCGGTCACGAGAAGCTCTCCCTTTGCGGTCACTTCCCACCCCCTGCTGGCTCGCACACTCTGTCACGTGTCGGGAGGCGCGACGATCTTCTCCACAGCCCGCTCGTGAATTTTTACATCTCGCACGCCCTTACGTTGTCACCTAGGAATTCCGAAATGGAATTGTGGGCAGATTATTTCAAGAATAAACTGAATAAGAGCGGTTGTCAAAAGCTAAAGTACAAGAGGCGTGAGCCAAAAACACAGCCTGACTTCATGCGTACATATTTCAGTAGTTTTCCAAAACACCGAGATTATGTTCTTGGGTGGCAGAGAGAGACATGTTGATGCTTCCTGCACAAATCGAATAAGAAACTGAATAACATAAGTAGGTGGAAAGCCAAAGTATAAGTTCGCTTTTGCCTTGTCTGGTCTCGAGCAAATGCTCTCGGCTAGAATCAGTTGTCTTGAACGACGAAGTTTGTCGGGGACATTTCTGATCCAAAAGCCAAACGAGCAAACGCATTTGAGGCGTTGATCATGTATAGTATAATGGGTAAGGTTCCATATATTTCAATGGATTTCCAAAACAACCACGTACAGTCCTTGGAAAGCAAAGGCATCTAAGCATCTATTTTAGTGTACTACGAGATCAATTGAATTCGAAACAGAAGCAGGAAAAGATAACATAAGCGTAAAGACAAATAATTTTCCACGTGTATGACTGTTTACGAGTAGACAGACATCTTTAGTCCAACGTGTGATCAGCTTGATAAGTGCACGAAAGCAGTGACGTGGCTTCCTGTATTATCCAAGGGCAGAATGTAGGCATTTAAAAAAACAAATGAAAAAATGCATCACAGCAACTTTTTAATCGTCAAATGTATCAGAATATTAATTAAAATCAAATTTATCAGCATTTTTCGAAATATTTTGAAAATGGCCACCCACAAGGAAAAAGTGGTTGAACTATTACGAAATTGTGTGACCATGGTGTGGCGGTCTTCTCCATCGGGCGAGTCACGAATTTTTGCCCTGATACGCGTTTCGCTACTGTATGGAGCCTCTGCGTTAGTTTGATTGACTGGGCACGTCAACTTCTAAAGGCATTAGTTCTGTAGTGTAGCGCACGTTTTTTTTTCTTCGGGAGGTAGCGGTGATCTACCCGCTGCACCTAATTTACTTGGGTGTCATAGTTGGTGCAGAACCTGGCACTTGGTATTTACATAACAAAATTAGTTTACGCGTGTAACTGTAAACAACCAGTATAATCGCTTGAAAAATAGCTTGCAGAAGTGATGACTTCTATACCAGTCCCATTTTTAAACATGCAATGACCCTCAAAAGCTTTCTCCTTTAACTTTGACCCAACACACACACATGGGGTTTTGTATTTTTCATGGAAAACCTTTGTTTTGGGTTTTCATGCATCAAGGTGACTCTCGGAATGAACGAGATAATAAAATGTCTTTGCAATATTTATTCAGAGAAAAGTTTCTGAATACACTTAATTGCGTTAAAAACAAAGCTAGGATGTAGACGTTGATGAAAGAACTTGGCTTAAGACCGAGGCGCCAACCGGGATAAACATTTTACATCCCGTGATTCCATGGAATCATTTTATTTTTTTCCTTTACATGACTGTAGAACTTTGCTCACTCTCACGCTCAATCACACTCTCTCACGCTCAATCGCACTCTCTCACGCTCAATCGCACTCTCTCACGCTCAATCGCACTCTCTCATGCTCAATCTCTCTCTTTCACGCTGTCGCTCACTCTGGAATATTTTGTAGTAACTAACCCAACTTTCGTAAACATGATAAAATTAAGAATGTTTACAGATTCTGTTTCTATTAAACACAATTTTACAGTGTTGAATTAAAATAAACAAAATAATTTTATTACATTAAATTTCATTTTGACAGAATGAAGATTTTCGATCATCGCAAATGTCTTTATCCTTTAAGGAAAAAAACATGTAAATGGTCCACAGGAGATAAATGATTTAAAATTACAAGTTTAATGGTGCGTTAACACCAAAAAATGTCGAGCGCCAACTGGACTAATCGGTGCAACGGCCCGAAATGGTCCGGGCGCCCCCGCGTGCCTTCATGCTCCGTCTCGAGTTCACAAGGCTGAACAGGAGAGCGCGTCGCAGCGTCGGAGGAGAAGAAAAACGAGAAGGGCACGGAGCGAAGGGCCAGATAAACGGACGCGTTCACTACGGGTCATGGACTGGCATCTGTCTCGCGGCCCCGAGTCGGCGCTTGAGCTCTCGCCCTTCAGAATATTGCGGAATGTTGAATCGCCCGTTTACGTGTGCGGCTGGAATTCGGTGGTGAAGCGACAAGCATGCTCGTTTTTCGCCGTACATCAAATCTCTTTATATTAATGCAAAGTATGAGTACTTCACTGGATGCTTCCGTTCTTTTGCCTGTAATCTTTGGTCGTTGTTGATTGTAATAATCTTTTAAACATTGTGAACATTATGTTCAACACTGTGATTGTTTTTTTACATATAAAGATAGTTATTCGTGACACTAGTCGGCTACCTATCGACTCTTCTAAATTAAAATCACTTTTACCATGTGTCATACACTATTCTTTAGGAAGCCTTACTATAATTTTACTTTTATTCAAGTGTAAGGTAACGGGGGGTAACAGTGCCACAGCTTTGTTTATTTTAACCCTCAGCTGGAGTTGTGAAAATTCTAGGACGTAAGTGGAGTTACGGGGTCGAAAATGATACCACCTAATACCGATGAAACTAAACACTTTATTAGTTGTATATGTTTCCAAATTATATGAATAACCCATAAAACGGATAATAATGAAGAACTGAACCAGAAATTGTAGGAAAATATTTAATAAAAATTCAAAAAATAATTAAAAGAAAAATTATTGCTGAGAATAATATATTGAGTTATTTAATAATGGAATGAACAATACTCAAAGATAACACTCAATAATACTGTTCAAACTCATACATCACATAATAATAATTATATAATTGTTAAAAATTCCATAATTTGAATGTTTTTATTACTTTTTTAAAAGCAAGCAAAGTGGCAAAGTTACCCCACAGGGGTAAACGTTGCCACCTCTATTTCCAAGCCTCTGGCAATGTTTAAATGTGTGAGATTTGGATAAGGAACAGAAACACATACATAGGCATAAGAACATTATTACCCTTTGATTTTTGACAGTTTAAATATTCTAAACAGGGATAAATACTTGAAATACTTTTTTAAGGCTTTCACATAGATTTAATTTAAAAGTTCAAAAAGATTTTGGACAGTCAAATTTATAATAACAGTTTACATTAAAATCTGTTATTATTGCCACAAACATAGGTTTTTAATGTAAACTTTTATTATAAATTTCACTGTCCAAAATCCTTTTGTTGGATCTTTTTGAACTTTTAAGGGATAAATACTGTTTTAAAAACTTGGTCTCAAATAAATTTTACTATCTGTTTTACATTGTAATACAATGCGATAGGGAAAAAAGGGCTTTCTCCTTTTTATATTTGGTCTGGGAAATTCAGCAACAATATTGTATTTTGTCATAACACACGTCATTTAAAGTGGACCTACTAATTCGATACAGCTAAGTAACCTTTTCCTACTTAATTTTCCACTATTAACTTTTTCCATTGCTTAGTGCATTTTAACTTCATCATAGGTTTGTAAACCGTAGATATTGGATGTTTTATTTGTCTACGTGGCAAAGTTACAGTGCATGTATAGCGACAACAAAAAAGTAATTTTGTATCAAATGTAATTCATCAATGTTTACAATTTATAAGTGATATGCTTTAGAAATGATATATATACACCCACAAATGTCAATTGTTTTAAGGCAAGAATTTATTCTCAAAGGACATAAATGTGTGTGTGGGGGGGGAATCGCCAGGATGGCAATGTTACTCTAAAAGGAGTATGTGCTATTAATACATTTTGCCTTGTTTATATGAATAATTATTAATTCACGACATAGCATGCCTAAGACATGACACATTTATTACCTTTGCCATTTATTTCAACTCAATTAATCCAAAATAAACGAAGTTTCGATAACGAGATTTGGCTGCATCACAAAACACTATACATATTTACGGACATTTCAAGATTACAACAATAACCCAATGCAACAAACGATTGAATATGTTTCTAAGAGAGGTAGCTAAGTATGAGAACTCAGACAGCAAATAAATTTACGATACAGACAGTGCCACATAATTTTTTTTTTAAGTTGTGGCAATGTTTCACCCACGGCAATGTTACCCGTCGTTACCTTACAGTCACTTAATGATACATTAATAGGTCTGTAGTAGCTGATGCGGTCAAACGAAGTTATTATTTCTTTCTTGGGTTCACAAATTTATCTCAACACTTGATCATTATCTCACTTTTAACACCAATGATAAAAATTGAACTTTCAACACTCTACACATGCCCTGAGAGAGCCGCTTTTACTAGTGTCTGTCTGAAAACGTTACTGTTTACTTATTCAAAACATGTGAATGTTGTCAAATGTCTGCCACTGAAATGTTTAAAACGTGTCTCCATATACTTACTACTTTTTCTTAAAATGTATCAATTATTAGCGTTAGACTGTGGTGCAGGTCCGTTCTTTGATACGATGAGTACTCATTGGTTTCTGTGTTACTTCTTGAAACCTCAAAGTTTCATGTTTTGCGAGTGCCGATCTGGATGACCGAGATAGCTAAGAGCATGTACCGCCTCAGTTCACAGGGTCGCGAGTTCGAGTCCCGCCTTGGGCATGGTTGTTTGTCCCTTGTCTTTGTGTTGTTTTGAAGGGCCTCGCGTTCTGCTAATTCCAGATCAGAAGAGCCCGCAAGTATCTAGTCCGTATCAGAAGAGCCCGTAATGTCTGGTGTACGGTCGAATTTGCGCCCCATTGCGACGTAAAGGACAACCGGATGTCGGCAGAATAAAAGCCCTAGACAGAAAGACACTTCTACGTTACAAAATAAAACTTTTTACATAGACATGGAGGACATTAAACCTATGCGCGCAGCCGCCAGCGAATCGTAGTCCCGTTCCCCGCTCATTATCCGGTTTCATGGCTTACGTCGCCTTACTGCCATCGCTCCGCCTTTGCCAGCCTCGTATCGCGCCAACGCCTCCTGCGGACGCCGTCGTCTCCTGCTCGGCTCGCCTTATTTATCTGCGGGGCTCCAGGAGGCGGGGAGCAAGGCGGTATGGGGGGATCCCCCGCAGGCCCAATTATGGCGGCGGGGAGACACAAGGGCGGAAGCACCAAGTCGCAAAATAAGCCGTAAAACATTTATCTGGGGATGCTCGGCGCCGAAGGGACCGCTCCGAGGGGGTGTGGCAGACGAAGAGGGGCTGGGGGGGGGGGGGGTGAAGAGGCCGGAAATTACGGGGCCGCGAAAGAGAACAAGGAGATTTAGTCGCCGCGAGGGGTTCGGCAGGCGATGGCTGGAAGTGACTAAGGAAGATACATTTGCGCTTTGTTTCAGAGTCTGACAGCATCATTTTTAACGGGGAACGAGGTTATTTTCTGTACGGATATTGCTTTTGAAAGATTTTCATGAAAGTAGACGTCCATGAAACATCGAAATATGTGAATAGTAGCTTCCATGCTACCGCAATCAATATTAGTCAGTCTCTGTTAGCGTATCGTAATATTCAAACACAATCACTGTATGCAAGACATAATATTATTGAGAAATGCGGCTTCCTTTCTGTGCTGAAGTATTATAACTGCTAAACTATTTAATTTTTTATTTGGCTGTAAGATGTGGAATTAATTTTGTTTTTGTAATATCGTTTATTTTTCTTCGATTCCTCATTAAAACTACAGCACATAGTTTATAAATTACAGGAACATTTACAAAAGATAATATGCACCAAAATAAAAGTAAAACTCAGTAACAATACAATGTTTTCTAAATATTTTATTCTCTCGACAAGAAAATCATTTGATGTGTCTCTAAAGTCTTCACGACAAAAACTAGCGCCCATTAGATTCGGGATGTCGAAGGGACGAGTGTTAAACGGGAGCGAGCGAATGTCCATGGAGTAATTCGAACTTGCCGGGATCCCTGTTCCCTGCCGCCACACGCTTCGCTGACTCGCTGCAGCGCCCCTGGGTGTGAGGGGGAGTCGCCCAGCGCAGAATAGTTCCAACCGCACGTTTGGCACAACGAATTATAATGCAATCCAGATAATGCCATATAATTGTAAAAGGACCATACTAGCACCTGCAAAGTTGCCAAATGTCTCTTCTAATTCAATATTCACTGAAAATCTCGGGAAAAATAAAAACATTCAAAGTTAGGTCTCAACCGTACATAACTTTCTCAAATTAAATAATATCACAAGAGTATCATAAATAACATTTTAACATACAAATATTCGCAATGAATTTATTCCTGACACGAGGATTGCAAGCTATAGCTCGACAACGTAGACAAAATAACTGAACTGCGCATGCGTGAAAAGTGACGAAGTAGAAGGTTCCCCCTCTTTCCCGACGAGCCGCCACCACCACTCCCATATCGGCCTTGGCGGGTGGAAGGAGGGTGGCGGCAAGGCAGCTTGACCAAGTCGAACAGCTTTTAGGTGTGAGAAATGTCATGTCGAGAGAAATGACATTCCTTCTCTTCTCCTCACGTACAGTTTCCCAAAAAGGGCTCTTGTTTTGGAATTTTTCTTGCTCGGAAGGAATTCTGTTTGTGAACCCTTTTTGTTGAGCGTAGCTGTAGATCTCGGATGTTGCTTTGCGGAATTTTTGAGTTTTTACATTTTTGTTGAAATGGCTTTGACTTCAACATCCGTGAGTGTATCAATGCGACCGTTGAAGTGCGAGGCTCGTGAGATGATGCGTCGAGAGGGAACATCGATAGGCATCTTCCTCGTCTCTATTTTCGTTAAATTCCCCTAAATTTATTTGTGGGGCATTGGCAATCATACTAGTAAACCTCCTTGACGGTA
Organism: Acheta domesticus; assembly: GCA_031308135.1. NCBI lineage: Eukaryota > Metazoa > Arthropoda > Insecta > Orthoptera > Gryllidae > Acheta > Acheta domesticus. Next base: position 191,898,258 of record JAHLJT010000631.1, on the reverse strand, counting down.
TTCATTCGTTCATATAATTCACGATCCTCAGAGACACAACACGTAAACGAAAATATCAGTCTGTAAATGGGTTCGGCATTGATCAGCGAATTGTGTAAATGTATTCTCATCGGGCAAGTGGGCGGTGCCCATTGTAATGTGTGAGGTAAATATGTGTGTTTTGAAATTGTGAGTAGGTTTAAGGATGTGTGCATTCTTTCAATATCAATAAAAGCAATATTTACTTTTTAAGTGCAGAATGTCGAATATTACAGAAGCTTGTATTTCGTATTCGGAAATTTTCAAATTTTCGTTGACCTAGACAGCTTTCATATCATCATAGTTTCGTCATTCCCTTAGATTCTTTTACTTTTTCAATCTTTACTTCTGTTGTACTCTTTAATACAAAGCCGTCGTCAAACGTCTTGATGACCAGAAGTTTTATCTATTTCACAATTGTTCAATTATATTTTGATTGGAACAGGAGTCAGAAATATATGGATGATTGCAAATCGATGGTTATGATTGTTTATGATGATGCGACACCTACCAGGAAGTGCCGACCACTCACTTTCATGCAATGACATCAAAAGCAGTAGACGTTTTTTGAGGTTGTAGTAGGCGAAGCAAAGATAGAGAAGTTCTTGAGTTCGAAGATTAAGTGTTTTTAAAAGCAAAAACGATTAAATGTATAAGAACGAAACGTCCAGCAATTGTTTGACACACGTCTACCTTTTCAAAAGAATTTCATGTTTATAATTATGTGATGCATTGCGTTTTTTGTTGGATTGTAGAATTCCCTGTTGTAGTTCACATACAGCGTACATGTACGTATATTTGGTGTATAAATCATTTCAACTACTGCATTTTCAGAAAGTGTTTAACTCGTATGTTGACGAAGAATAGTGACCGAATTGTTCGAACATTTTTAAACCATCTTCATTTCAATAGTTTTGGAGAATAATTTCTGAACAACATCAATCTATATTTTGAAGTTTTTTATTTTCTAAGTGAATTTATGTTAGACTTTCTTACAATTCATCTGTGGGATGCCATAGGAGGTCGTCAGTTTTTAATAATAATATTATTAATAATAAAAATAATAATATTAGTAGTATTATTATTAGTATTATTCCTCTAATTCATGACTAAAGATGTTATGAGTCAGTTGATTACAAAACACTCCGGGTTGAAAACTGCTTCCTAAGGAGCAGATCTAGAATCTATGGGTGCCTCTACAATACTTTGAGCCAAATGTGGGCTATTTCCAAAAAAGCAATGTCTTCCCAGTCTTCTTATTATTATTACCATATTTATATATTATTTCTATTATTTATCGCACATTGTAATTCATCCTTTTGTTTCTGGTTTAGAGGAAATTCTCGGTTAAAATTCACCCGGCATGTCACTCAACGTGTGTTGTGCGCGCTTTCAGAGAGGGTCGGGCCCACTGCACGAGGTCCCCGGCGCGTGCGGCCTTTGTTTGAGCACATTCCATCGGCGCGCGCCCCGCTTCGCACGTTCGGGGCGCATTACCGCGCCTATATTCATTCCTCTCGCCCTCATTTTATTTGCATTAGTATTCCGGTGCTGCTCAATATCAATGCACTCTCAATTATACCATGTAAATATTTACATTAGTTTTGTTTCTCTTTCCCCTCCTATTTTGTCGTTCCGCACGTGCACGGATATTTATGTTTTTTTTTCTTAAAAATTCACGTGATTTTTTGGTGCTGGGGAAAAAACAATGTCTAGTTCTTTTAGGTTTCACCTTAACCTTTTTCGTAATTAAACGTTGCTAGTCAGATAATTTTGCATTTCATATTGACGAACTCTGTAGGAATTTTCAATACTATGTTCATATTGAACACATTATTTTGAACATCATAAACTAACATTTTGCAATAATAAGTAAAAATGTAATTCAACTTTTAAAATAACTGGTACAGTAATATTCGTATTCTCTCCATTTTAGATGAAATGCAGAAATATTGGAAATTGCAACGTTGAATTTGATGAAAAGTATTTGGATGTTTTGAAAACCAATAAACACAGATATATCGAAATGACCTACTTTTTTCTCCTTTAAAATGTGAAATTGTCGGAATTTTTATTGCAAGTAAGTTATTAGAATAAATACTTAACCAACGAGTGTTTATACATTATTGACTGTGGGAAACTACTTTTCAGGATTCTAACGTATTGAGTGTCCTGTAACAATTGAGTGTTTAGAAGAACTTTTCCCTTCAATGTGCCCAGATTACAGCAATAATCTTAAATCGTAACAACCAATGTAATACGTATAAAATATTTCAAATAAAAACTGACTTTGTGATATTAGGCAGTTTATACATCAAGAAGTTGTAACTTATCGGTCCTGCTCAATGGATAAAAAATATAGATGTATTGGTAGCACTTTTAATTGTCTTCAGTTTCTTTATAAAAAGTGATGAATTATATTAATATAAATACACGAAAGATACCAAAATATATTTTAGATCGCAAATAAAACACTCATACGTTAAATCGCTTTTGGAACTTAGAGAAACAAAAATGTCGCATGGCAGAGGTACTAGAAATGTCCAGCCAAAAACACGTTTTGTTTGCTATTTCCCAATGAAAAGTAATTCTACGGAAACAAAAATGCTGACTATAAACGTCTAAGAAAAGGCTACAACTGGCCTTTGTGATTTCTGTAGTAAATGACATCGCAAAGGCAAAGAAGAATGCTCCCTGAAGATTAATGTTCCGCCAGCCCTCCCCCCTCGCGCAGTCAGCCCCGACGCGGGCGGCTGACAGCCACTCGACAACTTCTAACTACTTTCAAATCGCTAACGACTACATCATTAAAGAAAGTTCCGTCGTAGAGAGGAAATCGTCGCGATAATGCGCTGGGGGGACAGTGAGAAGAATATACCACAACTTTGGAAACAGTCGAGAGACAAGACAAACTATATGAGAGAGAGAGAGAGAGAGAGAGAACATCAAATAGGCAAAAAAGTCTCAAACATGGATGCTTCATTTTAGCACTTGTAGTTTTATAGAGAAGGTAGTTCGGAAAGAAATTACTGAACGAAGTACTTGACAACTTATGTATTGCACAAGAAAGACGGAATACACATCACATATACTGGCACTAAACCTACAACACACTAATTAGGTTTCGTTCAAACGAAACCACATATTCAAGAGCATATTTATACTGAACATTATTACAGTCAAGATGTGACAGTGTAATAACCTTCTTAAAATATTTTTGTACAAATTTAAAAATATTTTCGGAACACAGGCTGCGTTCACCATATAATATTTGCCTAATGTGTTCGGTTTACAGCCAAAGCGTAGACTCAAAAACTCGGAGTAGATCGTTGCACATTTTCCTTTCATTTTTAAGGCCATTTGGTCGTATATGCGGAGAGGCGGAAGGGTAGGGTAGATTTCAGGTAGCCGGTGCACATGTGTATTGCTATTTTTCGTGTGCGCGAAGAAATTGAGAGAAAACTAAGCAGCCTATACCCGTGAGAGAGGTGTCGATGGTTTGGTAATAGCATAGTATCTCGGGGAAAGTACAATAACTATTTAACAATTTAGATTCCCACTCAAACTGCAAATAGAAGAATTTTTGTTCAAGATTCTGAGTCACTCAGCTAGACTATTGTAGCTGGCGGATTGCAGCTCTTTGTAGAGATTAAAATTCATAGAGCTGTCACAAATAAAAACTATGATATGTTATATTTCGTCAATTGAAAACAGGCAGATTTCACATCAATAACAAATTTATCGAAAAGTAATGAATCGTCACTTTTATCATGCCCCCAAAATGTATTTCCACAAATAATGTCACACGAATTTACAAGGGGTCTAACAAATATTTAAAGCAATAATGTTATTCTATTGTCAAATTTAAATATAAATATGTATCTCACGATTGTCGAGACAAATCAGGACACCAGATCTCTTTGCGTGAGTCCGCGCACCGTAGATTTATGTCCACGGGGGATTAAACGAAGTCTGGGAAAATACTTCACAGATCTCCGTCAGACCGGAAATTGAGTTAAAATTAGGATTCTAATGAAATATCTTTTTTTCTTCTCACCTTAAAACAATGCCATTTAGTACAGAAATTATTTTTATATGGCTAAAGGAAAATACCAATTTTGATACGCCATTTCTTTTCTTTTTGTTGAGTTTTTCGTCAATTTCGACTAAGTCATTTTTTTCCCTTTTTTCGTCATTTGCAAATACTTTTTCGAAGATTTCATTAGAATCAAGCAAGTACCATTTTAAAGGTACTTGCTTCAAATAATATTATTGAGATGGAAGAGATGTTTTTCACAGAATTCCTGATAGCCTAATAAATTTCTTCGCTCAGAGATTGCAATGTCAGCAGTTGTTTGTTCTCTAAGATTCCTGTGACGCCTTCAGCACTATTGTCGTTTCGACGGATTTCACGTTAACTAAAGAAAAAAGATTCTTCCTAGACATCCTGGTTCGGTCCAAACCTAAAGTTTGCAGGCTGAGTTCACTTGAACGAAAGGAAGAAGCCTCAATTACATCAGTGACATATCTAAGAGCTTTAGTCGTTTATCTGAACTGGTTTTGATTATCTTTTACGCCATTTTTCATTGCTTTTATGGCATTTTAAGAGCATTTTATTGATCATTTTTGGTGCAGTTTTAGGTCACCAAAATCCCACCCCTAGTCATAATTAATCTACATTTTTGTATGTCGTTCTCTCTTTTTTGTAATGTTCTATCATTCATTTCAAAGAGTTTAAAATTCATTTAATTGGTTATATCTCTTTGAAAATATCTCACAGGAAAAGCATTTCGTGAAAATTAAAACCAAAGCAGACAATACACGTTAAATCAACAAAGAGGTATCTTGAACATGAGGCATCTTTTTTACAGAAGCTCACTGTACAACAGGATGTCCTTGTGTGGCTTTTCCCGCTACATTCATTAAAGAGAAATATAAAAAAATGTTTTGAAGAAAAAACATTTTATGAAGGAACCGAGACATTTTGTTGAGATGTAGCTGTTCTCAAGCGAAATATTAAAAAGAAATCTCATGCCTTAATGAAAATGTTAAGCTTCACAAACCTAATCTCAGTTAAATAACGGTCCGATAATTGGAGATAAAAATATGCTATCTTTAAAATTTTGTTTTCAATACTGCAGAATGTAGAGAGCGGTAGATTGAAACAGTTAAGCCTTCGTGATAGCGCACTTCAGAGTTTCTTGCACTTGACCCCTAAAAATATTATAGAACGGATTTTTAGAAGATAAATTCTCGGAGGCGGGGTATTCAATTCACAGTAAATTTTGATGTTATAAAACATTTTTGGTTTAAATCTAATTGTCTGTAATTCTCTTGATATACTTAATTCATTAAACCTTTGTAATTTTGAACGACATTTTATCTTATAGTCGAAAGGAAAAGAAAACATGGAATTATTTAATTTTTCTAGACACATTTTTATCTTAATTGTAAGTTTAAAATATTACAATTCACCGAAAAGGAGAAGTGAATTGCTTTGTTCAAACGGAGTAAATCTCATGACGGATTTGTATCAAAAGCAGAAAATATTAGTAAATAGTATTTTAGGTAATATTTAATTTTGCCACTGCTATTTTGAGCTTTTATTGCAAAATTAGGGCAAAAATGCTCATGCTTGTCCAACACCGATAAGTACACAACATGTTATGGTCAGTTTCAAAAAGTAAAGCTCATTACTTTGCCTAATAATATTGTAATGACTTTTATAAATTATTGTCAGATAATACTTCATTTCTGACAATTACAATGAAATAAATTTACTACTGTTTGTGTATTTCAAACTTCATTCGAAATGTATAAAATTCTTGAAAATTTTCCATTTAAATGCGTATCAAGAATTACATAATAAAACATGCTCGCTGAGTTAATGTTGTAACAATAATTCTTATTTATTTTACAGAAATTAATTTTTCTCATAAATTATTGAATAATTGGTATACCACCTAAAGTAAAATAACACAAAACGATCAAAAATATACAATACGAAGCGACGTCTCTATTGTTTTAAACATTTAAAACATTATTTTCACATGAGTACTGGGCAATGAAAAATAATAATAATAAGTAATTTTAAACTGAATGGTTTATCCATCCTCGATAAGAGAATTTGAACAAAATCGTTGAATGGTTTAGTTTTAAACCATAAATTATTACAAAAAATGTGTAGGTGCCCTTCTCTTGGACCAGATAGCCCTATTAGTTTAAGTACATGTATTCACCCTAAAATGAGGGATATTTTCCAAACACTTAATACTTTCTATTTTCAGTACCGGTTAGTGAAATCACATTGTCGCCGTTTCGACGCATTCCCACATTTTATATTCTATAAATACTGAATGATTCAAACAAACGGTTTTGGACAAATACTTAAATCAACACCCAAAATATTGAATTGCTCTCCTTAGGTGACAAATATTACTTGAAAAAATATTTCAAAATCATGTAAACACAAAACTCACAAGTCTTCTCTTGGTCGCTTTCCAAAACTTTAATTGAATTTGACGCTGCGTCCTAGGCCCCAGAGTTCAATGGCTCGCCATCCGATTCTCCGTACAGGCCGGGGTGTGCAAATGTAAAGCAGAAGGAAATAACGGAAGGTAAACCATCGAGCGTGGGTTTTCCGAGCTCACCGCTAGATAAACAGCAGCGCAACTCGAACGGCCGTCACACCTCGCGCCCCGTGGCTCGCTGCTGGTGGCGTTTGCTCCTGCAGCCGTTGCCGCCGCTCCTGCCGCCACCGCCTCACAGCCACCTGCTCTCCCCGTGCTACCCGCCGCCACCCAAAACTACCCGCCGTCACCCGCAACTACCCATCGCCACCCGCCGCCAACCTCCTCCATCCGTCGCCACCCACTGCCACTTACCGCGATACCTGCCCCCTCCACATGCCCGCCGCCACCCGGCGCCACTCCCCGCCACCCGCTGCCACCCGCCGCTACCCACCACTATCCACCACTACCCGCCACCAAACGCCGCCATCCGTCGCCACCCGCTGCCACTTACCGTCATACCCGCACCCTCCTACTGCCCGCCGCCACCCGCTGCACTCGCTGCCACCGGCTGCTACCCGCCACTACACGCCACCAAACGCCGCCATCCGTCGCCACCCGCTGCCACTTACCGCCATACCCGCACCCTCCGACTGCCCGCCGCCACCCGCCGCCACCGACCGCTACCCACCACTACCCACCACTACCCGCTACCAAACGCCGCCATCTGTCGCCACCCGCCACTACCCCCTAACCCACTGCTACCCACCGTCACCCGCCGCAAACTACTCCGCGTAGCCAACCGCCCCCCCCCCCCGTAGCCATCCGCAACCACTTACACTTTTCAGCCACCTGCCGTCAGAACGCGCAGCCACCCACCGCCCTCCGTCGCCTCCCAACACCACCCAACGCACCTCGCGGCCACTCACCTCCCGCCGCGGCCGCCCGCCGCCCTGGCGTCGCTGCGAGCCCTGTTTGCGCGCTACAAAATAAACGGAGCGCGCACGGAGCGCCATCGACGATATCGCGCAAACATCCGCGAGTTAGCGCTGCGGAAAGAACCTCCTCCAAGAGTTAATTAAATCGCCGAGTGCGAGCCCCGAAATTATACTCGCGGCCACCTCACAGAGGCTGGGAATTGTGCGGCCTTTGGAAAAACTAACCGAATACCGAATAAGGGGGCTAACGGGCTTAACGCTGATGCCGATTTTCCGGTTGGTATACTGTAAATAATACGTACAATGAAACCTGACGAAACCTTCACCTCCATTAAGCGGTCGTATCCCATTAAAAGACATTTCTCCACGAAACTGATTGATTATTGCTGAAAGACATGAATTAGTATTCCCTCTATTATCTAATATCTTCCAGCTTCGCTGCAAGATGAAGTGCAGTGATCTCTAGAGGTACTTATCTCGCGCGAAGAAATTTACTTCAAGTAGCAGATTATTTATTTCGGGCTCAGACGTTTCTACAGAATGTGGTTAGGTGATCCATGTATCGTTTCCATTTTAGCTCAATTGTAAATTTGTTACTCGATCTCGGGTTCGAACCAGGCACATCACACTTGATACCTTCCTTTCCTGCCCTATCCAACTGAGCCAAATGTTGCTACTGAAAGGACCGGAGACGAAAAAGAATAAATTACAGATGAAAATTGAACGGAGCATGGTGTAGCAATTGAAGTGAAATAGATAGCATGAGCATATCAAAATAATGTTTCAAAACATAATGAGCGTTTTCTGTGATACACACTAATGTGTTAAGTCTGTTCTCTACATTTCTATACTTACAAATTATTGTAATTTGTACAATGAATTTTGTAATTGAAATACAAAGAAATGAGAACGTTCGGAAAGATGTGCCTGTCATTAGTCTACGGAATGAAAGTGTTTTTCGAAAGAGACAAAACGATAACGTGAAAACCTGCCAATGTTTGAAGTGCGGAAAAGCACTAACAAATATCATTAATGAGCAAATTGTAATGGAATGGAAAGAAAGTACGGGGAGGTATGAAAAGAAAGGCAAGTGAATGGTTATATTCCTGAGTGATTTAAGAGCTGACGCGTAATAAAACTTATTTTTACTTCATTATGTCAGGTCCGTCATAAATAAGACTCCTGTGAAAGAGGCCAAATTTTACGAGAACCAGTTGAATCCGTTAAGACGAGTTACACTGATTGCAAATGGGGAATGACGGATTTAAAAATGAATAGTTATTTGAGAGATGAGAACAGGCATTGAGTATTCCAATGCCTTTCACACAAATGTACTATATTTAACTGTTGGTACTTCCATAAATTAATGACACTTTCTGTTAATCCGTCAAAGTTCAAACGTAAAATAAGTTTTAAATATTTATCATTAACATTGAATTAAAATGATTTCCATTGACACAGGGAAATAAGAAAAAATTATAGTGGGGTCAAATTGAGATGACGAATGATGTAGATATTGATGTTTTTCTAGAAATAGGTTTCTTCACACACTTTGTTAGACTCTAGGTCATTGTGCACATCTGAGTTGGTGTCTCAAACTTTTGCAAACTTTGTAGTAAATCTAATGTGAGATAGAATTACGAATGTAAAGCATATTCTAATCCTAAGTGTTTATCCTAATTGATCCTAGATTGTTAATGGTTTCAGACATTAGTTAACTATTATCCCAAAAGTTTGAGTATTCAGTTAAACAGTGAAAATGTTAGTATCAGAAGAGGAGACCTAGCAGATGTGGCCTAGGTCTATACATTTTTAGAACTTTCTACACTCCACATTAAAAACCTATCAATGTAACAATTTTTTTTTCTTAGTACAGATCATACCCCGTACAATGAACACTGAAATTCCGCGTGCAGGTGAACATATTCAATTATTTATTTAAGTGATTGGTATTAAGAATTTAAAAATAATTTTCAATACGAGGCCTGTCTAAAATGTATCCGACCTTTGACCAGAAAAAATATTTCGAACCAACCGAACCACAGATTTGGGACCCTAATCCCCTTCAAAGTAGGCCCCTTGTGCTTCCACACACTTAGCCCACCGATCCGTCCACTGCTGGAAACACCTCTGGAAGTCTTCTTTTCGAATGGTGTTCAGCTCCGTCGTCGCGTTCCGCATTATTTCTTCTCTACTCTCAAAACGGAATCCTTTCAGTGACATCATCAATTTTGGAAACAACCAGAGAAGCTAAGAAAGTGTGGATCAATTTGGATGAATGTGCAGGGGCGTTGTCATGATGCAAATGCCAGTTTTTCGCCGTCCACATGTCTGGTCTTTTGCGCCGAATTGCGTCACGGAGTCGCCGGAGAACATCTCCCGCACTGTCAATCGGCGATCTGCCATCACCAAATTTCGCACCCTTTCAACAACAGCTGCATTGCGAACAGTTTGGGGCCTGGCGCCACTCTGCTCACTCTCGGCTGATGTGCGGCCATCTTTGAATCGGTTGAACCACTGCTTAATTTGTGTTACACCCATTGCATCTTCTCCAAACACCTGCTGAATCTTACGAATTGTTTGGCTTTGAGAATCACCTAGCTTTTGACAGAATTTGATGCAGTATCTGTGCTCAATTCGTTCAGTCATCTTGCGAGAAAACTAAATCCGACGAACACTACGAACAGCACCTTACTTAGCGACCGCCAGCCAGCGACTGGCACAAGCGAACGCGGTGAAAAAATTCAAGCATGCGCATTAAGAATCCTCCTTCCACTGTGCGCAGTGGCGCCGCCTTAGAATCACTACTTTGCGCGGAAAAAATTAATGTCGGATACTTTTTAGACTGGCCTCGTACAATGTTTCCGTATTTACCGCTTCATATTTAATTAACTCTAAAGCATTTAATATTAGTTATTAACTAGTTTGTTTGTGAAACAATTTCATTATATATTTCTATCCCATGACTATTGAATTCACACTTATGCAATTAAAAATGTGGTTACACTGAAATTTAAAATTTTATTCTGATCTTTGAACTTGATAAGGAGAAATAAAAATATAGATGTAACTCTCTATTCATGTCATGAAGACTATTTTACTTAAAATGTATTATACATGTTATATTTTTACTCAAACTGTAATACATAGTTAAACCACTCGCTGGCCTGATTCTACACATTGTATTCTCTTCCAAGGAAGTTCTTCTAAGGGTTATTTTAATTTACATGTGATTTACAGTAATTTAACAAAAAAATAGCTCGCCGCTGTGACGTTTGGATCGGCGATCAAGAACGTGATGCCGAATGTTGCGGGATCGAGTTCGTAACATGACTTAAGCGTTCTCACCAAGTGATAAGTTTTACCTTTCGTATCGTGCACCCTATCTGATCAATAATCAATTTGCAATCATTTAAAACATCATCAATGCCTCTCAAGATAACTTCATCATTTTTCATACTTCGGGAAAATAAATGTCATTTTTATTTCCTTAATTTTAAAATTATTCGTGATTTTCCGTTTTATTTTGATATGATTTTATTTAATATAATTACGTGATAGAACTCATGAAAAACAATGCGCTAATGCTCACATATTTAGGAGGATTTCAATATTTTATAATAGCATTGATTTTATGGATCCACATCATGTGTGGTGAAATTCATAATTCAGTTTTTTAAGAAAAGAGAGCAATTTTTTAAAACACTGAAGCAATGTTAGTATCTAAAATAGTAAATGCAGTTCGTATTGTAGAACAATTGTCCTGATATAAAAAAATGAAATTGGACCCTTAAAACAACCGGCAAAAGCTGTTTGTATAATATAGTGTTAATAAACGAAATAATTCAATATTCAATTCAATAACAATTATTACGTAGAAGTGTGCAGTCAATTGGAATTTAGTAATAAGATATTTATTTATGCCAATTCTGTGTTTCTGTGTTTATTTAACCTTCATCTTACAAAATTTACTAGAATTACCATATAAAACAATATAAAAAAGCTCGCCTCTTTTTTATTCGTTTTCGCTTTCCTTTTGATAAATTAGTATTATCCAAATTAGATAAATCCTAAGAGATGAATAAATATTACAAGTATTCTCAAATGGCGTCCAGCACGACAATATATTTGGAAATGCGATGACATTGTAGCGCCCACCTAGCTCCCAAACCTCGCGCCTGCCGTACGCGCCACGTTCGGTACGTAACAGCTGGTGGAGCTGCGCGAGAAAAAAAAATGGAAACCAATATTTATGCCCCTGCACGCAAATGATTGTGTACACTGTCGGTGACGTCGGTCGGGGGATCGGCGCAAATGGACGCAATTCCCAGCGAATCCCACTCCTCCCCTCCCCTCCCTCCCTTCTCATCCCCGCCCCCTCCCCTTAGCCATGACGACCGTCGCTCTCACGTGCATCGGCCATCGGGCTTTTTCCGACGATCACACGTGTTGTTTCTATTGATCTGGCGCCGCTGGCACCGCCGCCACCGCCGCCGCCACCTCTGCGTCGAGGTATGAGCTGTGGACTGACGCCCCGACCGACCCCTTGCATGTGAAGCGAAGCGTTTTATTCGCGAAGAGTGTATATGTAATAAACGCCTCGTATATTCCGCTAATCTCTCAGAGACCTGCCGCCTGATATCTATGGAAATGCAGGCGCGTTCCGGATAGCGCCCGGTTTAAAAGTCTTCGGTCCGAAGCTTCATGGAAATGCGCGTTTGTTTTGAATATGAATTTCAATGAAAAATATTAAAACCCATTGACTTGTATATATCAGTATGAAAGTCGAAAAAATATAGAATAACTCCAGGCATGAAGTATTATATGTGGGTTTAATTACATTGGAAAAAATACGTTGCGACTTACGATCAACAAGTTATATCAATAGAATTTGAAATTACGGATTTTAAAAATAAGAATTAATAATAGTAATATTTTTGAAATTTTATTTTATTCTAATTGGCTTGAATATAAGATAATTATTTTTGAAGTAGTACGTTGATGCAAGCAAAAATTGTTTGCGAATATGCAATGTAAATAGGAAAAAAAATCCATAGGTTCACTGGAAACCGAATGAACCTTTTTTAGTGATCAGGAAAAACACTGGAAAACCAAACGTAAATAGCAGATTCTGATTACTTTCTGTATTTATCTAACACTATGAATCAGATCAGAAGAAAATGAAAACAAAAATTTCATGAAATTCATAAATTCAAATAACTTTGATAAAAATATTAAACAATAATTATATTATTGAATTTTCACAAATTTAGTTCAAAATATTGTGTTTTAATTCATTCTCGTTTCAAAATAAAAATGACCTTAAATATTATTCAGAAGATCAGAATATTATATAGACCTTCAAAGTCATTGAAAGCACAGAGTACATCACTTTGATAACTGATTGCAGAAATGGCAATATTGTCAAAAGATGGGTATTTTTATACACATTTATATACGTGTATTTTAGGTACACACCTACATTTGTACGTGTATGTTTATTACATTACCATATTCACACCACCAATTATTTCTGCCACACAGGATGAAGTTTAGGCAACAGGTAATTTTCTGTAGTCTGCTTACCTACGTTGAGATTATTAATAATCTGTCTATATCAATTGTTACAATGCTCTTTTATGGTTAAAATATATTCTGGAGCTTCAGTTGATCCCAATCAATGAAGTTTTGCATTCCGATTTGATCTCCGGTGTCTCATTGAAATATTTTGCCAGGATACGTTTTGTGAAGGATGTACGCATTGTGCAATGTTTGTAAAACAAACGGCGTGGGAATAACTTTTACATCATTCAGTTCCCCCTCGAGTGTAAATTATGAGCTCTGAATAGGTGCTCAACAAACCTGCAGCAGTTTCCACTGCGACTTGAGGTTTACGTTTTCCGCCGTGAATCGAACAAAACACTAACGAGGTGCGCGGCGAGAGGCCTCGCTCCCGCGCGCGCCGCGGCACGGCGTCTGGCGCCCGCGAGGCGGTCGGCGCTCCGCAGTGGGCCGAAACGCAGGCCCTCCACCAGGCGCGGCAAGGGAACTAGAGTGCTGGGGTTAGCAGGCACTGCGGGCACTGCGTACTAGGGTGAGCAGGCAGGTTAGCAGGCGCTAGGAACTGCGTCTAGAGCAGTGGTGTCAAGGTCTTCTACTGGTGGCTGTGGCACGCGTCGTGGCATCGTAGCATGCCACGAGCTTCTCTGCGCAGCTAGCGATGGGAAAGGGAACTAATACGAGCAGTAGTAATCCCGCCGTTTTACAATAGGGATGACGTTATCTCTGGTGGAGGGGTGATGGACTGCGTGAGGGGCGGTTTCGTCGTGGCACTCGTGTCACGAACTCCCTCTCGTGGCATCGACCTTGACAACACTGGTCTAGAGCAACTGGCGTGAGAATTAAAAGTAAGGGGTACAAATGGCTCCAGAGAGGCGGTACGTCATTGGGTATTGGCGGGTGGTTTATATCGATGATTTGTCTTTATTTCAAATAAAATAATTAGAGACGTTGTCTTCGCCAGCAATATTGTTCGTTGAAATAGCAACTTTTTACGTCACTGGATATCTGCTAATGATAGTCTGGAAAAGTCAGTTGAGAATTATTTCCCAGATGTAGCTCTATTAATGTAATTTCCTCTATAGAAGGAAATAAATTATCCATTAAAATCTAATAATACAACAGTCAAATTTCAAACCGTCGAGTCACCTTAAACATTTTGATTACAAATGTTCCTGATTTGGTAATCGTGTTTTCTTAAGAGTGCAATATAACGCTAATTTCCTACAATCGCGTTAGGAGGTTTAACAGAAAGATTCTTGTCCGCTAAAATATTTTTTAACTCGTGTAGAGTTGTTAAAGTATTTCAGTTCGTGTGAAACAAATAATTGAATTATTTATCATAAAACGAAAATTGGGAAATAATTCGTCATTGAAACGTATTTCTGCACCAAATAACAGGAAAATTTTTATGCTCGGCAGAATTTAGAAAGGAAATAAATATGAAGTATAAAAAACAGCACCAGAATCATAATTCAAATCTCTGTTGTTTTATAGAGCAAATCTGGCAAAAATATTTTCAAATGCAGCCACAAATGCAGCCACCTTGCGCTGCTTCAGCTTTAGCGTGTACACCCCTCTCTGGATTTGGAGGGGCAAGTAGCTCGTGCTAGCGTGATTTGACTTGCCTCCTCTCGAAACAGAGTAATGCAATTGTCCCTTTTAATATCCTTTCATCTAATATCCTCGTCAGACAGCATTCAGATGTTGAGGAGAAATGGTAACAATATATAGCTTTGTTGAGCCCCAGAAATTACACCAGTCTAGCAAAAACTGAACTACCGCCGCCATTTAATATTCTTTCGCTCAATAGCCCAACCAATGTCCAGGGATTCAAGGCAAAATTATTTGGTATGCTAATGATTCACGAACATAATGGGAATATACACGTGCTTCTCTAAAACACACACCAAAAAACTCTGGAGTCGGTTTACCAGTAATTAATATTTTGTCCTCGAAGTCCCAGACGGAATATGGGTCCCAGATGGACGATGTCCCAGTCGCAGATGGAAAATGGAATATGTCGCTGTTACATGAGCGTGTAACGCACAACTGAAGCAGCAACTGTTTCCAAACAAACAACTTGACAGACGACAACTTACACGACGTACAGCTGAATTTATCAATCTACATGCACCTTGGTTTATTCCCAATACACAAGTTCATAATGAAGTAAATCTCCCTAAAATTCAAGATTTGATTAAGCCTCATAGTCTCAATATTTTAGTATTCTTTTTTCATTACATCATGCTCAAATTTGTAATCTAAATCTAATGGTAAAACTTATCCATTTCCTTGTAGAATTATTTCCAAATTTCCTAAAGATAAGTTTCATCCTCCGTAATTTGATTTTCTCATACTTCGTTTCCTTGTTATATTTACAAAATTTTATAATTTTAAATTTCGTCTTCGTAAATCCTCTTAAAGGTTACTATTAGGGTCCATAACGACAGATCTTCAATTGTAAATTTCAATGCTCTGAAAGACATATTGTCGAACAGAAAATAAATTTAAAAAAATATTAATCTATGATTGGCCGATCCGGGCTATCGCTAAAGCAGTGCCGTGACGGTCTTGGACCGAAGGATCGCGGGTTCAAGTCCCGCCTCTTGCATGGTTTTGTTTGTGTGTCTCGTATGTTTGTGATTGCCCATTTCGTCCTTCATCATCATTATCATTTCACCTCATCTCCCAGAGATAACAATTCTGGGAGTTAAAACGGATTCAGCACGAAAATTCTGATCCCCCACATAAAAAGTCACGTGCACCTATCATTGATAAATGTGACTGAGTCCCGGTGAGTTACACATGATCCCGAGATGGCCAATTGGCTAGCCTGAAACTAAAGTGGTCTATAGTACGAATAGTACAATGTGACTTACACCTCTTTAAAATTGACTAACATTACAACAATATACTAAAACTAAAGAGGTACTTTTATTTTGCTGTATCTACAATGACAAATGACACGCACACCACTTTAGAATATATAGATGCTCACCTGTTCAGAGCAAATTTACCATACCCTAGAATTTAGCCAAAATGTTTCGTGGACCACTTTAGTTCCAGGCCAGCCAATTTGCAACAAAAAATATCGATGAGCTGGCGCTGGCTGCGCCGCCCGTGTGCCAAAGCGGGCGCCCACTGTGCGCGGCGGGCAGAGGCGGGGCGGCGGCGCCCTTGGGGGCCCGCGAGGGCCGACGGCTCCAAAGACGCTGATTAATGGCAGGCGCCGGCGCGGCTGCGAGGGCTGACCGAAGGGTTGCGGCGGCGGGGCGGGGCGGGGCGGGGCGGGGCGGGGCGGGGCGGGGCGGGGCGGGGGCGGGGCGGGGCGGGGAGCGCAAGGGCGGCGCCAAAGGGCCGGGCTGCGGGGAAGCGCCGTAGGAAAGCCCTCGGAGGCGGCGCGCCCGCGGTTGCAGCTAGGGAAAAATACAGGGTGCCAGGTAGCAACTCGCGGACGAATGTGGGAAAGAAGTTGAGGATGTGCAAACTCGCGACTCAAATGGATTGATGAGTGCGTGCAGGTGTAATTTTAAGCGTAGACGGCTTTATGTCGTGGTTTACTTGCGTTCCTTCATTTCAGTTTCTCTCAGATTTGATTTCTTAAAGTAGTATTTTATTCCTTACAGGCTTGTTCTTATTCGAACTTTTTAGTTTCCTATTTCCACTATCCACATCTTCAGATTTAATATACATTTTAATTTGTTTTTTTGTTTACGTTTGTCCCATAACATATTTTTTCTCATGAACACGAACTGGCATTGCATGCATGAGCCAACAGGTAATGAAGAGCAATATTCAGAGAGTTCCAGTTCACATGCCAATTTCTGAAACGGTAATGGATTTACATATTAAATCGACTGCACCTACAGGGAATAGAATCCGAAACGACCCATAATCTGAGCGTGTTAACAATGCTATGGTACCAGGGGGTCCTCTGAACAGATTGCTAATAATATTTAATAAATTCTTTTCAAACTTTTTTCGTCCTGACAGAATAGTGGGTGAAGAATGTTCCATTAAAACTCTATAAAATTCACATGCATCTTAGTAACAGATAACCAGAAAATATGTTGTGCTATGATGACATCGTTGTACCATAAGTTGAAAGCTGATGTGAAGTATAATATTCATGAGACTGTGTTAATGAAATGGTTTCGTCCAATTAGCCTGAAAATGATCCAATTAGAAAGATAGTGGAGATCATTTCCAAGGAGGAAGTTTAAAAATTCAGTCATTAAGGGAAGGTGATAGGCAATGCTATGAATATTAATGTATACGCCAAGCAATATAACTAGTAATTATCGCATACTAAACAGCTTTTTTTGTCACCTACAAGACAGGTAAAAAACTGAAAAAGTAAGAGAATTAAAAGTTAAAATAGAATTATTTGTAAATTAAGAGAAGTGCAGACAATATGTGTATTCATGCGTACATTTGAGCATTAGAAATACGCAAATATTAGTTGATGGTACGTACCAGCAAGTGCACATGCAACCCATTCCAGACGTTGGGTTCAAGACAAGTTGCAAATACCACACAATCAATCAATACATCAATTACATATATATATATATATATATATATATATATATATATAGCCTTATTTTACATGGCGAGTCTCAGGCCATCAGATCAGATCTGCTCTTCGTCAGCTAGCAGAGAAAGAAGGAATCGCTCGGACGGCGAAATAAGCGATTTGAATTTTACTCAGAGGCTTCTTTTAGAGACGAGGTTCTTTTACATTCAATAAATCTACAACATGGAACAGCCGGCTTTACTTTCCCTCCCAAGAAAGGCGTACAAAAGATTTTTCAGCCCTTAAAAATCCACGGCTTCCATTGGAATTGAACACGCGAACTTAGATATAACAGCTCGATACGCTAACCGTTACACCATCAAAGTCGCAAAACTTGTATAATTCAGAAACGATGCATCCTATGCCTTGAAAGTAGGGTTTTCATGACCATGGGACACGATTTATGTTTTTTATGTCGTGCCGTAATCCACAGAATGACACACTTTTAAACGTTCCATTACACTTCTAGAAGGTATTCGCAACCCGTAGCACAGGAACTGAAAAATGTAGTTCGGATTCCTGTTTGAAACGGTTTTCACTCTGAAAACTATTAGCTAACCCCGTGCGATCACATCGAACAGAAGAAATACCCGTGGAAATGTTACAACAGAAAAATGTATTATTTACGCCCAATACGGAAAATCCAAAACGTCAAAAATATTGCTTTATTCCTTCATGGCGTTAAGTTATTTTTCGATTCAGACGCTTATAAGTTCTGGAACAATATAATCCCTATTCACTGTGAACATGAAGTAAAGTTAAAATGTTTTTTGACAATGTAATTGGAATGTTTCAAATCCACCGAAATCTGTACATGCTTTTGAAAGTCCACTGTAACTTGAAAAGCTAACGCATAACTTATAATCACTGAACACTTTTGGTAAACACATATATTAGAAGGTTGCCGAACCCAGACATTGCGTACATATACTCATTAATCTTAGCATTTGAAAAAGCTCTTTCGTCTTTGAACTTAAAAATATTACTATGAACGTTGACTGCTTTTGATTAGATTAAATGAAACTCGGAAAACAAATAGATAACAACAAACTACGTGGAAGTAATACGTCTTGAAATCGATGGAAAGAGCAAACGACGGCAGATAAGCTTTAGTTCCATTGATTTTAAGATATTATTAAAATTTAGTATTTTTTTATAAAATTGACTTATAAGAGCAAGTAATAACACATCGAGGTCCCACTTCATTTAACAAAAAAAATCACGAAATTTGTCTCAAATTCCTTTCTGCACAAAAACCCTTAATGTTATAAATACGTAGATGATTTAAAATGTGTCTAATTTACGCACAAATTCAATTAGTTATGATATATTTTAACATTTTGCATCTCCGTTGCGTTTCTTACGAAATACCTCCTAGTCAGTTGACCCCACAGTTATCTCGTGAATCACCAGTTTAAATCTCTGTGTTCTACTATCATCTCATCACTAGAAACTTGTCCATGCCATCGTTCCACCATCAACTACTTTCCACACATTTTTCATTTCGTTTCAGTTTGATCCCGAACACCCTGTATTTGTGAGCGGCAGCAGCTTCCGATCGATCAGTTTGGCCCGCCCTTCTCGAGATCCCTTCTGCCCTTGGGCCGCGCTGCTGTCAAGCTGTCGGTCTGCTATCCACAGGAGGAGCCGCCCTTCGGAACAGGAAGGGAAGAGAAGGGCCGCGGAGGAAATCGTTGTTTGAAGCTGTCAGCGCAGGGAACGTTTTAACGAGGTAAACATTGGACGCGTGCCGCAGAAATTATTGCATCAAGGAAAAGGAAAGAGTGGGCAAAAGCGGGGAGAAGGTGTGAAATCGCAAAAACAATTATCGGTGAAGCTGAATAGTGGGATCGTCTTCTTGTAGTCTTTGAAATACATTGATGACAGTGTAGTACATTTTTTCTGAATCCGGTGTAGGTTTTTACATTTGCCATCGTTTCTATTTTAATTTTTAATACATTTATCAGAAAAAAATACATGACATCATAGATTTAATTATCTATTAATTGATTTAAGGGATACTAAATGATTTGACTATCGATGGCTCAAGTGATCATGTGTCTACACTTTATTTCCAGTTCTGTTACATTCTATGCAAACATTTTCAATATAGTTTAACTTTCATATCCTGGAATCATATACATGTGTCTCAAATATTCGTCATGAAGAAGCTACTTGTGCGGGAAAGATTCCACGACCGAATTTTTTGCGGACACGTGTCTACGTACAATAGCTGAACATCACTATCATAACGATAAGCCTCAACTTCTCCTACATTCAGAGCACAATACCAATTACACGTCTGAAGCACTATTAAACAAGGGCACGTCAGCTACTGCTATTAGCTTGACTCACTGACTAACATTAATTAGGTTTGTGTCATACATTTATTACAAAACATTAATTAAAAATATTTAAAATTTAATTTGTTTATTTACGTTATGTAACTTACTTTGTTTTAATAATGATACTACTAATCAACCTTGTCATAAACCGTTCACAAAACATGTGCACGAATTTCACGAGATTTCTATTATATCATGGGCTTTTAGACGATTCACACCAAAGAAACCAACCGCATTCTCCACATCCCGAAGACTTAAATGGCTTCCACAAGGTGCTGTATTTTCGGAAATGCTATTTTTTATACTAATTGACATTCTTCACATTCCTTTTACAGCACACTTTATTTTACACAAGTACAGAAAATGACTGGTTATTGGTGCATTTAAAAATAATTATTTAAATACATATATGCATGTAAGAATAAAGTAATTTTATGATGTTTTGCTCACTTGTATGTGTTCAAAATAAAAGTTTTCAATGCACAAACTTAATTGACTGTAAAAATGTAAGTAAAGTGGATATTAACTCTCCTAATGAATCACAAAAAATATTGTTTGAACAAGAAATTTTTCTTTCGACAATCGCATTTAGATAAAATGTATTTAACTCCAATTATTTACAATTCGATGGCAGTAACTTAAAAATAAATGGATATCAATAACATACATTACTACATACATATATATATATATATATATATATATATATATATATATATATATATTAATAGTAATAAAATAATTAAAATGATAGAAATAATGATAATGGTATTAATACTGATAAACATAATATAACACACAACAAAACTACAAAACACAGCCGTACGTAGCACTGCACTGCACTGCACTGCACGTTGCTGTCCTACGTTTCTACACCCTTCGACACCATTCACAACACTTCACTGAATTGCAAGACTTACTCATAGTAAGTTTTAACTTACTGGGGAGTAAGTTTCTAAACTTATTTACTTTATTCCTACTCAAATAATTCTAGGATATTTCTAAGGCCACGAACATTGCCAGGCATGATTATGAAAATCGTCAGCAAGCTGCTCCAATCTCTTAAAGCTCTTTTGACGAATTACAATTTACCTGCATCTGATCTCTGTTTTTTGTGCTAATTTTGTAAATCCATGTATTTATGATCTCCTCTACCGAAATACGTTAGTTTCTCTAGCCTGTTCTGAATTTCCTGCCCAAGCTGTTGGCCTACGTACGATTAATGTAAAGCACAAGTTTCGCTTTCTCTCTTTTTTCCAGCGCATCCCAGAATTGTTTTACTAACTAACCACTATTATAAATTTTGTTTTCAGAAACATGATTACATACAGTTGTTAACAGAATTTAGTTCTACAGACATATTACAGTGCTATTAAAAAGTCGATTGTTTAGTGTTAGTTAATATTACTAACTTAATTATTAAAATAGCATAATATTATTAGAAAATGTACCAGAATGTTACATTAACATTAATGTTACCTTTTGTATTTAATTTATTCCCTCGTAATGCTAAAAATTTCATCCCATATTACAAAAGCAGTCGATACAACTACGTTAATACAGTAGCCAACCAAAAATATTTAATGAGGTTTTTTTGGATACCTTCTTTTTGACATTTTAAATAATGCAATAGGCGAGATTAACTAAACATTCCACATTTAAATTGTGTCCGTTTTCCGTCTCTATACTGCCACCAAACATGCTGTTCGATCACACATTTCACTGATAAATTTTAAAAAATGTATTTGAATGGACTTCTGAATCCATTGAACAAAATAGCACCTATTCATTCGAATTTTTATAGAATAATTATAAAACGCGTGTTTTTCATTTCGTTTTTCGTTTAGCTTCTTTACTGATTTCTACTTGCACATCATCTGTTCTTTTTGTGTAAATGTAATACACTTCGCTTTTAAAGCACCGATTGCTCGTAATTCTATAAGAGTCGACTATTTATTGTGGCCTTTCCGTATTCCTCTCTTTAACATATATGCTTTGCAAAATTATGCAATGAAAAGTGCTTGAATCACGGGTAGTTCCTAAGGAAAGTTTGGTTACATATATCGTACGCGTAACTCATGATTTTAACTATTTCCTCGCCTATTGGCTTCCCGTCCCGCTTCACTGCCCTCTTTTTCTTCACTAAGCCATGAAGTGTAATTTTCAGATCATCCCCAATACATTTTACATCCTCCCAATTTCTGCCTTCAACAATATCACAACCTAGAAATGCTTTTGTTGTAAACATTTACATTTCTGAGTTGAAGCAATGGTACTAAGTTATCATGTACAAAGCAATTTATTTTTGATTTCCCCTGAATCCTTTCTTCCTTGTTCTCCTCTTTGCCAAATGTACACACAACAAAAATATCCTGTGATTTAAAGGTTTATGCTAGTTCATAATTCAATGGAAAGAATAACATGAGATAAATCATCATTTCACAGTGTAATAAGGCTACCATCACTTCAGACTGTACTGTAAAATAGTAAAATAAATGGAAAAAATGTGTGTCTCCATACGGGTCTGAAGGAAAATGAACAAAAGATCACCATTTCAAGCCACATTATAATGATTCTGGTTTTAAATCATTAAGATTTCCGTTTTCAATGGAAAGTAATTTATTTAACCACAGATCAAGCAACTGGAGAGATGGCATTCAATGAATACAATAACACTCATTTACTTTTCTCAATGTATGCAGAAAATATATTAAAATAAAGGTATTGCATAATGCAGTAGTACTCTACGACTTTATACATCACTTCTTGTTGAACACCTTAGTACATCAGTTTTACTTGCACAAGTCCTGGATAAATGTCATCTACACAGGAACTCCATCTTCTCCGTGTTCACAAGCACGTACTAATCCTCTGTCCCGTCTTTCGGCCTCTCACCAGCCTCCAGAGGGCATCCGCACGCGGCCTCCGCACTCCACGCCCCTGTCCTCCACCACGGCCTCTTCCACGCACGCGCGCGCGCCGTCCGCCCCATGAAGTCATTTACGGGCGCCGCCATAAAGAAAGCCCCGGTCGTTTCTTGGCGAGCTGATAAGACGCCGCGCGCCGGTGGGAGCAAAAGCGAAACAAAGCGTTGACGCCCACTCCGCCCCACCCAGCCTGTCCCTTGGGCCTCCGTTCCTCCTCCACCGCCACGCTCGACTCCTGCCGCACTGCCCTGCCCTCCCCGCCCAGCCCCGCCCCACCCCGCTCCGTCCCGCCTGGTGCTGTCCAGTCCCGCTCCGCCCCGTTCCGCCCCGACTCGCTCCGCCCAGTCCTGTCCCGCCCTGTCCCGCACTCATCCCCACCCGGCCCCCAGCTTCGCCCGACCCGCAGCCCCGACCTAGTCCCCCTACCCATCCATCCCCTATCCCCGTCTATCCCCTATCCCCGTCCTTCCCCGCGTCACTCCATGCGTTCTTTGGGCCCCTGCCCCCCCTCCGCCCAAAGTTTTCTGACCCGTCCCCCTGCCCACCTACAGCATGGCTCCGTCCCCACCCCGCCCGTCCTTTCGGTCTCTTGTCGTCGCCGTCCCGCCCGCCCCTTCCCGTTCCCCCACCCCACGTCGCACCCGACATTCTCCCGCCCCGCCCTGTCCCTTCTCCGCCCCCGCCGTCCCTTGGGCCCCTCCCCTGCCACCGCCGCGCCGCCACCACGACCCTGGCGCCCTCTCGACGGCCGCTGCGCATACTAAGCACGAAGGCGGTGCGGGACGCAGGGGCCCGTGTACGCTTCGCCTCGGCTCACAAATGTCCACTTCGGCTTTCTCGGTGGAGCTTCTCGAAAATGCTTACTCCATCACCACTTTTCAAAAGAAATCTAATCAGTTCTCTATTTACAGTAATTTACGTGAATATTAAAAAAAAAGTCGAAAGGAAAACTCATATATGTTCCTGAACCTATTAACAACAGTTCAACCTATTTATTACACAAGAAATTTAAAATTTTCAAGTTGGGAATAAAAACTCCAACATTTTAATCGACAGCGATATTTTAGCAGCATCATTGAACCGGAGGTCATGGAATTTGAGTACGGCGGTGGTGGATTTTCGACACGAGCTAGATAGCTGAGGCAGTTCAACCACTATTTGAAAAATAATTATAGTAATCGGATTCTCTGATCGGATTCTACGATCCATAGCGGGAGAATGCCGGAGTGTCTTAATCGACGGGCCACGCATGACCTTTCCTTTCTCCACTTTTCCCTTCTCTCCTACACCTACATACTTGCAGTTACATGCACTACCCTATCACTCATATCAAGTTACCAGTCTAGATATTAAGATACGGTCAAGGCTGAGGAAATGCCTCGCTGGGGGAGATCCTGGTCGGGGAATCCCCGCAACCCGCCGTGTACGTCGGCATCGGAGCTCACGTTCTATCGGGGAGGAACACCGCCACCTTCCGGGATGGAACACTTCTCCTACGGGACTGATGACTAGAGACCGGAAAAATATGTAGAATTAAAGGTGAAAATATGGACATAAATATGTAATGCAATACCAGACTTGACCTAGATCACATCTTTAAAGTATGCCCCAGATACAACTACCAGAGGCAGTTATTTGGATTCAAATACGAAGCCATCCTGCATTCATCAGAAGATCAAGATAAAATAATCAAATTTTTGTAAATCTATCAACATATTTAATGAAATTTAATCCATTTTCTTATATAAATTTTCCTCCCAAGTATGATTAAGACCAGTTAAAGTATATTGTAAAGTTAAACTGTAATACAATGTTTGGCATAAACTCAGTAATCACACCCAATGTAATACAATACTTGGATAGTCGCTAATAACCAAGATGTTGATGCGACTATAAATAAAACTATAAAAAAATGTAATGAAAACAGTAAGAATATGTAATAAAAATGTACATAAAATCGGATATAATATGTAATATTAAAATACACTAATTACATAATGAACATTTACCATAATACTAAATTATATTTATAAAAATATTCCTAAAGAAATTTTAAATATAATACATTCGTTTGGAAATTTAGGTTAAAGGTCACAAAATGTGGCGTCAGTGATACTTTTCGCACATAAAGGTGAAACATATCAGTCACTGACGCACATTTCCCGAATACTCAGTTAATTGAAGCGGGTCGCGCAGGACTGTAAGAACACGCGACCATGTCATCATGTAGTGTACCTCGAGTAAACAGTACACAGTGATAATGTAGGAAAAATGCTGTTTGAATATATTCTTTTCATAAAAAATGCGTAATAAATTTGAAGAAAATTGATATAATAAAAAGAATATTTCATGAAATTGGCAAATTATATAAAATATGTAGTAAAGTACTAAATATGTTAAAAATATGTGACGAAAATTTTGACATCGTGTCGAAAAGCGACGATTCGCCAAGATGACCATTTTTGGAGCGACAAGTAGAAAGACAAAAAATATGTAATTACACAAAAATCCGGTCTCTACTGATGACGTAAGTAGTGATGAGGGTCCGGAGTCAATACTATTGTCAGTGTTTGGGGAAAAATTATTATTATTTGACACAATTATTTACTGGAATAATATTGTTTTTATGCTGAGCACACGTATTGTTATTGCACGTTAGAAGTTAGCAGAAAAAGGCTATTTGTGGCGTTCACTAACGAAATGAAGTCCACATTCTTGAATTAATTCATTAAATTGCTTTTTGTTCAAACTGAACTCTTCTAATTCCAATAATCTAGCGAAGTTTATCAAATGTACTTCCACATTTTTTTAACATATCTACGCACCATAAATCCAATCCTTATTGTTTGAGCTTTCAAATGGAAAATAAGGTGGTGTTACGTGAGCAAGCATTCATAATTAATTATATTCAAAAAATAGCATGTACCTTATTCTCCTAAGGCCCCTTCATTTCAAATTCTGACCAACTTTCTTCCGTAATATTCAAAAGTATCAATATGCAAGACGCATTTCTAGGCGTTGGTAGTGTCATTAATAAGATGCAGTTAAAGATAATTGTGACCTAGAATAGAATATTAATCACTTTTAGGATCCTTTATTATGTGAAGAGAGGCAAAGCCTTTTCATCACTTACAATATTATTATTAATACATTGTCACAAGAAAAGTCATATTAAATGATCAATGTAAATAACAGAATTCATTTTCGAGCAATTTAACAGGAATTAAGGAGAACAAAATAACATAAGAATAGAAAAGATGATATGAAAAATTGCTGCTTGACATAAATATTTGCAATTTTCAAAATCAAAATTGCCTCATTGTTTTAAATTTTTCCAGCCTTTCTAGCAAAACAGGTCACCTGCTTTATGGCTAGCGGCTGCTTAGTTTTCTCTCTATTTATGTGTATTTTCGAATTTAGTAATGTAGATGTATTTTTCTCGAGTTCCTGGGAATCTACTGATCTTTGTGATAGCGTTGGAAATTTGTAAGATAGATTACTAAAACGAGCATGCGCGAAACTCTGAAATATTATAATGTTCAGAGATGAATATGATACAATGTTATTGCTGCCATTTTAATACACTCAATTTGTTTTGTAACCTAAGAGTCTGCAAAAAAAAGAAATACAATGAAATAATTGAAGTGACACATAAATTGCTTTGCAAACACAATGAATGTACAAATATTTTCACAATTATAGCACTAATCCGCAAAATTGTGTTGAATGTAAATTAATGGAAAAGTATTCTGAGAATCAAATGTTTCGAGTATTAATTCACTGAATAATATTCACATTGTAGGTATTTCTCTTTATAATGTTGATCGGCGACAAATTATATTCCATTTTTAAAATTCAACGTTGATCTTACATGGACAAAAATGTTTTCAGATAAGGTTTGTTGTAATAGTTTAATTTATTTCATGTGTTAAGACATGGGCGACGAAAGGAAATATAAATTACAGTAGCGATATCTCAAAATTCCAGAAGTAAATCTAAAAATTATAATACATTTTTTCCTTTCCACAAGGTGTTTAATGTTTGAGGTTCAGCAATTTTGTAATGCAAACCATCAGTCTGATTAGTTAAAAAAGTATGTTTTCTATTGAATTATTAAAATATTATATTCACTGAAACCAGATTCGTGGTGAATGTATTCACGCTTCATGGTCGAAATCCTGGAGAAAAATCCAGGTGTAGAATAACTGCGAGGGGGGAAGAATAAACAAACCTGCTGGATTCGATAAATAGTTTAAAGTGGATATTTCAAAAAGACTGGATACTAATAAGAATAGACGGAGATCGCTGGAGCTTTATTATCAATAAACGTATGACAAAATTGGTGTCGTTGGTGATGACAGAAATTCTTTTCAGATAACTGAGGAATTATGTACACGTAGCAGGAAGCTGAAGTGACAGTCTTTAGACTAAAAACAATATCTGGAGAGATTAAGGAAGGGAACTGAATGAAACTACGCGAGGTAAGGGTGCTTGGGGAGAATTGGGGAGAACGTATAGAAATGCGAAGTAGTAGTCGTCGAAGAGACGGCTTTTATAGCAGATTAAATTTCGGACTGCAGTTTCAGAGACGTCGGAGCATTTACTTTCGTCGGTTTGCGTGAATGAGGGAGGAAAAGCAGAATAGCCGTAATTGCCCCGGCAGATTAATAACGTGGCATTCATGAGGATTCTCAGGAACTGTATTTACTTCAGGTGTGATGATAATGATGATTGTGATGAAGATCGATGCGGAATGAGTAGGATATGAATAACAAGAACAAAGATGAAGAAGGGAGAGGAAGGCGAAGCAGGGGAAAGTGTCAATCATCAGAAAATCCGCCTCCATTAGCCTCATTGTCGGGCCAAACGTCCATACAAATTATCGTGTATTTGAACTACGGAACCAGAAGGTTGAAAATCAAACGCGCTAGCAGCATAGTTTCGGTAATCCCTGCTGGACAAGCAATAAACACTAGCCATGTGGGTCAGAGAAGCTACCGAGGTCTCGAAAAGAGCGGCGTCGGCGATGTTTAGAGGCTGTCTGTGCGAGTGGCGGGGACGGGATGGCGGCAGGGGGGAATTCACAGGGAGATCTGACATGGTGTTCATGTGACCCAAGAGATGTTTTCTGGATTGATTGATAGATTGATTAGTAATTCGCAGCGCGTCAACTACTAAGGTCGTTAGTCCCATAAGTATAGTGCGTGCTTTTTCACGGGAGGTGGCGATGATCTTCTGTCGCTGGTTAGTGAGATCCGGCCTCGACCTACCGTCGGCTAGCGGCGGTTTTCCCTCAACCATGTATCTCCCATCAGCGAGGCACCCCTGGTCTCCTAGCATGTGTGGTAGTGTGGAGCTTGTAAGTGTGTGTTTACGTAGGAGGTGACAATAAGACGAGGAAGAGAAAGAAAAGATCGCGTGCGACCCCTTGGCCCGGTTGTTACGGTACTGCTCGGCTTGATATGGCCGGAAAATTATCGATCAGAGAAGCCAGATGCCAGCGTTATCCTTTAGACAGTGTCTGAATTCGACGTTAAATGTTTTTTTTGGAGAAATGGCATATTTAGTGAACTGGTTTACCCAATATTGCTGTCTGTGATTTTTTGTTGGCCGCATTTGAAATAAAGGAATAAGAGGTGGTGTGGTGGCCAACATTATAACATCATGCAAGAGCGACTTTCGATGACATAGCTATCACCGTCAGTTACTTGATGTAAAACATGCAACGCCCACTCACCACAACCCATGTAGACGTTTTGTAACATCCGAAAAGCAGGTAAGAAACGGCTCAACTTGCATTTCAAGTTCATATTTCAACACTACATTTGATAAGTTTTCATTTTTATTAATTTCTTGCGTAGATTCATTTAATTACTGTAGAAAGAAATACTCATCACTCCGCTTCCCACTTCCCTTTCCTCCATTTGTTATGATATACTAATTTCTCTTGTTTTAAAAGTATATTTTACTAAACATTCAAATACCTATTTGTTCATAAATGAATGTTTTATAATGTTTATGTTTTGTATCGGGTACCTGGCAGTAATGGCTAAAACCATGGAAAGCTGATTTTGAATTAAAACGTTGGCAAAAACAACGCATCCAATCTTTTATTAGTTGTAGCCGAGATAAAGGTGGTTTGTACAATAAGTAGCAATGGTGTTACACAAATAAGCAGCGGCGGCGGCGAGAATTATCGAACGACGCCGATCTCACATGGAGTCCTTGCCGGCTGAAGAAGCTAGCGCGGCTTCTCGACTTTAATTTTAATCTATTAGCGACTGCTGATAAATGACTCACGCGACGTCGTCACTGAATACCGACCTTCCGTTTGCTAAGAAATCATCCTATATAAATGGAACTCTAAAGTTTAAATTAATGAAACGTATAATTTCAACCAAGACAAAATACAGCCACTAAGTTCACTGGCAAAAGTCCATCTCTGTTTCACGGATTTTTAGATTCTACAATCTGATAATATAATTTTACCAACCAAAACCTTCCTTGTTCTCCGACTTGTCGCCGAGTTTCTTACCACTAAAGCTGTTGTAGAATATGTTTTATAAATTGTATGTGAAATTGTTCACGCACATTTATCAGCTTGTCCCCGCTTACACCGCTAACTCTCCTCAACAACCTTTGGCGCACATATTAACCCGTTCTAGGGCCACCTTGTCGTCACTTTATTGAACTTCAACACTATTTCCTTTACGTGAGAGGTCATAACGTAACAGTGAGGCCAGACTCTGTGAGAGAGAATGGAGAAGGGTACGGGCGGGAATGACACTGTCAGAGCGGCGGAGGCGGGGGTAAGGGTGGCCGCAGGGGTGGGAGCAGCGCCGGCGGCGGTTGCGGGAACGGCGGTGATGGTGGCGGCGGAGACGGCGGTGATGGTGGTGGTGGTGGAGGAGTCGGCGATGACGGAGGCGGGGGTGGTGACATAGGCAGGGACGGTGTCGAGGGCAGGGGTCAGGGCGGGAGAGAGAGCGAGGCGGGGCGAGGGCGGGGCGAGGGCGGGGCGAGGGCGGGGCGAGGGCGGGGCGAGGGCGGGGCGAGGGCGGGGCGAGGGCGGGGCGAGGGCGGGGCGAGGGCGGGGCGAGGGCGGGGCGAGGGCGGGGCGAGGGCGGGGCGAGGGCGGGGCGAGGGCGGGGCGAGGGGCGGGGCGAGGGCGGGGCGAGGGCGGGGCGAGGGCGGGGCGAGGGCGGGGCGAGGGCGGGGCGAGGGCGGGGCGAGGGCGGGGCCGAGGGCGGGGCGAGGGCGGGGCGAGGGCGGGGCGAGGGCGGAGGCGAGGGACAGGGGGCGGCGGCGGCGGTGGCGGTGGCGGCGGCGGTGGCGGCGGCGGCGGTGGCAGCGGCGGTGGCGGCGGTGGTGGCGGCGGTGGTGGCGGCGACGGTGGCGGCGGCGGTGGCGGCGGCGGGTCGTAGCTGTCTGGCACACGAACGTGCGGGCTGTCGTGTCGTTGGGCGCGCCCGCCAGAAAGCACCGGAAGTGCTCCCGCATCCTCAGTCGGACAGCGCGCTCGCGGAGCCGGGCGGAGCGGGGCGTGGCGGGGAGGGCGCGGCGGCGACGGCGGATGTCAGCGCCACGTCCCGACCGCGCCCTCCCCCCCCCACCCAGCGGACGACGCACACCGCTCGCTTTCTGCCTGCGCCGCCCCGCCCACGCCAGTGCATCACAAGCAGTTCGAAGCTCCGCGCAGTTACATTAAGTGGCATTCTCTTACTTCTCCATTTTCGTATTTTTATTATGGTGCTCAGCCGTTCGGCTTGTTTCAGAGATTAAAGACCTTACAAGTATTTTGAAAGTGACGCATCTTCTCTTTTTCAAATAGAAAGAAATTAGAGATTAGAAATACTCTTTTTCAAGAAGAGAAAGTACTCATATGCAGACTTGTACGCTAAATGGAATTTAATGATTTTCGAATGACGTGTAACATAAGAGAACGGCAAATTTTTAACACAATATTTGGCAGGATGATCAAGAAAGGTCTAAAGAATAAAGAGATATGTAAACGGAAATTGAAGTAAGTTACTTTCGAAAGTTCTTCAATTAAGCAGCCGAACTACTGGTATTTCATGATAAATGAAACGAATGAAATTAATTTGTGTCGCTGAGCTTCACTCACATTCACACGATGAAAATATTATTGCGTTATATTGGATTCGATACACGACTATTCATACCGCTACAAGTGGTGGTTGTTTCCCGCGATGTTAGCCAACCCTTTCTTCTTTATAAATTACATTTATTTGGGTTTCATCTATTCGGGAACTATGACCTATTGGTTGCTTTGATTCTTGATGGGAGTCGGTATTCACAAGGTAGGCAATATATGTACGACTGTTTTGGGCTCCTGTTCTGAAGAACAAGTTTATGTTCTGTGTGCAGAGCGATAATACATACTCTCGCGGAACATCGAGACCCCTGAGGTAGGACTTCATTCAAAAATTGTTAAAGGAAGCAGACTAAAAAGGCCTCTGAAGGCTCGAAATTTCTCTAGATCTTCATTTAGCCTAATAAAGATAAGCCAATAATTTCAAATTAATTATGAAGACGGTCAAGTATTGTAATACAATTACAATAAAAAATATTGATACAATTATTTCATTCGAAGAAACATGAAAGAAAGAAATTCTGCACGTAAGCACTGCTCGTAAGCACACTTGGCAGAAATTATAAATACAAAGACTATTAGGTGATACTTTCCTTACAGATGAAAGTCAAAACAATATATTAGTTTTAAAGTTCTACGCATTTTCTGTTTACTTTTCATAAAAAAATTCTTTTAAGAATAGAGTTTGCCTATATTTAGTTTTAATTATGTTTTAACTTCATTAGTAGTCAATTTAATTTTTACAGACATTTGTGAAATTCTGCTCGTTTCTAACCTCTCGTGCAACGGAGTGGGGTTCCTACAGAAGTACTAAATATCTCTATTAGAAAATGCGTAATTTTGTAAAGTACAACTTAGCACGTATAACTTTGGTTTTAAGAGAGCGTTTGACGCCATAAGTCACACCATTTTCGAATTATTTTTTATTTAAGGTCGCGTCAACTTCTAGATCATTAGCGACCACTGTTGGATTTTAACGTTATGGTATCTGAAGATGAAACGATATGACGATGAAAGGGGATTAATGGACGAACACATACAACTATGCCCGAGGTGGAACCCGCGACTTTTCGGTCCGAGATTTCTACGGTACTACTGACTTAACGATCTCGCCCACCGGGCCGGCATTTTCGAGGTTCATGCCATATAACGAACGTTGAAAAGCAAGTTGAAGAGTGTTGCGGGTTGCATCATCCCTGCTTATTAGAGCAATAGGGGTACTTGAAAATAATGAGGGTACATTATTGTTCATTATTGCTACATTTTCATTAATGTTAAATGAAGGGTAAGGGGCAGTAACAAGATGAGCCACTCCAGCCACAGTAAGCTCCCCCTATTCGTAATTTTTGGAAAATATGGCGAAATCCTGGTTTTGGTGAAAATATGGCGAACGTTGGGCCTTCATACGAGTAGTCGTACGAGTCTTGTTCACTTTTATGAAAGGTTTAGGATAGTCATAAGATGAGACCCACTTCGATCGTCGTCGAGATGAAAACGTTTACAAATAGCGGGAGACTTCCTGGAGCTGGTGTGGTTTATCATATTTCTGCCCCAAACCTCTCAATAAATTTTGGTTTTGTGGTGAAACGTCGTTTAGGATTTAAAAGTAAATGATCTTTCTAAACATCGATGTTTCTAAACATCGACGCTTAAAATTAAAATATCGACCCAAACCATCCATGTTTTTAAAACTGGATAAGTAACAACAGTTTCACGCGAGGGGAATTTAATTTGAACGTGATATCGTTTATTAATTTTAATTGAGATTTAACAGACAAAAAGTCAAAAACTCATCAGGACAATTAACAAAACTGGGAGTATCTAATTCGATAATTCAAAATAATATAGGCTTCGTTACTGACAAAAATCTCAGCTTTCTTTATTTTTCGCTTTTGGTAACATTGATACGAAGAATAATCATTGAATAAGAATTTGTGTATATCTGAAAATTATCGAAGGATTTTGTTTTCAACTTTTTTTTTATTTAAAGAAAATATCGATCCTGATAAAACATTTAACAGAAAGCATCGATGATAAAAACAGGAGATTCAAAAATGTACGTTAAATACTTCGACGATTTTATAAAATATTGATTATTTGAAAACATCGACATCGACGTGGTAACCCTAGTCGGAGTGCGAGTGGCGGAGGGGCGGCGGTCTTTACCGAAAAGCCGCGGTCCGCCCGGGAGGGGAGCCGTCACGGATTTACAATATTGACGCGACATCGAAAACAAAACATCGATGTGGGCAAATGTTGATGTTCAAAATTAAAACATCGATGTTAATAATCCATCAACCAAAATCATCCAAAATCCATCAACCGAAAATATCATGTCTCCATGTGCGTCATTTAAAACACCGTGTCTCCATGGGCGAAGTATGAGAAAAGAAGAAGGAAATACTAGGACGAGAGGTACCATAAATTATTTTATATTTTAAGTTTTTCAAAACAATGTGATAAATGAAAATTTCTCCACCACGAGCAAAACATTGAAAATGTAAAAACATCAAACACAAAACAACAATGTCCAAAAACCATCGATTTCAATACATCAATGATTAAAACATCTACATTTTTATAGACACATAAATGTTTTGAAAACATTGTCATCCCACGTCACATCCCTCGTCGTTACCGAAAAGCCACATTACCGAAAAGCCGCGTTCCCGAAAAGCTGCGTTACCGAAAAGCCGCGTTACCGAAAAGCCGCGTTACCGAAAAGCCGCGTTACCGAAAAGCCGCGTTATCGAAAAGCCGCGTTCCCGAAAACCTGCGTTACCGAAAAGCCGCGTTCCCGAAAAGCCGCGTTACCGAAAAGCCGCGTTCCCGAAAAGCCGCGTTACCGAAAAGCCGGGTGAGCCGTCGCGGGTTTACAGCGGCCCTGCGCTGGACCGTGGCGGTCTCTGGTGGCGCTCTTTACGGCAGCGCTTCCGAAACTCCGTCCGCGTGCCCGGTCCGCGCGGCGCAGCTTAATTGCGTCCCGAGCTACTTGACTGTGAAACTGATTCTGCTGGGAAACCCGAGCGCGTTATTGCTCGGTCACTGAAAGTGTACTTCGACGCGGGTGGGACGTAAGAAGTAACGCGAACGACAAAGTTGTTGCAGGGAAGGAAGAGGCAGCAGTCTTCTTGAGTTTATTTAACGCGGCGGCAGTGGAACGAACAAGAGCAAGAGCAGTGTAAATAGCATTATAGTAGACATAGAATACATAAGGGTGAACGTATTTAATAGTACAGATGTAGATGTTAAAACAATTCTGAAAATTTACAAATATCAACTTCCATATCTTAATGTATCATCAATGTATGTATGTAATCCAATATACGTATATAACATCATCAATTTCACGTACAATGATAACATTAACGTATGCAGAACAAAATATTTACCTAATAATAATGAAATTTTTTCGGGTACAAATATTTCTGCGAGAAAATTTTGTAAATATAAGAATTGTTTATTTTAATATTAAAATTTTTTAATTATTTTTAAATAAACGCACTTTTTGAACGCAACACGTACTACTGGGGGCTGAATGAAACCTCAAAATGGAAAAAAAACTCGTATATCCAACATTGTTCACGTACTCTCCATCTCTCCATATTATGCATTTCTGCCGGATTATATTATACTAGCGTACTCGTGCGAGAACTCTCGCATGCTATACCCGAACCACTTCCTTATTTTTTATTTCCATATTAAACCTGTAATATATATTTTTTCCTTCGAGATCCTCTTATCCTCCGTCACTTGATCTATGTTACCTAGCAATTGACAACAATATAATACACCCTTGTCAATACAAACTATTATTATTTAACTTTATTATCGAGCAAAGAGGTACACCTGTGAAATTCAATTGCATAGAATATCAAGTAATTAGTAATTTCACATACAGTTGCAGATTCTACAGGTTCTCAACAGGTGGGGTAGAATCGAGAAGCGTCGAACCAGCAAAAATGTAATAGAATGGTCAAGATGATCTCATTCAGTAGATTCCAGTGTGAGGTACGATTCTTTGAGGCATTTGCCTCTAAATTTTAAGTTTTTGAGACCCTAGAACGCTTCGTTTTGATGTTATTTAACGGTATAGATTCAAAAACCCTGGTGTGCGTTGTAGGTTGCATTTTTACATGAATATTTAAATGCTTTTTTAAACAAATCCTTCATATTTTTAAACTCAAAGCGCAATTCGACACGTCTCCCTGAACGTTTCTTTAGAGACCTCGTTTATAAATCTCGGTTGCTTGTGGGAGCCGCAAAGGGAAGGTATACTGAAATAATATAGGAGACGATAATGGCTCGTTTTATTCATATGATATGATAAAGAAAACAATTGATCCTATCACTTATTCAACTACAATCTGTTTGGTAATCTGTAATTTCTAATGTGGGATGGATACTTTTATTGCGGTCTACTTCTTCCGCTGGATGGCAAGTTCCGGCGCCGACTACACGGATTGCGAGGGGGTTTCCCTATCAAAGTATCTGCCACCAGCGGGGTGCCGCCCTGACGGGAGACAACCTCTAAACTTCCTGCTGGTCTCTCGAATTGTGCAGTAGTGAAGTGCATATGTAATTGTAAGGTGGATGGAAAGGACACGGAAAAGGAAAGAAAGATCGCAAGTCAATGGCCTATATTTATGGTCCTGCTTTCATCTGGTATTGAACGAAAATCTTAGAAAAACTACGGTAAGAGCAGCCGGCCGCTAGGATTCTCCTCCCGGATTTGAATTTCACCTTCATTGTCGAAAATCCTGCCATCGTCGGCACTCGAACCCTAGGACCTTCCGGTCAGAAGTACTGCAGTGGCATCGGTTGATGCCTTGAGCCACGTCATCCGGCGAGAGGTGGAGGAGAAAAAAGACGAATGGAACAGGAGGAGTAAAAGTAGAAAAAGAAGAATAAATAGGAGAGAGAAGAAGAGGGTAGGAATACAAGGAGGAATGGAAGAGTCAGTAGAATGAAAAGAAGGGAGGGGCAGCGGTGTAGGCGGTGGCGGCGGCGCGGAGGACGGAGGCAGCGGACGCAGCGAACAAACGACGCGCGTAATCGACGTCGGCGCGCGATCTCGGATTTCACGAGCGCGGCGTTTGCGAGGAAATCGCGCGCGATTTCGCGCTCCGCGGACGTGGCGCCGGGGCGGGGCAGGGCGGGGGCGGGGTGGATTGGAGGGGGAGGGCTGGACGAGGGAGGGAAAACGGTCGCTGAGGGGACAAAAGGTGACAGCTCGGCGCCTGAGGTAGAGCCCGGACCTGAGAATGTGAATGGGGAGGACACGTGTCACGGGGAGGGGTCGTGGGGGGGGGAGGGGATTGGGTTGGATCTGGTAGAATGACGGCGCTGGCTGTGAATGTGGAAAGGCAGACAATGGAGGCATGTCGGGAAGCGGACGGAGAGTTCTTGCCGAAGCAAACGCTCAGCTGTTAAGGTGATTTGGGGGAGAATTCAAACGAGATAAGGGACTATTCATCCAACAGAGGTGTAACCGGGTTAACGCATCGAAATTGGCAAGTAACGGATGACATATACTACACTCAGAGATAGAGGCAATTGTCTGTAATTAATAACTACGAATGTTTAAAATTCCGAATACAAGTATTGTGTTACTGTAATTTTACGAACTTAAGATCTGTAATCTTATATTTTCATGAATCTTCTATGTTTTTATATTTTCAGAGAGAAATAATATATCTACTATTTTAGAAAAGTTGTGTTTTATTTTAAAGTTTAAATATGTGTAATATTTTTGTTAAAATTCAAATAATTTTTTAACGAAAAGATTGCTAAAAACACATTGGATTGTTTGGCTATAAAATCATTGTATGTCAAAAAATGTATTTCTAAACTTTATCGATTTTTCTTTGTGATATATGTACCTAATGCTTAAAGAAAAGTAAATACATAAGAAATTCTGAATTATATTGAGATTTTATCGGAAAACACTGCAAAGAAGTGATTTCCTGAAAAATTGAATGGACAGGATGTAGTTTATGCGCTATGTATTTGGTAAAATGTCACGTAAATAAGACGTAACAAGTGGAGCTAGTAAATATTGACGCGTAATGCAATAGAAACGTGCTATCTTTAAGGTAGAGAACTGCAGACCTCTGAGCAGAATTTGACATTTTCTCGTGCAAATTCACAACAATGAATTAGGTAGATTTAGTTTAGTAAAAATCAGTTAAGGTGAACAATGGCATTTGAAATGATCTTGGGATTGAAGTAGGAGAAAATGAGATAATGGAAGAAAACTAAAAGAGCAGGAAGATCGAAGGTAAAAGAAATATTAGGGTGGTGTATCGTATATGGTAGAAAGAACATCCCACAGGCGAATTGAAGAAGTGACAAAAATGCGGTGCACATATCGAAGGTACAACAATGTAAAATGGGAGAAATCTAAAAGAGCAGGAAGTTAGAACTTTTTGGGATGAGATATTGTCTAGAATAGAAAAGAAACCCCACAGAAGAATCAAAGAAAGGCTACAAGTGCAAAAGAGCTGATAGGAAACTGGGAAGCGGGTGGTAAGCCTAGCGGCGGCAAGGAGACGAGGGAGTGGAGCGGAGCGGAGGAGGTGAACCGGCGAGGCGCGGCGGGGCGCACGTATCGGAGGTCCGGGGCGGCGCCGGCAGAGCGCGGGCGGGGCGCGGCGGGGCGGCTCGGCGGCTGCAGGTGCGCGCGGGTTATTCCGATAGTCACGTCGTCGTCGCGCGGAAATGAAAGATCGGAAGTGCAGAAAGGCGATGGAGCAAGGCCCGCGGGGCGGGAGGGCGCCGGCGGAAAGGCGACTCGCAGAAATTTCGGCCCCGTTAACTCCGCAGCTGCCGCGCAGATGGGCGGGGGGGGGGGCGTGGCGAGGGAGGGGGGGCGGGCGTTCGCAGATGGGAATGGGGCGCCTGCAGTGGAAGATGTGGATGGGGCGCAAAGCTGCGGTGGAAGCCATTTCGAGGGCGACGGGACGACCGACGGAGACAGCACCGGCTAACGGCATACATCCTAATGACGGCGACGACGATTTTGGACGTTTTGAACAATTGAATTAAAGATATTAGTGTTCGCAAGGGCTTTTTTAACAATTACAAATAAACCAAACGCTCCTATATTATAAATATTAGGTATGAAATATACGAGTGTAATAATTTATCCATATATATTTTATTTTTATCGCAGCTATATTTTCAAAAAACATTCTCAAATAGGTATCTTAACAGGTTGTAATCGGATCATATCTGACATCAAAACCAGGGCCGAACGGTTTAATACCCGTGTTAATACCCAATAGTTATTA
The DNA here is from genome assembly GCA_031308135.1 of Acheta domesticus. NCBI lineage: Eukaryota > Metazoa > Arthropoda > Insecta > Orthoptera > Gryllidae > Acheta > Acheta domesticus. Next base: position 191,859,978 of record JAHLJT010000631.1, on the reverse strand, counting down.
TCAGCACGAAAACCAGGTTCAACGTGCATGGCAATAGTTTATTGCGAGTACAAAAATTTCGTAATCGTCAAGTGGATGCTTCCAGCAAAATAAAATCCTTGGTGAAGATAAAATCAGTAAAAGATAGCATTTTAAAACAGCGTGCGCTATCTAACGGGCAAATCAAACGTTAAAACTGGCGTACTCAGGTGAACACGCGATAAAGGTTTTCAGGAACAAACGCATACAGAATATCTCAGTAAATGAAACAGACTTCAAGTGAGATGAAAACATTTCACCAGACAGCTGTATCTCACATATCATATTGCAAATAGAAAGATGATGCTATTTTCACGTAAATCATTCTCATGTTTTTGATAAAGAATTTAAATAACTGTTTTCAATTCAGTGAAATGCAACAGTCATAAGTCATTAAATCTTGTTCTTTTGAAAATTGGACTTCAGAAGAGTATTATTGTTCGCCAAAAAGTCAAACAATTGCGACAAAGCTTTGCGATTCTTATGTAATAATAATTATGTCAACATATAAAAAATTATTATATTACCTGTCAAGTGAAATCCGCACTGATATGGTAAGAAAATGTTTTAAAGAAGTAAATTCAAGTGTAATGAATTAATAAATAATAGATTAGTATCCCTTCAAATTACTTAATATATTAACGATCATCTTCCTCTAGTGAATCAGTTGATAACAATAACTTCTTACCACATTTCTTTCATAAATAGTACATGCACAGTACAAAGAAAGTTCTGTGTTTGAGTTTGTGCTACTGAGTTTTTCTGATATCAAAATAATTACGCCTAAACTTGTAATATTCCTAAAACTATTTTATTCCCAAAAGATACTGCATCCAATTACTGTAGTTCTAATACATTGTATATTAGTTACCTACGTTACTAATTTGGGTCAACAACCTACGTTCATTCCGAACATATCCACTCGATCATCCCCAAAACTTACACAATATACCCAGGCAAGATAAAGGGAAGCGGCGCATTGCCCACATTCCTGTATCAACTTGCGCGGCGTGCGTCTCAGGCAAGCCGAGCATGAAACAACTGCGTCGCCGAAACTCGGCGCTGGGAGTTGGCGCGCGCGTGGCGCCGGCGACGCGCTCTCGCGGCGGCGTTGGGAGGCGGCGACGCGCGCTCAAACGCCTCCGCCCACAATGCAGGTCGGCCGCGCCCCCGCAATTGCCTTCTAAGCAACGGGCCGTTTATGAGCCCGCGTGCGCCAGCCGCGCCGCCGAGGAGGGAGGTGGTGGAGGTGGAAGGAGGTGGAGAGGCAGGAGGAGAAGGGAACGGCGATGGTGAAGAAGATGGTGGTGACGAAGGGAGGGGATGGTGTGCAGAAGGGATGGTGGGGGCAGGGCGGAGGTGATGGAGCCGATGGATGAGGGTAAGGTTAATAGACGGAAGCAGGTGGTGGAGGTAAATGAAGAAATGAATGGTGGGAGCGGAGGAAATTGACGGAGACGGAGGTGATGAATGAGGGTAAGGTTAATAGACAGAGGTAGGTGGTGGAGATGGAGGGAGAGGCAGGAGGAGAAGGGAACGATAAGGATGGCCAAGAAGAGGTGGTGAAGAAGGTAGCTGAAATGGTGGGGCCAGAGCGGATGAATTTGATAGGGATGGAGGCGATGAATGAGGGTAATGGAGGTGAGGAATGGAGGTAGAGGCAGGTGGAGAAGGGAACGACTAAGATGGTGGAAAGGTGGTAACGAAGGTAGCTAAGATAGTGGGAGGAAGAGGAAATTGATGGGGATGGAGGAGAAGAATGAGGGTAAGGTTAATAATACACGGTAGGTGGTGGAGGTGGAGGGGAGAGGCAAGAGGAGAACGGAACGACGAAGATGGTAAAGAAGAGCTGGCGACGAAGGTAGCTGTGGTAGTGAGGTCAGAGCGTAGGAAATGGAAGGGGAAGGAGGCGATGAATGAGGATAAGGTTAATAGGCGGATGGCGGGAACAGTGGACAAAGGGGGCGGCGATGAATGCCAAGGCGATATTCCGGGAGGGGAAAGGTAAAGAGTGGCGGTGATGAACGGTAAGGTCGGACAATGTATTAGCGCGAGGCATTGAAGACATAGATGGAGCAAGGGCGAGGGGGAGGGACGATGTGGTGGCCTGGCAGAGGGGGAGATCGGAAGCTCTGAAGGTTGTGGCAGGGGCGAAGTCGGTTTAGGAGGCGGGATTGAGGTAGAAATGGGCGGACTGAGATGCGAGTGCAGGATGGGGAACGGGCAGGCGGCGCAGTTTATGGATAGGGAGGGGGCGGGGTAGGAGGTTGGTGCCCGAGTGAGTGGGGGAGTTCAGAAGGTGGGGGTGTGGGTGGGTGGAAGGGCTACGTGCAAAACGGGCGGGCGGTAGAGTAGGCGAGTGGCAGAGTGCGCTGGCGAAGAGTGGGCGTTCAGAAGGGTGGGCGTTCTGCAGAGGGCGGGCGGCAGAGTGGTCGGGCGGCAGAGTGGTCGGGCGGCAGAGATTGGTCGGGCGGCAGAGTGGGCGGGCGGCAGAGTGGGCGGGCGGCAGAGTGGCGGGCGGCAGAGTGGGCGGGCGGCAGAGTGGGCGGGCGGCAGAGTGCGGGCGGCAGGGCGGCGGCAGAGTGGGCGGGCGGCAGCAGAGTGGGCGGGCGGCAGAGTGGGCGGGCGGCAGAGTGGGCGGGCGGCAGAGTGGGCGGGCGGCAGAGTGGGCGGGCGGCAGAGTGGGCGGGCGGCAGAGTGGGCGGGCGGCAGAGTGGGCGGGCGGCAGAGTGGGCGGGCGGCAGAGTGGGCGGGCGGCAGAGTGGGCGGGCGGCAGAGTGGGCGGGCGGCAGAGTGGGCGGGCGGCAGAGAGTGGGCGGGCGGCAGAGTGGGCGGGCGGCAGAGTGGGCGGGCGGCAGAGTGGGCGGGCGGCAGAGTGGGCGGGCGGCAGAGTGGGGCGGGCGGCAGAGTGGGCGGGCGGCAGAGTGGGCGGGCGGCAGAGTGGGCGGGCGGCAGAGTGGGCGGGCGGCAGAGTGGGCGGCGCAGAGTGGGCGGGCGGCAGAGTGGGCGGGCGGCAGAGTGGGCGGCGGCAGACGTGGGCGGGCGGCAGAGTGGGCGGGCGGCAGAGTGGGCGGGCGACAGAGTGGGCGGGCGGCAGAGTGGCGGGCGGCAGAGTGGTCGGGCGGCAGAGTGGTCGGGCGGCAGAGTGGTCGGGCGGCAGAGTGGTCGGGCGGCAGAGTGGTCGGGCGGCAGAGTGGTCGGGCGGCAGAGTGGTCGGGAGGCAGAGTGGTCGGGCGGCAGAGTGGCGGGCGGCAGAGTGGGCGGGCGGCAGAGCGAGGGCGGGGCGGCAGTGTGGGCGGGCGGCAGAGTGGGCGGCGGTAGAGACAGTGGGTTCGGAGTGAGGAGTAGCGGAGTGGGCGGCGGCGTGAGACGGGCGGGCGGAGGATATACTAATGAAACACCGCCGGAGCAGCCAATCACAATTAAGCGCGACAATGCCTCCGCACCGCCCGCTATCCGCTTGGTCTCCGCAAGCCCCTACCCGCGCTGGACTTCTACCGTTTGCTGGTTCGCTCTCCGCTGATCGGCAGTGGCGTGCTAGCTGCTTACCGACTGTTGTCTAGAGATGGTACAGAGCGTCTCTGCAAAATTTCATCGACGACCTATTGAGAACCTTATTTTCTGTGACCATTCATAGACCAACAAAAGCACAATAGTCATACAAAATTCACTTTCAATAAAGTATGCTTCATAGAGAGAAACAAAAGCTAATAAAAAACAATTGAAAATAGTTAAGAAATTAAGAGGCGTCGTACACTGGTGCAAGAGGTTGGGGCAGGGGGGCCGGGGTCCCTTAGAAATTTCAAAAGGGGCTCTGGTGTCCCTACCTAATAAAATATTTTTCGTACATTTGAAATATAAACAGCTTACCCGAGCGAGAACTCTCGCATGTTAAATCCCACCCTCTTCCCTATTCTTCTAGGGAACTTAGAGGGAAAGGTGTTAACGAAAACGTGTTAGTTTGTTTGTTTATAAAATGTATAAAGTAACTAGTAATGTACTTACAGAATATAAAAAATGCAATTGATTAACAAATTTCAATTAAGTTACATAATGTTACATAAAGTATTATAGATAGATATTTTTGGAACAATTCACAACACTTTCTTAAAAACATTTGAAGGAATTATCCAATATTATATGACAATTTTTGCTTTTCTTGATTGTCATAAACACATTAGAAAAGTTTTTCACTTTTGAGAAATCTACGTAAAGGTGTTCATAAGAAAATACAGGATCGAGCAAGCACAACCATACTCTTTGCGATATTATTTAACTTTATTACCAAGCAGTTAGGTATACATCCGTGCAATTCAATTAAATCGCACACAATATCAATAAATTGGTTTAATTTCACTTGCAATTCTGTACTTCTCTGAACAGATAGGGTAGTATCGAAACGCGCCGGACCAGCAAAAATGTGTCTAAGAATATTGCATCCCGTAAATTACGGTTTGAGAAACATATTGTCGAGACCTTTGGCCCGCCTCGAGATTCTAGGTTTGAAAGCACTAGAACGTTTTCTTTAGGAGTAATTTAACTATATAGATTTTAACAATGCTGCCCGAGTTTTATGGGTTGCATCTAGCATGAATATTTTGATGCTTGTTTTCAACAAATCCTTCATTTCTTGAAAGTCAAAGTGAAATTTGTCACGTCTCCGTGAAAATATCTTTTCCAGAGATTCATTTATAAAGACTGGTTACGTGTGAGAGCCACAATACTCATCCACATACTGAAATAATGTAGGAGACGATTCCTTATTTTCACTTTTTAAAGCAAATCTTTTATACATTAGACCTTTAGTATAACATGTCAGGAGAGTAGTTGATCAGTCAACAGTTGTTATAGCACACATCTTCCTCAGTGCGTATCAATCATTCTAGAGCATTTTGAAAAGCAATCTACACTGTATAAACATGATACTTTTAGTGTGAAGGACTAGCAATGAAGACAGAAGTTACTAGGTCATAAAACGTACAAGTGCTAGAGTTTTCATCTCCCATCTTTTTATTTACGATGCCATCGCTTGAACATGCACCGTAGAATACGATCAGCGTTCCCTAGAGTCACTTGGTGTAATGTACTTAAGATTTTCTCTCCAGAGTTTGGTATTCTAAACATGCATGAAATATAAAATAAACAGTCATTAATGCGTATATTTAATCTTCAAATGTAAGAGAATATGCCTCATAATATTTTATCTACACTAAAATCGTTGAAGAATGTTCTTTAATCTTCTTAAGTAACGATTAACTCTGAAGCATAAACAATAGCTATAAAAATACAATTTTAATATTGACCAAATAATCCGAGAGATATGTACGTTTGTTGGTGAAATATTGAAAAAATTACAAATTTTTGTTCAACCTATTGTCATGTTGTTCAAAGTTCTCTGGACTGCAACATTCATATCTATATATATATAATATATACTGGTGGTAGCGCACTGGTGGTAGAGCTTTGAAACTTTTCTTAGAATAAGTTTAAATACCTTCTACAGTGACTAGTATGTTTACTGATGCGTATTTGTTACGTTACAACAATACAAGTTTGTTTGTACAATTTACATCCGTGTTGTATTCTTCTGAAGGATAAGAGTCTTTCGGGTGGAATCGGACAAAGTAGAATCGGATGGTACCGGACAATTACTTCTTCGCCTTCTTTCACTTTTCCGTATTTCTTGTGTGCAGGTTGTTAGGAGGTATATTCGAATACTAATGTGGATTTTGTCAGTGTTTCAGAAACTATAGGTAAAATTCGCGGGAGAAATGGAAGAAATAATAGGAAGATAGCCATTATGAGGGTCATTGCAAACGAAAAACACTTCAAAAATGATAGTTGTGAAGCTATAAATTGAACATAATAGTTGAGTTTTAGTTTTTTAATTCAAGAACTGTTCTTTTCCCATGTAACCAAATACTCAGTTTTCTTTGTATTAAGCAATGAAATATTGTCTCAATAATGAGCGTATCTTTGTTGAATTGCTGTAAAAAACCCCATTAAAATATTTTACCATTATTTACATAGTGTCAGATACCACCTACAGTTTTCAGAGATGTAAATTGTCAAAAATTTTTACAATCCCCAAATAACATACTATTTTACTTCGAAATCAAACGGCTTGATAGAGTGTGTGAGTAAGAGATGGAAGTTTCATATTCTGTATTTTAAGAATAATTTTAACTAATCTTAATTAAGAAATCATATTTAAAGCTAAGGTGGCCGATACCACCCGACCTTCCCCTCTCTCTCTCTCTCTCTCTCTCTCTCTCTCTATATATATATATATATATATATATATATATATAATGATTTAATAATGTATTTGCTTATTATTTTTCTGAACAACAATTTTTCTTAGCATTTACAAACAAAATTGGAGTTTCAAATGCAAATTATACGTCAAACAGAAAAACACTTTACTGTGTAGTTTAGAGTTTCTGTGTATGTTTTGATATAAACAGTGTAAGATGAACATGAGATTAATGAATGCCGATAACATGATAATGACGTATTGGGTTAATCCAGATTTAATAGATCTGCCCGCGGTATCGACGTTTGTATGCCACGTCAAATGCGCTGGACAACTGAAAACGCCAACAGCAACCGAACAAATGACGGTCGCACATAACCGTTAACAACGAGGCGATGAGAAACAAAAGAGTGCATTTAGTGTGACGTGCCAAGTGTGACCTACGAACTACCGTGCAAACAAGTTCCCATCTAGTAAGTAGAATTTTATGGAAGTATCTCATTCTGCATGAAAAACAAGAGTACCGCTTTGACACAAAACGTTAAAATAACGAAAATTTGAAGCGACAAAAAGAAAATGAACGATTGGGAGAAGTAATATAACAAGATTATAATTCAATTAAGAAAAACAACAGCTTTTAAAGACACGTCCGCGCGAATTGTTTCGTATTACTGCCTTCTAATTTTCCTTCTAATTAAATTAATTCCTTCTAATTTTCAAACAAGTTCAGGAATTTCAATGAGACTTCTTTACAATATACGTTTTTTTCTTAGAAAAACTTGTAGAATCTACGTCGATCTCTAGCATCTTAAATCATTTTCTGTTCACTATCTGACAGCACTAAATTATATCCATTTTTGTACAATCCACTCTTCTTTCGCTCAGTCGGATAAAAATTTTGAACTATTATTTCCAGAGAAAGTAGAGGAGAGAATCACGTAGCACCTCGCGCTGAAAAAAAAGGATCCAAATGACAGATGAAGGGACATTCGAGGGTGTGACAAAAAGTCGATAATCCAATACTAAACGACAGAACCCTGAAATCACTACATTTTTCTACTAGCGATAGGTCAGGTGTGGCTTTTTAAGTGCGTAGTTTATCTCCGAGATTGAGACAGTTTGGAAAGCTACCTGGTCCTTCCAAATTCTCATCACGTGTACATTAAAATAAGGCGGAAGAGTCCATTTGTACCGACCGGGAAAAAAAGCTCGGTTATGTCTGAACCTAGATCTATCCTAGATCCATTGCGTTTCTTTCTGCCTTTATAATTCAACCAACGGCTGTTTATGATCGAAGAAGTAAACAATCTATTGTAAGTGTGACACTGATAGAGGATGTAAAATGGTACGTACAAACAATATTTTGGGGCAGACGGATGGACGGGCGGACGGGCGACGCGACGGCCGACGGACGGACGGCCGGGGGGGGGGGGGACGGGGGGGGGGGGGGACGGACGGCAGACGGGCAGACGGGCAGACGGGCAGACGGGCGGACGGGCGGACGGGCGGAAGGGCGGACGGGCGGACGGGCGGACGGGCGGACGGGCGGACGGGCAGACGGGCGGACGGGCAGGACGGGGGCGGGTGGGTGGGGGGCGGGTGGGTGGGCGGTTGTGGGTGGGTGGGCTGCGCGGGCGGGCGGGCGGGCGGCGGGCGGGCGGGCGGGCGGGCGGGCGGCGTGCGGGCGGGCGGGCGGCGGGCGGGCGGCGGGCGGGCGCGCGGGCGGGCGGGCGGGGGGCGGGCGGACGAGCGGGCAGACCAGCCGAAGGACAGACGACAGGGTTGACGGCAAGCCGAACGGGCAGACGGGCGGGCCCACGGGCAGGCTGACCGGTCTGCAAGACAAACGGACGGGCAGGTGGGCGCGTCAGATAGAGGAAGAGCATTGAACGTGTGTTCGGGAGGTTTGGCGGAAAGGCGAGTGATACCAAGGTCGGGTATGTCACTGTCCTGGCGACTCATAGTATGGCAGCTGAGAGAACGGGGCGGCGGAAGTGGTGCGTAGGGCACGCAGGTGCTGAAGGAGGCTCCATTCCGCTGCTGCGGTGCTACCTCCTCGCCACGCGTAGCGCTGCAGTCGCCGTACAAAGGGAGGGCTCCGTATTAGCATGACACGGGAGCCTCCCAGCGGAGGGCTGCCGACATGGAAACGGAGGGTTTTGCGCACACACGTGCGACACTGAAAATTGAGACGCCGATCGGGTACTGTACGTTGGGGAAGTGATCGCAACACGCCAAGAGAACAAGAAATATAGAACTGAAATGATGGGGAATATTAATGGAATTGTACCCAAATAATATGAAGTTAAGGAGTTAGTTATTGTACTATAAAACAAAAAGAACCATAGGTTTATCTATATAATTATAGCAATGAAATGTAATAAATTATTAAGAATTTTACGCGAATGGGAGGAAGACTTTAATAAATTTAGCCAACACAAAATTTATGACGGGAGATCATGGGTGTCAGATACGAGTGTAGTATTGTGAAGCCAAGTTTCTTTTTATTTATATTTAGTTTTCATAATTTACGATAATTAATCAAAATATTTATAATATTACACAAAAACGTCAATACGAATGAAATTATGTTTTCAATATCATTTATTACTGGAATAAAAATGCTTCTGAGCTGACACGTATAACGTAACAAAGAAAATTTGGGGAAGAGGCAGAGAGGTAAACATAATGTTAATGTACTCTTTCAAAAATACAAGACCTTGAAACTTATATCCCTACTGTTCATTATCATTTTTTTTTTGATTTGTGTGTCGGAAAAGACATCTCTTGCATTTCAGAATACTTTGCGTTTCATGCGTTCCAGTATATTTAATTTTGCACAAATATCTTGTGAAAACGTAATATTTATACGTAATAAATGACTTTAATAAAAACACAAAACACTAAATGGTTTCTTCTAAATCAGTTAATGGAAGTTTTTGAAAAGGAGTCAGTTTTGTAATTCAGGTTTTTGAAAAGGAGCAATGAATGAATAAAATGGAACTTCATTTTCCAGCTACAGAAAAAGCAGTCCGAATTTTATTAATAAATTTCAGAATGTGACAAGAAAAAGTATCCCTCCGCCTGAAGGATGACACGAAGTTTATAAATGTGACGGGAGAATGAAGAGATTAGGGGA
>JAHLJT010000631.1:191568246-191849565 GCA_031308135.1 Acheta domesticus | reverse complement strand
GGGGGTGAAGGGGCCGGAAATTACGGGGCCGCGAAAGAGAACAAGGAGATTTAGTCGCCGCGAGGGGTTCGGCAGGCGATGGCTGAAAGTGACTAAGGAAGATACATTTGCGCTTTGTTTCAGAGTCTGACAGCATCATTTTTAACGGGGAACGAGGTTATTTTCTGCACGGATATTGCTTCTGAAAGATTTTCATGAAAAAAGACGTCCATGAAACATCGAAATATGTGAATTGTAGCTTCCATGCTACCGTAATCAATACTAGTCAGTCTCTGTTAGCGTATCGTAATATTCAAACACAATCACTGTACGTAAGACATAATATTATCGAGAAATGCGGCTTCCTTTCTGTGCTGAAGTATTATAACTGCTAAACTATTTAATTTTTTATTTGGCTGTAAGATGTGGAATTAATTTTGTTTTTGTAATATCGTTTATTTTTCTTCGATTTCCTCATTAAAACTACAGCACATAGTATATAAATTACAGGAACATTTACAAAAGCTAATATGCACCAAAATAAAAGTAAAACTCAGTAACAATACAATGTTTTCTAAATATTTTATTCTCTCGACAAGAAAATCATTTGATGTGTCTCTAAAGTCTTCCCGACAAAAACTAGCGCCCATTTGATTCGGGCTGTCGAAGGGACGTGTGTTAAACGGGAGCGAGCGAATGTCCATGGAGTAATTCCAACTTGCCGGGATCCCTGTTCCCTACAGCCACGCTTCGCTGACTCGTTGCAGCGCCCACTGGGTGTGAGGGGGAGTCGCCCAGCGCAGAATAGTTCCAACCGCACGTTTGGCACAACGAATTATACATGCAATCCAGATAATGCGATATAATTGTAAAAGGACCATACTAGCACCTGCAAAGTTGCAAAATATCTCGTCTAACTCAATATTCACTGACAATCTCGGGAAAAAATAATAAAAAATTCAAAGTTAGGGTCTCAACTGTACAGAACTTTCTCAAATTAAATAATATCACAAGAGTATCATAAATAACATTTCAACATACAAGTATTCGCAATGAATTCATTCCTGTCACGAGGATTGCAAGCTATAACTCGACCACTTAGACAAAATAACTGAACTGCGCATGCGTGAAAAGTGACGAAGTAGAAGGTTCCCCCTCTTTCCCGACGAGCCGCCACCACCACTCCCATATCGGCCTTGGCGGGTGGAAGGAGGGTGGCGGCAAAGGCAGCTTGACCAAGTCGAACGGCTTTTAGGTGTGAGAAATGTCATGTCGAGAGAAATGACATTCCTTCTCTTCTCCTCACGTACATTTTCCAAAAAAGGGCTCTTGTTTTAGAATTTTTCTTGCTCGGAAGGAATTCAGTTTGTGAACGCTTCTTGTTGAGCGTAGCTGTAGATCACTGATGTTGCTTTGCGGAATTTTTGAGTTTTTTACATTTTTGTTGAAATGGCTTTGACTTCAACATCCGTGAGTGTATCAATGCGACCGTTGAGGTGCGAGGGTCGTGAGATGATGCGTCGAGAGGGAACATCAATAGGCATCTTCCTCGTCTCTATTTTCGTTAAATTCCCCTAAATTTATTTGTGGGGCATTGGCAATCATACTAGCAAACCTCCTTGACGGTATTCATTCGTTCATATAATTCACGATCCTCAGAGACACAACACGTAAACGAAAATATTAGTCTGTAAAAGGGTTCGGCATTGATCAGCGAATTGTGAAAATGTATTCTCAGCGGGCAAGTGAGCGGTGCCCATTGTAATATGTGAGGTAAATATGTGTGTTTTGAAACTGTGAGTAGGTTTAAGGATGTGTGCATTCTTTCAAAGTCAATAAAAATAATATTTACTTTTTAAATGCAGAATGTCGAATGTTACAGAAGCTTGTACATCGTAATCGGAAAGTTTTCAAATTTTCGTTGACCTAGACTGCTTTCATAGCATCATAATTCCGTCGTTCCTTTAGATTCTTTTACTTTTTCAATCTTTACTTCTGTTGTACTCTTTAATACAAAGCCGTCGTCAAACGTCTTGACGACCAGGAGTTTTATCTATTTCACAATTGTTCAATTATATTTTGATTGGAACAGGAGTCAGAAATATACGGATGATTGCAAATCGACGGTTATGATTGTTTATGATGATGCGACACGTACCAGGAAGTGCCGAACATTCACTTTCATGCAATGACATCAAAAGCAGTAGACGTTTTTTGAGGTTATAGTAGGCGAAGCAAAGATAGAGAAGTTCTTGAGTTCGAATATTGAGTGTTTTAAAAAGCAAAAATGATTAAATGGATTAGAATGAAATTGTTCGACACACGTCTACCTTTTCAAAAGAATTTCATATTTATAATTATATGATGCATTGCGTTTTTTTGTTGGATTGTAGAATTTCCTGTTGTAGTTCACATACAGCGTACATGTACGTATATTTGGTGTATAAATCATTTCAATTATTGCATTTTCAGAAAATTGTTTAACACTAGAACGACGGCCACCGGTCAATTGACCGGTTGGATTTTTTAAATGTTTGTGACGATGTCTAGGTACTGCGATGTGCCCTATTAGTATTTTAAAATATTATAGTTGTTTTTTAAAGTATATTGTACCCTAACAATTTGTTTTCTTTTGAGTTTGGTCTTATTTGTGACTTTTTGCTCGTTCAAATTGGTAGGAAAAAAACGTAAATCATGACAATTCATGGAAATTTTTAGTTTTATTGCAGTAAAAGTAAATTAAATTAGGGTTTTAATTACAAAAAACATTTAAAAAAACATTTCAAAACACAATTGTTACAATACTTTGAATGAACTATAAGAAGAATATACCGCCAAAACTGATGGGGGTACAAATATGGCTAATCAGAAGAACAGGTCAATGTTTGCAAGTAAGTGCATGATAACGATGTATCAACGTAGTAAAAATATATTTAAAAAAAATAGATAAGTTAGAGCATAAAAATAAGAAACTTACCACGAATAGAATAGTCAAATTCGTGTATCGTCGAGTCGGATTCGCTGCTTGATGTATCACTGGAAGATTGTGATTCTAGCGGAATAAATTCAATATCGCTTTCTACGTCAGATGACTCACGACCATCGACTCATTTTCAGACTGATCCGAAGGAATAATCCGCAGCTCTTCAAGAATTTGAGTTGGCATAAGAAAGCGTTTTCTCGACATACCGCAACTTTTTTGGACTGTAGAACACCACACACAATACCACTGTAATAATGGAGATCCGTCACAAGCAACCTGTCCCTTTTTTGAAAGGTACTACGTGTAGTATTCTTGCCTGATGCGAAAATTGTGACGCGACGCAGCGACAAGTTCAAACACGCATCGACACCAGTTCCGAAAATCCGTAAGGCCGGCGGGCAAGTACCAATATTAGAAACAATGGGTAGGTATAAAAATGCAGACTTGGGCTTCCATTCATTTTGCTTTGCGGCGGTTTACAACCACAAAAATGATAAGAAATGTGAATGTCTATTGAGAATAAAAATCACATTTTGGTTTGGACATTACTCAACAAATTATTTATAAGGTTTCAAAACTGATAAAAAGAAAAAACTAACGTCATGAATGTCAGTAACACGCACAAAAATGCTAAAATTATACACCGGTCAATTGACCGGGAGCCGTCGTTTTTGGTAGGCTCGCTTGTTTCTCCAGCACCACACAACTTTTTTTCCATACAAATTTATAAGATTTCTCTGGAGCCTAAAATAATAAAAGTCAACGTAATATCAAACTCATACATATACGAGTTTCCCAAATACGGCAGTTCAAAACTCCCAACCGGTCAATTGACCGGTGGCCGTCATTCTAGTGTTAACTCTTATGTTGACGAAGAATAGTGACTGAATTGTTCTAACATTTTTAAACCACCTTCATTTCAATAGTTTTGGAGAATAATTTCTGAACAACATCAATCTATATTTTGAAGTTTTTGATTTTCTAAGTGAATTTATGTTAGACTTTCTTACAATTCATCCGTGGGATGCCATCGGAGGTCGTCAGCTTTTAATAATAATATTAATAATAATAAAAATAATAGTATTATTATTATTAGTAGTAGTAGTAGTAGTAATCCTCTAATTCACGATTAAATATGTTATGAGTTGATTATGGTGCGATTATGGTATGATTATGAGTGCCTAAAGGCACCCATAGATCCTAGATCTGCTCCTTAGGAAGTTGTTTTCAACCCGGAGTGGTCTTTATACTTTGAGCCAAATGTGGGCTATTTCCAATAAAGCAATGTCTTCCCAGTCTTCTTCTTCTTCTTCTTCTTCTTATTATTATTATTATTATTATATTACCATATTTATATATTATTTCTATTATTTTTCGCATATTGTAATTCATATTTTTGTTTCTGGTTTAGAGGAAATTCTCAGTTAAAATTCACCCGGCATGTCACTCAACGTGTGTTGTGCGCGCTTTCAGAGAGGGTCGGGCCCACTGCACGAGGTCCCCGGCGCGTGCGGCCTTTGTTTGAGCACATTCCATCGGCGCGCGCTCCGCTTCGCACGTTCGGGGCGCATTACCGCGCCTATATTCATTCCTCTCGCCCTCATTTTATTTGCATTAGTATTCCGGTGCTGCTCAATATCAATGCACTCTCAATTATACCATGTAAATATTTACATTAGTTTTGTTTCTCTTTCCCCTCCTATTTTGTCGTTCCGCACGTGCACGGATATTCATGTTTTTTTTTTTCTTAAAAATTCACGTAATTTTTTTGGTGATGGGGAAAAACAATGTCTAGTTCTTTTAGGTTTCACCTTAACCTTTTTCGTAATTAAACGTTGCTAGTCGGATAATTTTGCATTTCATATTGACGAACTCTGTAGGAATTTTCAATACAATGTTCATATTGAACACATTATTTTGAACATCATAAACTGTAACATTTTGCAATAATAAGTAAAAATGTAATTCAACTTTTAAAATAACTGGTACAGTAATATTCGTATTCTCTCCATTTTAGATGAAATGTAGAAATATTGGAAATTGCAACGTTGAATTTGATGAAAAGTATTTGGATGTTTTGAAACCAATAAACACAGATATATCGAAATGACCTACTTTTTTCTCCTTTAAAATGTGAAATTGTCGGAATTTTTAATGCAATTAAGTTATTAGAATAAATACTTAACCAACGAGTGTTTATACATTATTGACTGTGGAAAACTACTTTTCAGGATTCTAACGTATTGAGTGTCATGTAACAATTGAGTGTTTAGAAGAACTTTTCCCTTCAATGTGCCCAGATTACAGCAATAATCTAGAAACGTAACAACCAATGTAATACGTATAAAATATTTCAAATAAAAACTGACTTTGTGATATTAGGCAGTATATACATCAAGAAGTTGTAACTTATCGGTCCTGCTCAATGGAAAAAAATAGAGATGCATTGGTAGCACTTTTAATTGTCTTCAGTTTCTTTATAAAAAGTGATGAATTATATTAATATAAATACACGAAAGATACAAAATATATTTTAGATCGCAAACAGCACTCATACGTTAAATCGCTTTTGGAACTTAGATAAACAAAAATGTCGCATGGCAGAGATACTAGAAATGTCCAGCCAACACGTTTTGTTTGCTATTTCCCAATGAAAAGTAATTCTACGGAAACAAAAATGCTGACTATAAACGTCTTAGAAAAGGCTACAACTGGCCTTTGTGATTTCTGTAGTAAATGACATCGCAAAGGCAAAGAAGAATGCTCCCTGAAGATTAATGTTCCGCCAGCCCTCCCCCCTCGCGCAGTCAGCCCCGACGCGGGCGGCTGACAGCCACTCGACAACTTCTAACTACTTTCAAATCGCTAACGACTACATCATTAAAGAAAGTTCCGTCGTAGAGAGGAAATCGTCGCGATAATGCGCTGGGGGGACAGTGAGAAGAATATACCACAACTTTGGAAACAGTCGAAAGACAAGACAAACTATATGAGAGAGAGAGAGTGAGTGAGTGAGAGAGAGAGAGAGAGAGAGAGAGAGAGAGAGAAAACATCAAATAGGCAAAAAAGTCTCAAACATGGATGCTTCATTTTAGCACTTGTAGTTTTATAGAGAAGGTAGTTTGGAAAGGAAGTACGGAAACGAAGTACTTGACAACTTATGTATTGCACAAGAAAGACGGAATACACATCACATATACTGGCACTAAACCTACAACACACTAATTAGGTTTCGTTCAAACAAAACCACATATTCAAGAGCATTTTTATACTGAACATTATTACAGTCAAGATGTGACAGTGTAATAACCTTCTTAAAAATATTTTTGAACAAATTTAAAAAATATTTTCGGAACACAGGCTGCGTTCACCATATAATATTTGCCTAATGTGTTCGGTTTACAGCCAAAGCGTAGACTCAAAAACTCGGAGTAGATCGTTGCACATTTTCCTTTCATTTTTAAGGCCATTTGGTCGTATATGCGGAGAGGCGGAAGGGTAGGGTAGATTTCAGGTAGCCGGTGCACATGTGTATTGCTATTTTCGTGTGCGCGAGGAAATTGAGAGAAAACTAAGCAGCCTATACCCGTGAGAGAGGTGTCGATGGTTTTGGTAATAGCATAGTATCTCGGGGAAAGTACAATAACTATTTAACAATTTAGATTCCCACTCAAACTGCAAATAGAAGAATTTTTGTTCAAGATTCTGAGTCACTCAGCTAGACTATTGTAGCTGGCGGATTGCAGCTCTTTGTAGAGATTAAAATTCATAGAGCTGTCACAAATAAAAACTATGATATGTTATATTTCGTCAATTGAAAACAGGCAGATTTCACATCAATAACAAATTTATCGAAAAGTAATGAATCGTCACTTTTATCATGCCCCCAAAATGTATTTCCACAAATAATGTCACACGAATTTACAAGGGGTCTAACAAATATTTAAAGCAATAATGTTATTCTATTGTCAAATTTAAATATAAATATGTATCTCACGATTGTCGAGACAAATCAGGACACCAGATCTCTTTGCGTGAGTCCGCGCACCGTAGATTTATGTCCACGGGGGGATTAAACGAAGTCTGGGAAAATACTTCACAGATCTCCGTCAGACCGGAAATTGACAGTTTAAAATTAGGATTCTAATGAAATATCTTTTTTTCTTCTCACCTTAAAACAATGCCATTTAGTACAGAAATTATTTTTATATGGCTAAAGGAAAATACCAATTTTGATACGCCATTTCTTTTCTTTTTGTTGAGTTTTTCGTCAATTTCGACTAAGTCATTTTTTTCCCTTTTTTCGTCATTTGCAAATACTTTTTCGAAGAATCCATTAGAATCAAGCAAGTACCATTTTAAAGGTATTTGCTTCAAATAATATTATTGAGATGCAAGAGATGTTTTTCACAGAATTCCTGATAGCCTCATAAATTTCTTCGCTCAGAGATTGCAATGTTAGCAGTTGTATGTACTCTAAGATTCCTGTGACGCCTTCAGCACTATTGTCGTTTCGACGGATTTCACGTTAACTAAAGAAAAAAAGATTCCTCCTAGACATCCTGGTTCGGTCCAAACCTAAAGTTTGCAGGCTGAGTTCACTTGAACGAAAGGAAGAAGCCTCAATTACATCAGTGACATATCTAAGAGCTTTAGTCGTTTATCTGAACTGGTTTTGATAATCTTTACGCCATTTTTTCATTGCTTTTATGGCATTTTAAGAGCATTTTATTGATCATTTTTGGTGCAGTTTTTAGGTCACCAAAATCCCACCCCTAGTCATAATTAATCTACATTTTTGTATGTCGTTCTCTCTTTTTTTGTAATGTTCTATCATTCATTTCAAAGAGTTTAAAATACATTTAATTGGTTATATCTCTTTGAAAATATCTCACAGGAAAAGCATTTCGTGAAAATTAAAACCAAAGCAGACAATACACGTTAAATCAACAAAGAGGTATCTTGAACATGAGGCATCTTTTTTACAGAAGCTCACTGTACAACAGGATGTCCTTGTGTGGCTTTTCCCGCTACATTCATTAAAGAGAAATATAAAAAAATGTTTGAAGAAAAAACATTTTATGAAGGAACCGAGACATTTTGTTGAGATGTAGCTGTTCTCAAGCGAAATGTTAAAAAGAAATCTCATGCCTTAATGAAAATGTTAAGCTTCACAAACCTAATCTCAGCTAAATAACGGTCCGATAATTGGAGATAAAAATATGCTATCTTTAAAATTTTGTTTTCAATACTGCAGAATGTAGAGAGCGGTAGATTGAAACAGTTAAGCCTTCGTGATAGCGCACTTCAGAGTTTCTTGCACTTGCCCCCTAAAAATATTATAGAACGGATTTTTAGAAGATAAATTCTCGGAGGCGGGGTATTCAATTCACAGTAAATTTTGACGTTATAAAACATTTTTGGTTTAAATCTAATTGTCTGTAATTCTCTTGATATACTTAATTCATTAAACCTTTGTAATTTTGAACGACATTTTATCTTATAGTCGAAAGGAAAAGAAAACATGGAATTATTTAATTTTTCTAGACACATTTTTATCTTAATCGTAAGTTTAAAATATTACAATTCACCGAAAAGGAGAAGTGAATTGCTTTGTTCAAACGGAGTAAATCTCATGACGGATTTGTATCAAAAGCAGAAAATATTAGTAAATAGTATTTTAGGTAATATTTAATTTTGCCACTGCTATTTTGAGCTTTTATTGCAAAATTAGGGCAAAAATGCTCATGCTTGTCCAACACCGATAAGTACACAACATGTTATGGTCAGTTTCAAAAAGTAAAGCTCATTACTTTCCCTAATAATATTGTAATGACTTTTATAAATTATTGTCAGATAATACTTCATTTCTAACAATTACAATGAAATAAATTTACTACTGTTTGTGTATTTCAAACTTCATTCGAAATGTATAAAATTCTTGAAAATTTTCCATTTAAATGCGTATCAAGAATTACATAATAAAACATGCTCGCTGAGTTAATGTTGTAACAATAATCCTTATTTATTTTACAGAAATTAATTTTTCTCATAAATTATTGAATAATTGGTATACCACCTAAAGTAAAATGACACAAAACGATCAAAAATATACAATACGAAGCGACGTCTCTATTGTTTTAAACATTTAAAACATTATTTTCACATGAGTACTGGGCAATGAAAAATAATAATAATAAGTAATTTTAAACTGAATGGTTTATCCATCCTCGATAAGAGAATTTGAACAAAATCGTTGAATGGTTTGGTTTTAAACCATAAATTATTACAAAAAATGTGTAGGTGCCCTTCTCTTGGACCAGATAGCCCTATTAGTTTAAGTACATGTATTCACCCTAAAATGAGGGATATTTTCCAAACACTGAATACTTTCTATTTTCAGTACCGGTTAGTGAAATCACATTGTCGCCGTTTAGACGCATTCCCACATTTTATATTCTATAAATACTGAATGATTCAAACAAACTGTTTTGGACAAATACTTAAATCAACACCCAAAATATTGAATTGCTCTCCTTAGGTGACAAATATTACTTGAAAAAATATTTCAAAATCATGTAAACACAAAACTCACAAGTCTTCTCTTGGTCGCTTTCCAAAACTTTAATTGAATTTGACGCTGCGTCCTAGGCCCCCAGAGTTCAATGGCTCGCCATCCGATTCTCCGTACAGGCCGGGGCGTGCAAATGTAAAGCAGAAGGAAATAACGGAAGGTAAACCATCGAGCGTGGGTTTTTCCGAGCTCACCGCTAGATAAACAGCAGCGCAACTCGAACGGCCGTCACACCTCGCGCCCCGTGGCTCGCTGCTGGTGGCGTTTGCTCCTGCAGCCGTTGCCGCCGCTCCTGCCGCCACCGCCTCACAGCCACCTGCTCTCCCCGTGCTACCCGCCGCCACCCAACACTACCCGCCGTCACCCGCAACTACCCGTCGCCACCCGCCGCCAACCTCCTCCATCCGTCGCCACCCACTGCCACTTACCACGATACCTGCCCCCCTCCAACTGCCCGCCGGCACCCGCTGCCACTCGCTGCCACTCGCCGCTACCCACCCCTACCCGCCACCAAACGTCGCCATCCGTCGCCACCCGCTGCCACTTACCGCCATACCCGCACCCTCCTACTGCCCGCCGCCACCCGCCGCCACCGACCGCTACCCACCACTACCCGCTACCAAACGCCGCCATCTGTCGCCACCCGCCACTACCCCCTAACCCACTGCTACCCACCGTCACCCGCCGCAAACTACTCCGCGTAGCCAAACCGCCCCCCCCCCATAGCCATCCGCAACCACTTACACTTTTCAGCAACCTGCCGTCGGAACGCGCAGCCACCCACCGCCCTCCGTCGCCTCCCAACACCACCCACCGCACCTCGCGGCCACTCACCTCCCGCCGCGGCCGCCCGCCGCCTGGCGTCGCTGCGAGCCCTGTTTGCGCGCTACAAAATAAACGGAGCGCGCACCGAGCGCCATCGACGATATCGCGCAAACATCCGCGAGTTAGCGCTGCGGAAAGAACCTCCGCCAAGAGTTAATTAAATCGCCGAGTGCGAGCCCCGAAATTATACTCGCGGCCACCTCACAGAGGCTGGGAATTGTGCGGCCTTTGGAAAAACTAACCGAATACCGAATAAGGGGGCTAACGGGCTTAACGCTGATGCCGATTTTCCGGTTGGTATACTGTAAATAATACGTACAATGAAACCTGACGAAACCTTCACCTCCATTACGCGGTCGTATCCCATTAAAAGACATTTCTCCACGAAACTGATTGATTATTGCTGAAAGACATGAATTAGTATTCCCTCTATTATCTAATATCTTCCAGCTTCGCTGCAAGATGAAGGGCAGTGATCTCTAGAGGTACTTATCTCGCGCGAAGAAATTTACTTCAAGTAGCAGATTATTTTATTTCGGGCTCAGACGTTTCTACAGAATGTGGTTTAGGTGATCCATGTATCGTTTCCATTTTAGCTCAATTGTAAATTTGTTACTCGATCTCGGGTTCGAACCAGGCACATCACATTTGATACCTTCCTTTCCTGCCCTATCCAACTGAGCCAAATGTTGCTACTGAAAGGACCGGAGACGAAAAAGAATAAATTACAGATGAAAATTGAACGGAGCATGGTGTAGCAATTGAAGTGAAATAGATAGCATGAGCATATCAAAATAATGTTTCAAAACACAATGAGCGTTTTCTGTGATACACACTAATGTGTTAAGTCTGTTCTCTACATTTCTATACTTACAAATTATTGTAATTTGTACAATGAATTTTGTAATTGAAATAAAAAGAAATGAGAACGTTCGGAAAGATGTGCCTGTCATTAGTCTACAGAATGAAAGTGTTTTTCGAAAGAGACAAAACGATAATGTGAAAACCTGCCAATGTTTGAAGTGCGGAAAAGCACTAACAAATATCATTAATGAGCAAATTGTAATGGAATGGAAAGAAAGTACGGGGAGGTATGAAAAGAAAGGCAAGTGAATGGTTTTATTCCTGAGTGATTTAAGAGCTGACGCGTAATAAAACTTACTTTTACTTCATTATGTCAGGTCCGTCATAAATAAGACTCCTGTGAAAGAGGCCAAATTTTACGAGAACCAGTTGAATCCGTTTAAGACGAGTTACACTGATTGCAAATGGGGAATGACGGATTTAAACATGAATAGTTATTTGAGAGATGAGAACAGGCATTGAGTATTCCAATGCCTTTCACACAAATGTACTATATTTAACTGTTGGTACTTACATAAATTAATGACACTTTCTGTTAATCCGTCAAAGTTCAAACGTAAAATAAGTTTTAAATATTTATCATTAACATTGAATTAAAATGATTTCCATTGACACAGGGAAATAAGAAAAAATTATAGTGGGGTCAAATTGAGATGACGAATGATGTAGATATTGATGTTTTTCTAGAAATAGGTTTCTTCACACACTTTGTTAGACTCTAGGTCATTGTGCACATCTGAGTTGGTGTCTCAAACTTTTGCAAACTTTGTAGTAAATCTAATGTGAGATAGCATTACGAATGTAAAGCATATCCTAATCCTAAGTGTTTATCCTAATTGATCCTAGATTGTTAATGGTTTCAGACATTAGTTAACTATTATCCCAAAAGTTTGAGTATTCAGTTAAACAGTGAAAATGTTAGTATCAGAAGAGGAGACCTAGCAGATGTGGCCTAGGTCTATACATTTTTAGAACTTTCTACACTCCACATTAAAAACCTATCAATGTAACAATATTTTTTTTTCTTAGTACAGATCATACCCCGTACAATGAACACTGAAATTCCGCGTGCAGGTGAACATATTCAATTATTTATTTAAGTGATTGGTATTAAGAATTTAAAAATAATTTTCAATACGAGGCCTGTCTAAAATGTATCCGACCTTTGACCAGAAAAAAAATATTTCGAATACTTGACAGATTTGGGACCCTAATCCCCTTCAAAGTAGGCCCCTTGTGCTTCCACACACTTAGCCCACCGATCCGTCCACTGCTGGAAACACCTCTGGAAGACTTCTTTTGGAATGGTGTTCAGCTCCGTCGTCGCGTTCCGCATTATTTCTTCTCTACTCTCAAAACGGGATCCTTTCAGTGACATCATCAATTTTGGAAACAACCAGAGAAGCTAAGAAAGTGTGGATCAATTTGGATGAATGTGCAGGGGCGTTGTCATGATGCAAATGCCAGTTTTTTCGCCGTCCACATGTCTGGTCTTTTGCGCCGAATTGCGTCACGGAGTCGCCGGAGAACATCTCCCACACTGTCAATCGGCGATCTGCCATCACCAATTTCGCACTCTTTCAACAACAGCTGCATTGCGAACAGTTTGGGGCCTGGCGCCACTCTGCTCACTCTCGGCTGATGTGCGGCCATCTTTGAATCGGTTGAACCACTGCTTAATTTGTGTTACACCCATTGCATCTTCTCCAAACACCTGCTGAATCTTACGAATTGTTTGGCTTTGAGAATCACCTAGCTTTTGACAGAATTTGATGCAGTATCTGTGCTCAATTCGTTCAGTCATCTTGCGAGAAAACTAAATCCGACGAACACTACGAACAGCACCTTACTTAGAGACCACCAGCCAGCGACTGGCACAAGCGAACGCGGTGAAAAAATTCAAGCATGCGCATTAAGAATCCTCCTTCCACCGTGCACAGCGGCGCCGCCTTAGAATCACTACTTTGCGCGGAAAAAATTAATGTCGGATACTTTTTAGACAGGCCTCGTACAATGTTTCCGTATTTACCGCTTCATATTTAATTAACTCTACAGCATTTAATATTAGTTATTAACTAGTTTGTTTGTGAAACAATTTCATTATATATTTCTATCCCCATGACTATTGAATTCACACTTATGCAATTAAAAAAGTGGTTACACTGAAATTTAAAATTTTATTCTGATCTTTGAACTTGATAAGGAGAAATAAAAATATAGATGTAACTCTCTATTCATGTCATGAAAACTATTTTACTTAAAATGTATTATACATGTTATATTTTACTCAAACTGTAATACATAGTTAAACCACTCGCTGGCCTGATTCTACACATTGTATTCTCTTCCAAGGAAGTTCTTCTAAGGGTTATTTTAATTTACATGTGATTTACAGTAATTTAACAAAAAAATAGCTCGCCGCTGTGACACAGACGTTTGGATCGGCGATCAAGAACGTGATGCCGAATGTTGCGGGATCGAGTTCATAACATGACTTAAGCGTTCTCACCAAGTGGTAAGTTTTACCTTTCGTATCATGCACCCTATCTGATCAATAATCAATTTGCAATCATTTAAAACATCATCAATGCCTCTCAAGATAACTTCATCATTTTTCATACTTTGGGAAAATAAATGTCATTTCTATTTCCTTTATTTTAAAATTATTCGTGATTTTCCGTTTTATTTTGATATGATTTTATTTAATATAATTACGTGATAGAACTCATGAAAAACAATGCGCTAATGTTCACATATTTAGGAGGACTTCAATATTTTATAATAGCATTGATTTTATGGATCCACATCATGTGTGGTGAAATTCATAATTCAGTTTTTTAAGAAAAGAGAGCAATTTTTTAAAACACTGAAGCAATGTTAGTATCTAAAATAGTAAATGCAGTTCGTATTGTAGAACAATTGTCTTGATATATGTTACGTGTATCGTCTGCAAATGTGATTTGGCAGTATAAAAAAGAAAAGTAGAATATGGAGGAATCTCTGATAGCTTTATATTTATATATTTGGAGGACCAGCAGACTGTAAATTAAATGATACACATAACACATAAAATTAATTGAGCTGTACGGTATTGCATAGATGGATGGAATATGATAGGGCAAAAAAGAACAACATTAGCTGTAATAAAAAATAACAAATATTTAATTACTAAAAAATTTGAGTTAAAAGGTTAGTAAACAAACAAAAAAATATTAAAAACAGTAAGATAAAAAATTGATGTGAAAAAAGTAATGAAAAAGAAATGAACAAAAGTAATTGAAAAACAGTAATCTTGAAGTCAGAAGTTGCCAAAAATTAAAGTCTTTTCTTGCGTTAAATTTAAATAGATTAAAAGAGTGCACTCAAGTAGAATTCTGATGCATCAGAAAGAAGTTTGAAATAAGTAATCACTTATCCGTTGGAGCTCTGGTGGGTGTTTCTTGCAGCAGATGTCGGTCGAGAGATGTTGCAGCAGCAGGAGATTGTTGATGGGGATGGCGCAGAGTTGCGACCCTAAATTAAAATGTTGTGCAGAGCAGCGTCTTCTAGCAGATTGCAGTAGGCAGCTAGGCGTTGCACCGCATATTGTAAGTAAATGCTAGAGAGCCGCTTCTTGCAACAGATTGCGGTAGGCAAAATAGATTTTGCACCGCATACGAAAGTACGTCTGACCTCTGCGGAGGTCGCCACAAGAGTCCTTGATCTCGTCGGATGAAAAGTTTTTGAAGACTGGTCGGTCGAAATGTTGTCCTTTCGTGACACACAGGGGCGCTAGTGTCAATTTGCGTGTGTGTCTGAGGGCTAGCGCTGTTGGGGAGATGGCGAAGCTTGTGCACGCACTCAGCGCGCACGCATGCCCTTGGAGCCGGAGGGGCTCGGACAGGAAGTTGCCAAAAAAAAATGCGCCTGGAATAACACCCTCCGGCACGTTCGCAGTCGCCACCCCCCACGGGGGCGGGACGCGCGGAGGGTGGTCCAGCAGGGGTGCAGGGGTCCAGCAGGGCGCGGCGAGAACTGCATTCCTCCGAACGACGCCACTCTGACCGATTTCACTCACATACAGTTTTCAACACACTACACTGGTTGTTCAAATAATTGAGTATAAAGAATTGTGCTACAAGAGTCCCCTGGGTGCAAGGAAATAAAAAATTCAATAAATAATATTAAATTGGGACGTAACAATATAAAAAAATGAAATTGGACCCTTAAAACAACCGGCAAAGGCTGTTTGTATAATATAGTGTTAATAAACGAAATAATTCAATATTCAATTCAGTAACAATTATTACGTAGAAGTGTGCAGCCAATTGGAATTTAGTAATAAGATATTTATTTATGCCAATTCTGTGTTTCTGTGTTTATTTAACCTTCATCTTACAAAATTTACTAGAATTACCATATAAAACAATATAAAAAAGCTCGCCTCTTTTTTATTCGTTTTCGCTTTCCTTTTGATAAATTAGCATTATCCAAATTAGATAACTCCTAAGAGATGAATAAATATTACAAGTATTCTCAAATGGCGTCCAGCACGACAATATATTTGGAAATGCGATGACATTGTAGCGCCCACCTAGCTCCCGAACCTCGCGCCTGCCGTACGCGCCACGTTCGGTACGTAACAGCTGGTGGAGCTGCGCGAGAAAAAAAATGGAAACCAATATTTATGCCCCCTGCACGCAAATGATTGTGTACACTGTCGGTGACGTCGGTCGGGGGATCGGCGCAAATGGACGCAATTCCCAGCGAATCCCACTCCTCCCCTCCCCTCCCCTCCCTTCTCATCCCCGCCCCCTTCCCTTAGCCATGACGACCGTCGCTCTCACGTGCATCGGCCATCGGGCTTTTTCCGACGATCACACGTGTTGTTTCTATTGATCTGGCGCCGCTGGCACCGCCGCCACCGCCGCCGCCACCTCTGCGTCGAGGTATGAGCTGTGGACTGACGCCCCGACCGACCCCTTGCATGTGAAGCGAAGCGTTTTATTCGCGAAGAGTGTATTTGTAATAAACGCCTCGTATATTCCGCTAATCTCTCAGAGACCTGCCGCCTGATATCTATGGAAATGCAGGCGCGTTCCGGATAGCACCCGGTTTAAAGTCTTCGGTCCGAAGCTTCATGGAAATGCGCGTTTGTTTTGAATATGAATTTCAATGAAAAATATTAAAACCCATTGACTTGTACATATCAGTATGAAAGTCGAAAAAATATAGAATAACTCCAGGCATGAAGCATTATATGAGGGTTTAATTACATTGGAAAAAATACGTCGTGACTTATGATCAACAAGTTATATCAATAGAATTTGAAATAACGGATTTTAAAAATAAGAATTAATAATAGTAATATTTTTGAAATTTTATTTTATTCTAATTGGCTTGAATAAAAGATAATTATTTTTGAAGTAGTACGTTGATGCAAGCAAAAATTGTTTGCGAATCTGCAATGTAAATAGGAAAAAAATCCATAGGTTCACTGGAAACCGGATGAACCTTTTTTAGTGATCAGGAAAAACACTGGAAAACCAAACGTAAATAGCAGATTCTGATTACTTTCTGTATTTATGTGAACACTATGAATCAGATCAGAAGAAAATGAAAACAAAAATTTCATGAAATTCATAAATTCAAATAACTTTGATAAAAATATTAAACAATAATTATATTATTGAATTTTCACAAATTTAGTTCAAAATATTGTGTTTTAATTCATTCTCGTTTCAAAATAAAAATGACCTTAAATATTATTCAGAAGATCAGAATATTATATAGACCTTCAAAGTCATTGAAAGCACAGAGTACATCACTTTGATAACTGATTGCAGAAATGGCAATATTGTCAAAAGAAGGGTATTTTATATACACATTGATATACGTGTATTTTGAATACACACCTACATTTGTACGTGTGTGTTTATTACATTACCATATTCACACTGAATTATTTCTGCCACACAGGATGAAGTTGAGGCAACAGGTAGTTTTCTGTAGTCTGCCTTACTACGTTGAGATTATTAATAATCTGTCTATATCAATTGTTACAATGCTCTTTTATGGTTAAAACATATTCTGGAGCTTCAGTTGATCCCAATCAATGAAGTTTTGCATTCCGATTTAATCTCCGGTGTCTCATTGAAATATTTTGCCAGGATACGTTTTGTGAAGGATGTACGCATTGTGCAATGTTTGTAATACAAACGGCGTGGGAATAACTTTTACGTCATTCAGTTCCCCCTCGAGTGTAAATTATGAGCTCTGAATAGGTGCTCAACAAACCTGCAGCAGTTTCCACTGCGACTTGAGGTTTACGTTTTCCGCCGTGAATCGAACAAAACACTAACGAGGTGCGCGGCGAGAGGCCTCGCTCCCGCGCGCGCCGCGGCACGGCGTCTGGCGCCCGCGAGGCGGTCGGCGCTCCGCAGTGGGCCGAAACGCAGGCCCTCGACCAGGCGCGGCAAGGGAACTAGAGGGCTAGGGTTAGCAGGCACTGCGGGCACTGCGTACTAGGGTGAGCAGGCAGGTTAGCAGGAGCTAGGAACTGCGTCTAGAGCAGTGGTGTCAAGGCCTTCTACTGGTGGCTGTGGCACGCGTCGTGGCATCGTAGCATGCCACGAGCTTCTCTGCGCAACTAGCGATGGGAAAGGGAACTAATACGAGCAGTAGTAACCCCGCCGTTTTACAATAGGGATGGCCTTATCTCTGGTGGAGGGGTGATGAACTGCGTGGAGGGGCGGTTTCGTCGTGGCACTCGTGTCACGAACTCCCTCTCGTGGTATCGACCTTGACAACACTGGTCTAGAGCAACTGGCGTGAGAATTAAAAGTAAGGGGTACAAATGGCTCCAGAGAGGCGGTACGTCATTGGGTATTGGCGGGTGGTTATATATCGGTGATTTGTCTTTATTTCAAATAAAATAATTAGAGACGTTGTCTTCGCCAGCAATATTGTTCGTTGAAATAGCAACTTTTTACGTCACTGGATACCTGCTAATGATAGTCTGGAAAAGTCAGTTAAGAATTATTTCCCAGATGTAGCTCTATTAATGTAATTTCCTCTATAGAAGGAAATAAATTATCCATTAAAATCTAATAATACAACAGACAAATTTCCAACCGTCCGAGTCACCTTAAACATTTTGATTACAAATGTTCCTAATTTGGTAATCGTGTTTTCTTAAGAGTGCAATACAACGCTAATTTCCTACAATCACGTTAGGAGGTTTAACAGAAAGATTCTTGTCCGCTAAAATATTTGTTAACCTCGTGTAGAGTTGTTAGAGTATTTCAGTTCGTGTGAAACAAATAATTGAATTATTTAACACAAAACGAACACCGGGAAATAATTCGTCATTGAAACGTATTTCTGCACCAAATAACTGGAAAATTTTTATGCTCGGCAGAATTTAGAAAGGAAATAAATATGAAGTATACAAAAAATAGGACCAGAATCATAATTCAAATCTGTTGTTTTATAGAGCAAATCTGGCAAAAATATTTTCAAATGCAGTCACTATTCTATACCTTGCGCTGCTTCAGCTTTAGCACTGCTTCCTCTCCGGATTTGGAGGGGAAATGAGAGCGGAGTCAGAGGAAGTTGCCCTTGCTGACAGGGGTGCAGAGCTTCCCAGATTTGACTTGCCTCCTCTCGAAACAGAGTAATGCAATTGTACCTTTTAATATCCTCTCATCTAATATCCTCGTCAGACAGCATTCAGACGTTGAGGAGAAATGGTAAAAATATATAGCTTTATGGTGAGCTTAAAGAATAACAATATTGATTTTCATAGAAGTTGGAGTTCTCATCACACACAATACTACACAGTTCTGACCAATGGACATATAACGGCTAAGTTGGCGGCACAAAAGAATGAGCTTCTCACTCACTGTATCTATGGACGCTAGGCCGAACTAAGGACCAGAATGGCGCGACTTCAACGGCCGTTGCCTTTTAATATTGTTTCACTGGAGAGTTTTGTCTCACACCACACTGAGTAACAGAAGTGAAAGTGAAATGATAACAATTGATGTCATGATGGAGATTTTCGAGTGTATTAATAATGGTTTGGGGTAGATTGTTGAGCCCCAGAAATTACACCAGTCTAGCAAAACCTGAACTACCAACGCCATTTAATATTCTTTCGCTCAATAGCCCAACCAATGTCCGGGGATTCAAGGCCAAATTATTTGGTATGCTAATGATTCACGAACATAATGGGAATATACATGTGCTTCTCTAAAACACACACCAAAAAATTCTGGAGTCGGTTTACCAGTAATTAATATTTTGTCCTCGAAATCCCAGACGGAATATGGGTCCCAGATGGACGATGTCCCAGTCGCAAATGGAAAATGGAATATGTCGCTGTTACATGAGCGTGTAACGCACAACTGAAGCAGCAACTGTGTTTCCAAACAAACAACTTGACAGACGACAACTTACACGACGTTCAGCTGAATTTATCAATCTACATGCACCTTGGTTTATTCCCAATACACAAATTCATAATGAAGTAAATCTCCCTACAATTCAAGATTTGATTAAGCCTCATAGTCATTTGATTAAAACATAGTCATAGCCTCATAGTCATAGTCATTTGATTAAATCTCATAGTTTTAGTATTCATTCTTCATTACATCATGCTCATATTTGTAATCTTAGTAAAACTTATCCATTTTCTTGTAGAATTATTTCCAAATTTCCTAAAGATAAGTTTCATCCTCCGTAATTTGATTTTCTCCTACTTCGTTTCCTTGTTATCTTTACAAAATTTTATAGTTTTAAATTTCGTCTTCATAAATCCTCTTAGAGGTTACTATTAGGGTCCACAACGACAGATCTTAAATTGTAAATTTCAATGCTCTGAAAGACATATCGTCGAACAGAAAATAAATTTTAAAAAAATATTAATCTATGATTGGCCGATCCGGGCTATCGCTAAAGCAGTAGTGCCGTGACGGTCTTGGACCGAAGGATCGCTGATTCAAGTCCCGCCTCTTGCATGGTTTTGTTTGTGTGTCTCGTATGGTTGTGATTGTCCATTTCGTCCTTCATCATCATTATTATTTCACCTCATCTCCCAAGGCCAACAACCCTGGAAGATAAAACGGATTCAGCATGAAAATTCTGATCACCCACATAAAAAGTCACGTGCACCTATCATTGATAAATATGGACTGAGTCCCGGTGAGTTACACGTTCACATGATCCCCAGATGGCCAATTGGCTAGCCTGAAACTAAAGTGGTCTGTAGTACTAATAGTACAATGTGACTTACACCTCTTTAAAAATGGACTAACATTACAACAATATACTAAAACTAAAGAGGTACTTATATTTTGCGGTATCTACAATGACAAATGACACGCACACCACTTTAGAATGTATAGATGCTCACCTGTTGAGAGCAAATTTACTATACCCTAGAATTTAGCCAAAATGTTTCGTAGACCACTTTCGTTTCCAGGCCAGCTAATTTGCAACAAAAAATATCGATGAGCTAGCGTTGGCGGCGCCGCCCGTGTGCCAAAGCGGGCGCCCACTGTGCGCGGCGGGCAGAGGCGGGGCGGCGGCGCCCTTGGGGGCCCGCGAGGGCCGACGGCTCCAAAGACGCTGATTAATGGCAGGCGCCGGCGCGGCTGCGAGGGCTGACCGAAGGGTTGCGGCGGCGGGGCGGGGCGGGGCGGGGCGGGGCGGGGCGGGGCGGGGCGGGGCGGGGCGGGGCGGGGCGGGCGGGGCGGGGCGGGGAGCGCAAGGGCGGCGCCGAAGGGCCGGGCTGCGGGGAAGCGCCGTAGGAAAGCCCTCGGAGGCGGCGCGCCCGCGGTTGCAGCTAGGGAAAAATACAGGGTGCCAGGTAGCAACTCGCGGACGAATGCGGGAAAGAAGTTGGGGATGTGCAAACTCGCGACTCAAATGGATTGATGAGTGCGTGCAGGTGTAATTTTAAGCGTAGACGGCTTTATGTCGTGGTTTACTTGCGTTCCTTCATTTCAGTTTCTCTCAGATTTGATTTCTTAAAGTAGTATTTTATTCCTTACAGGCTTGTTCTTATTCGAACTTTTTAGTTTCCTATTTCCACTATCCACATCTTCAGATTTAATATACATTTTAATTTGTTTTTTTGTTTACGTTTGTCCCATAACATATTTTTTCTCATGAACACGAACTGGCATTGCATGCATGAGCCAACAGGTAATGAAGAGCAATATTCAGAGAGTTCCAGTTCACATGCCAATTTCTGAAACGGTAATGGATTTACATATTAAATCGACTGCACCTACAGGGAATAGAATCCGAAACGACCCGTAATCTGAGCGTGTTAACAATGCTATGGTACCAGGGGGTCCTCTGAACAGATTGCTAATAATATTTAATAAATTCTTTTCAAACTTTTTTCGTCCTGACAGAATAGTGGGTGAAGAATGTTCCATTAAAACTCTATAAAATTCACATGCATCTTAGTAACAGATAACCAGAAAATATGTTGTGCTATGATGACATCGTTGTACCATAAGTTGAAAGCTGATGTGAAGTATAATATTCATGAGACTGTGTTAATGAAATGGTTTCGTCCAATTAGCCTGAAAATGATCCAATTAGAAAGATAGTGGAGATCATTTCCAAGGAGGAAGTTTAAAAATTCAGTCATTAAGGGAAGGTGATAGGCAATGCTATGAATATTAATGTATACGCCAAGCAATATAACTAGTAATTATCGCATACTAAACAGCTTTTTTTGTCCCCTACAAGACAGGTAAAGAACTGAAAAAGTAAGAGAATTAAAAGATAAAATAGAATTATTTGTAAATTAAGAGAAGTGCAGACAATATGTGTATTCATGCGTACATTTGAGCATTAGAAATACGCAAATATTATTTGACGGTACGTACCAGCAAGTGCACATGCAACCCATTCCAGACGTTGGGTTCAAGACAAGTTGCAAATACCACACAATCAATCAATACATCAATTACATATATATATATATATATATATATATATATATATATATATATATATATAGCCTCATTTTACATGGCGAGTCTCAGGCCATCAGATCAGATCTGCTCTTCGTCAGCTAGCAGAGAAAGAAGGAATCATTCGGACGGCGAAATAAGCGATTTGAATTTTACTCAGAGGCTTCTTTTAGAGGACGAGGTTCTTTTACATTCAATAAATCTACAACATGGAACAGCCGGCTTTTCTTTCCCTCCCAAGAAAGGCGTACAAAAGATTTTTCAGACCTTAAAAATCCACGGCTTCCATTGGATTTGAACACGCGAACTTAGATATAACAGCTCGATACGCTAACCGTTACACCATCAAAGTCGCAAAACTTGTATAATTCAGAAACGATGCATCCTATGCCTTGAAAGTAGGGTTTTCATGACCATGGGACACGATTTATGTTTTTTATGTCGTGCCGTAATCCACAGAATGACACACTTTTAAACGTTCCATTACACTTCTAGAAGGTATTCGCAACCCGTAGCACAGGAACTGAAAAATGTAGTTCGGGTTCCTGTTTGAAACGGTTTTCACTCTGGAAACTATTAGCTAACCCCGTGCGATCACATCGAACAGAAGAAATACCCAGAAATACCCGAAATACCCGTATAATCCCTATTCACTGTGAACATGAAGTAAAGTTAAAATGTTTTTTGACAATGTAATTGGAATGTTTTAAATCCACCGAAATCTGTACATGCTTTTGAAAGTCCACTGTAACTTGAAAAGCTAACGCATAACTTATAATCACTGAACACTTTTGGTAAACACATATATTAGAAGGTTGCCGAACCCAGACATTGCGTACATATACTCATTAATCTTAGCATTTGAAAAAGCTCTTTCGTCTTTGAACTTAAAAATATTACTATGAACGTTGACTGCTTTTGATTAGATTAAATGAAACTCGGAAAACAAATAGATAACAACAAACTACGTGGAAGTAATACGTCTTGAAATCGATGGAAAGAGCAAACGACGGCAGATAAGCTTTAGTTCCATTGATTTTAAGATATTATTAAAATTTAGTATTTTTTTATAAAATTGACTTATAAGAGCAAGTAATAACACATCGAGGTCCCACTTCATTTAACAAAATAAAAATCACGAAATTTGTCTCAAATTCCTTTCTGCACAAAAACCCTTAATGTTATAAATACGTAGCTGATTTAAAATGTGTCTAATTTACGCACAAATTCAATTAGTTATGACATATTTTATCATTTTGCGTTTCTTACGAAATACCTCCTAGTCAGTTGACCCCACAGTTATCTCGTGAATCACCAGTTTAAATCTCCGTGTTCTACTTTCATCTCATCACTAGAAACTTGTCCATGCCATCGTTCCACCATCAACTACTTTCCACACATTTTTCATTTCATTTCAGTTTGATCCCGAACACCCTGTATTTGTGAGCGGCAGCAGCTTCCGATCGATCAGTTTGGCCCGCCCTTCTCGAGATCCCTTCTGCCCTTGGGCCGCGCTGCTGTCAAGCTGTCGGTCTGCTATCCACAGGAGGAGCCGCCCTTCGGAACAGGAAGGGAAGAGAAGGGCCGCGGAGGAAATCGTTGTTTGAAGCTGTCAGCGCAGGGAACGTTTTAACGAGGTAAACATTGGACGCGTGCCGCAGAAATTATTGCATCAAGGAAAAGGAAAGAGTGGGCAAAAGCGGGGAGAAGGTGTGAAATCGCAAAAAACAATTATCGGTGAAGCTGAATAGTGGGATCGTCTTCTTGTAGTCTTTGAAATACATTGATGACAGTGTAGTACATTTTTTCTGAATCCGGTGTAGGTTTTTACATTTGCCATCGTTTCTATTTTGATTTTAATACATTTATCAGAAAAAAATACATGACATCATAGATTTAATTATCTATAAATTGATTTAAGGGATACTAAATGATTTGATTATCGATGGCTCAAGTGATCATGTGTCCACACTTTATTTCCAGTTCTGTTACATTCTATGCAAACATTTTCAATATAGTTTAACTTTCATATCCTGGAATCATATACATGTGTCTCAAATATTCGTCATGAAGAAGCTACTTGTGCGGGAAAGATTCCACGACCGAATTTTTTTGCGGACACGTGTCTACGTACAATAGCTGAACATCACTATCATAACGATAAGCCTCAACTTCTCCTACATTCAGAGCACAATACCAATTACACGTCTGAAGCACTATTAAACAAGGGCACGTCAGCTACTGCTATTACCTTGACTCACTGACTAACATTTATTAGGTTTGTGTCATACATTTATTACAAAACATTAATTAAAAATATTTAAAATTTAATTTGTTTATTTACGTTATGTAACTTACTTTGTTTTAATAATGATACTACTAATCATCCTTGTCATAAACCGTTCACAAAACATGTGCACAAATTTCACGAGATTTCTATTATATCATGGGCTTTTAGACGATTCACACCAAAGAAACCAACCGCATTCTCCACATCCCGAAGACTTTAATGGCTTCCACAAGGTGCTGTATTTTCGGAAATGCTATTTTTTATACTAATTGACATTCTTCACCTTCCTTTTACAGCACACTTTATTTTACACAAGTACACAAAATGACTGGTTATTGGTGCATGTAAAAATAATTATTTAAATACATATATGCATGTAAGAATAAAGTAATTTTATGATGTTTTGCTGACTTGTATGTGTTCAAAATAAAGTTTTCAATTAACAAACTTAATTGACTGTAAAAATGTAGGTAAAGTAGACTATATTAACTCTCCTAATGAATCACAAAAAATATTGTTTGAACAAGAAATATTTCTTTCGACAATCGCGTTTAGAGAAAATGTATTTAACTCCAATTATTTACAATTCGATGGCAGTAACTTAAAAATAAATGAATATCAATAACATACATAACTACATATATATATTTATATATATATATATATATGTATATGTATATATATATATATATATATATATATATATATATATATATATATATATATACAGGTTGTCCAGAAGCTCCCGTTACAAAAAAATACCCCAAATTCTGTGTTGCACGTCATGAAAAATGGCAGGTCCAGTTTTTCCGAAAAAAATTTTGTCTTTGAGAAAATTGAGTTTTTAAAGTCACTTCCGGGCCGCGAAATTCAAACCGGCCGCTACGACACTGCAGACGGCGGCGACTGCTTCTGCGCGGAGCATTTCCTCGTTTCTCCGCGTAAACGGTGAAACTGTCGAGTAATATTCTGTATAAAATAATAAAAGCATCGCGTGGCTTACACTAGAATACGTTAATAGCATAAAATGTTTGTAGGTTCTGTTTAATAAATATTTTAAATGTACTTATTGAAAATTCAGTTTTGTTCAAAATGATAGCCACGGTACACGGCGGCGTAAATGTAAATGATGAACACGTCCAACACATGAAAAATATTGAATCTCCTGGAATGCTCGAATTGTTATTTTTAGCACATTTTCATATGAACTAGTGCCTTGGGCTTAAGACTGCCACATGAAGATTATTATAAATGTCGTGATAAAGAATGTGTGGTAAAGAAAGATGCACTTTCTGCTGTCACAAAAATGCATTGCAAAATACCTGTTGTTGCAAAATATGCTAGTGTGTTCTATGTGGAATATCTAATTTGCAACAAACGGCAAATGCTACCCATTTCTCTAAGTTGAATAAACATTCTACCCGTCGTTTCCTTTTCCACAAGAAAGATGAGAGCATGTGTCTGTCCCAAATCTTCGAGTTTCTTCGTGAAATTACTTCATGAGGTAGTTGACGGCTACAAGGGAACGTTTTATTTTTTTGTGTGTTTCACTAGCAATGTAGTCATTAAATACGTGCATAAATGAGTGAAGGCCATTTCTTCGATTAAATTTTGAATTTCGCGGCCCGGAAGTGACTTTTAAACTCAATTTTCTCAAAGACAAAATTTTTTTCGGAAAAACTGGACCTGCCATTTTTTATGACGTGCAACACAGAATTTGGGGTATTTTTTTGTAACGGGAGCTTCTGGACACCATATATATATTATATATATATATATATATATATATATATATATATATATATATATATTAATAGTAATAAAATAATTAAAATGATAGAAATGATGATAATGGTATTAATACTGATAAACATAATATAACACACAACAAAACTACAAAACACAGCCGTACATAGCACTGCACTGCACTGCACTGCACTGCACTGCACTTTGCTGTCCTACGTTTCTACACCCTTCGATACCATTCACAACACTTCACTGAATTTCAAGACTTACTCATAGTAAGTTTTAACTTACTGGTGAGTAAGTTTCTAAACTTATTTACTTTATTCCTACTCAAATAATTCTAGGATATTTCTAAGGCCACGAACATTGCCAGGCATGATTATGAAAATCGTCAGCAAGCTGCTCCAATCTCTTAAAGCTCTTTTGACGAATTAAAATTTACCTACATCTGATCTCTGTTTTTTTGTGCTAATTTTGTAAATCCATGTATTTATGATCTCCTCTACCGAAATACGTTAGTTTCTCTAGCCTGTTCTGAATTTCCTGCCAAAGCTGTTGGCTTACGTACGATTAATGTAAAGCACAAGTCTCGCTTTCCCTCTTTTTTCCAGCGCCTCCCACAATTGTTTTACTAACTAACCACTATTATAAATTTTGTTTTCAGACACATGATTACATACAGTTGTTAACAGAATTTAGTTCTACAGACATATTACAGTGCTATTAAAAAGTCGATTGTTTAGTATTAGTTAATATTACTAACTTAATTATTAAAATAGCATAATATTATTAGAAAATGTATCAGAATGTTACATTACCATTAATGTTACCTTTTGTATTTAATTTATTCACTCGTAATGCTAAAAATGTCATCCCATATTACAAAAGCCGTCGATACAACTACGTTAATACAGTAGCCAACCAAAAATATTTAATGAGTTTTTTTTGGATGCCTTCTTTTTGACATTTTTAATAATGCAATAGGCGAGATTCACTAAACATTCCACATTTAAATTGTGTCCGTTTCCCGTCTCTATACTGCCACCAAACATGCTGTTCGATCACACGTTTCACTGATAAATTTTAAAAAAATGTATTTGAATGGACTACTGAATCCATTGAACAAAATAGCACCTATTCATTCGAATTTTTATAGAATAATTATAAAACGCGTTTTTCATTTCGTTTTTCGTTTAGCTTCTTTACTGATTTCTACTTGCACATCATCTGTTCTTTTTCTGTAAATGTAATACACTTCGTTATAAAGCGCCGATTGCTCGTAATTCTATAAGGGTCGACTATTTATTGTGGCCTATCCGTATTCCTCTCTTTAACATGTATGCTTTCCAAAATTACGCAATGAAAAGTGCTTGAAACACGGGTAGTTCCTAAGGAAAGTTTGGGTACATATATCGTACGTGTAACTAATGATTTTAACTATTTCCTCGCCTATTGGCTTCCCGTCCCGCTTCACTGCCCTCTTTTTCTTCACTAAGCCATGAAGTGTAATTTTCAGATCATCCCCAATACATTTTACATCCTCCCAATTTCTGCCTTCAACAATATCGCAACCTAGAAATGCTTTTGTTGTAAACATTTACATTTCTAAGTTGAAGCAATGGTACTAAGTTATCATGTACAAAGCAATTTATTTTTGATTTCCCCTGAATCCTTTCTTCCTTGTTCTCCTCTTTGCCAAATGTACACACAACAAAAATATCCTGTGATTTAAAGGTTTATGCTAGTTCATAATTAAATCGAAAGAATAACATGAGATAAATCATCATTTCACAGTGTAATAAGGCTACCATCACTTCAGACTGTACTGTAAAATAGTAAAATAAATGGAAAAAATGTGTGTCTCCATACGGGCCTGAAGGAAAATGAACAAAAGATCACCATTTCAAGCCACATTATAATAATTCTAGTTTTAAATCATTAAGATTTCCATTTTCAATAGAAAGTAATTTATTTACCCACAGATCAAGCAACTGGAGAGATGGCATTCAATGAATACAATAACATTCATTTACTTTTCTCAATGTATGCAGAAAATATATTAAAATAAAGGTATTGCATAATGCAGTAGTACTCTACGACTTTATACATCACTTCTTGTTGAACACCTTAGTACATCAGTTTTACTTGCACAAGTCCTGGATAAATGTCATCTACACAGGAACTCCATCTTCTCCGTGTTCACAAGCACGTACTAATCCTCTGTCCCGTCTTTCGGGCGTCGTCCTCTTCCTCTCACCAGCGGCCAGAGGGCATCCGCACGCGGCCTCCGCACTCCACGCCCCTGTCCTCCACCACGGCCCCTTCCACGCACGCGCGCGCGCCGTCCGCCCCATGGAGTCATTTACGGGCGCCGCCATAAAGAAAGCCCCGGTCGTTTCT
This sequence comes from Acheta domesticus, assembly GCA_031308135.1. Classification (NCBI taxonomy): domain Eukaryota; kingdom Metazoa; phylum Arthropoda; class Insecta; order Orthoptera; family Gryllidae; genus Acheta; species Acheta domesticus. Next base: position 191,820,931 of record JAHLJT010000631.1, on the reverse strand, counting down.
TGGCGAGCTGATAAGACGCCGCGCGCCGGTGGGAGCAAAAGCGAAACAAAGCGTTGACGCCCACTCCGCCCCACCCCGCCTGTCCCTTGGGCCTCCGTTCCTCCTCCACCGCCACGCTCGACTCCTGCCGCTCTAACCTGCCCTCCCCACCCAGCCCCGCCCAGCCCCGCCCAGCCCCGCCCAGCCCCACCCAGCCCCCCCGACCCACCCCGCTCCGTCCCGCCTGGTGCTGTCCAGTCCCGCCCCGTCCCGCTCCGCCCCGCTCCGCTCCACCCCGCTCCGCCCCGCTCCGCCCCGCTCCGCCCCGCTTCGCCCCGCTTCGCCCCGCTTCTCCCCGTTCCGCCCCGTCTCGCTCCGCCCAGTCCTGTCCCGCCCTGTCCCGCACTCATCCCCACCCGGCCCCCAGCTTCGCCCGACCCGCAGCCCCGACCTAGTCCCCCTACCCATCCATCCCCTATCCCCTATCCCCGTCCTTCCCCGCGTCACTCCATGCGTTCTTTGGGCCCCTGCCCCCCCCGCCAAAGTTTCTGGCCCGTCCCCCTGCCCACCTACAGCATGGCTCCGTCCCCCACCCCGCCCGTCCTTTCGGTCTCTGTCGTCGCCGTCCCGCCCGCCCCTTCCCGTTCCCCCTCCCCACGTCGCACCCGACATTCTCCCGCCCCGCCCTGTCCCTTCTCCGCCCCCGCCGTCCCTTGGGCCCCTCCCCTGCCACCGCCGCGCCGCCACCACGACCCTGGCGCCCTCTCGACGGCCGCTGCGCATACTAAGCACGAAGGCGGTGCGGGACGCAGGGGCCCGTGTACGCTTCGCTCGGCTCACAAATGTCCACTTCGGCTTTCTCGGTGGAGCTTCTCGAAAATGCTTGCTCCATCACCACTTTTCAAAAGAAATCTAATCAGTTCTCTATTTACAGTAATTTACGTGAATATTAAAAAAAAAAAGTCGAAAGGAAAACTTATATATGTTCCTGAACCTATTAACAACAGTTCAACCTATTTATTACACAAGAAATTTAACATTTTCAAGTTGGGAATAAAAACTCCAACATTTTAATCGACAGCGATATTTTAGCAGCATCATTGAAGCGGAGGTCATGGAATTTGAGTAACGGCGGTGGTGGATTTTCGACACGAGCTAGATAGCTGGGGCCAGTTCAACCACTATTTGAAGAAGAATTATAGTAGCCGGATTCTCTGATCGGTAGTTTTTCGTGATTTTTACGATCCGTTGTGGGAGAATGCCGGAGTGTCCTAATCGACGGGCGACGCACGACCTTTCCTTTCTCCACTTTTCCCTACATACACACTTTTCCCTACACCTACATATTTGCAGTTACATGCACTACCCTATCACTCATATCAAGTTACCAGTCTAGATATTAAGATACGGTCAAGGCTGAGGAAATGCCTCGCTGGGGGACGTGTACGTCGGCATCGGAGCTCACGTTCTATCGGGGGAGGAACACCGCCACCTTCCGGGATGGAACACTTCTCCTACGGGACTGATGACTAGAGACCGGAAAAATATGTAGAATTAAAGGTGAAAATATGGACATAAATATGTAATGCAATACCAGACTTGACCTAGATCACATCTTTAAAATATGCCCCAGATACAACTACCAGAGGCAGTTATTTGGATTCAAATACGAAGCCATCCTGCATTCATCAGAAGATCAAGATAAAATAATCAAATTTTGTAAATCTATCAACATATTTAATGAAATTTAATCCTTTTTCTTATATAAATTTTCCTCCCAAGTATGATTAAGACCAGTTAAAGTATATTGTAAAGTTAAACTGTAATACAATGTTTGGCATAAACTCAGTAATCACACCCAATGTAATACAATACTTGGATAGTCGCTAATAACCAAGATGTTGATGCGACTATAAATAAAACTATAAAAAAATGTAATGAAAACAGTAAGAATATGTAATAAAAATGTACATAAAATCGGATATAATATGTAATATTAAAATACACTAATTACATAATGAACATTTACATAATACTAAATTATATTTATAAAAATATTCCTAAAGAAATTTTAAATATAATACATTCGTTTGGAAATTTAGGTTAAAGGTCACAAAATGTGGCGTCAGTGATACTTTTCGCACATAAAGGTGAAACATATCAGTCACTGACGCACACTTCCCGCATACTCAGTTAATTGAAGCGGGCGCGCAGGACTGTAAGAACACGCGACCATGTCATCATGTAGTGTACCTCGAGTAAACAGTACACAGTAATAATGTAGGAAAAATGCTGTTTTGAATATATTTCTTTTCATAAAAAATGCGTAATAAATTTGAAGAAAATTGATATAATAAAAAGAATATTTCATGAAATTGGCAAATTATATAAAATATGTAGTAAAGTACTAAATATGTAAAAATATGTGACGAAAAATTTTGACATCGTGTTCGAAAAGCGACGATTCGCCAAGATGACCATTTTTGGAGCGACAAGTAGAAAGACAAAAAATATGTAATTACACAAAAATCCGGTCTCTACTGATGACGTAAGTAGTTGAGAGGGTCCGGAGTCAATACTTATTGTCAGTGTTTGGGGAAAAATTATTATTATTTGACACAATTATTTACTGGAATCATATTGTTTTTATGCTGAGCACACGTATTGTTATTGCACGGTAGAAGTTAGCAGAAAAAAGGCTATTTGTGGCGTTCACTAACGAAATGAAGTCCACATTCTTGAATTAATTTCATTAAATTGCTTTTTGTTCAAACTGAACTCTTCTAATTCCAATAATCTGCGAAGTTTATCAAATGTACTCCACATTTTTTTAACATATCTACGCACCATAAATCCAATCCTTATTGTTTGAGCTTTCAAATGGAAAATAAGGTGGTGTTACGTGAGCAAGCATTCATAATTAATTATATTCAAAAAATACCATGTACTTATTCTCCTAAGGCCCCTTCATTTCAAATTCTGACCAACTTTCTTCCGTAATATTCAAAAGTATCAATATGCAAGACGCATTTCTAGGCGTTGGTAGTGTCATTTAATAAGATGCAGTTAAAGATAATTGTGACCTAGAATAGAATATTAATCACTTTTAGGATCCTTTATTATGTGAAGAGAGGCAAAGCCTTTTCATCACTTACAATATTATTATTAATACATTGTCACCAAGAAAAGTCATATTAAATGATCAATGTAAATAACAGAATTCATTTTCGAGCAATTTAACAGGAATTAAGGAAAACAAAATAACATAAGAATAGAAAAGATGATATGAGAAATTGCTGCTTGACAAATATTTGCAATTTTCAAAATCAAAATTGCCTCATTGTTTTTAAATTTTTCCAGCCTTTCTAGCAAAACAGGTCACCTGCTTTATGGCTAGCGGCTGCTTAGTTTTCTCTCGATTTATGTGTATTTTCGAATTTAGTAATGTAGATGTATTTTTCTCGAGTTCCTGGGAATCTAATGAACTTTGTGATAGCGTTGGAAATTTGTAAGATAGATTACTAAAACGAGCATGCGCGAAACTCTGAAATATTATAATGTTCAGAGATGAATATGATACAATGTTATTGCTGCCATTTAAATACACTCAATTGTTTTTGTAACCTAAGAGTCTGCAAAAAAAAAGAAATACAATGAAATAATTGAAGTGACACATAAATTGCTTTGCAAACACAATGAATGTACAAATATTTTCACAATTATAGCACTAATCCGCAAAATGTTTTGAATGTAAATTAATGGAAAAGTATTCTGAGAATCAAATGTTTCGAGTATTAATTCACTGAATAATATTCACATTGTAGGTATTTCTCTTTATAATGTTGATCGGCGACAAATTATATTCCATTTTTAAAATTCAACGTTGATCTTACATGGACAAAAATGTTTTCAGATAAGGTTTGTTGTAATAGTTTAATTTATTTCATTGTGTTAAGACATGGGCGACGAAAGGAAATATAAATTACAGTAGCGATATCTCAAAATTCCAGAAGTAAATCTAAAAATTATAATACATTTTTTCCTTTCCACAAGGTGTTTAATGTTTGAGGTTCAGCAATTTTGTAACGCAAACCATCAGTCTGATTAGTTAAAAAAGTATGTTTTCTATTGAATTATTAAAATATTATATTCACTGAAACCAGATTCGTGGTGAATGGATTCACGCTTCATGGTCGAAATCCTGGAGAAAAAGCCAGGTGTAGAATAACTGCGAGGGGGGAAGAATAAACAAACCTGCTGGATTCGATAAATAGTTTAAAGTGGATATTTCAAAAAGACTGGATACTAATAAGAATAGACGGAGATCGCTGGAGCTTTATTATCAATAAACGTATGACAAAATTGGTGTCGTTGGTGATGACAGAAATTCTTTTCAGATAACTGAGGAATTATGTACACGTAGCAGGAAGCTGAAGTGACAGTCTTTAGACTAAAAACAATATCTGGAGAGATTAAGGAAGGGAACTGAATGAAACTACGCGAGGTAAGGGGTGCTTGGGGAGAATTGGGGAGAACGTATAGAAATGCGAAGTAGTAGTCGTCGAAGAGACGGCTTTTATAGCAGATTAAATTTCGGACTGCAGTTTCAGAGACGTCGGAGCATTTACTTTCGTCGGTTTGCGTGAATGAGGGAGAACAGCAGAATAGCCGTAATTGCCCCGGCAGATTAATAACGTGGCATTCATGAGGATTCTCAGGAACTGTATTTACTTCAGGTGTGATGATAATGATGATTGTGATGAAGATCGATGCGGAATGAGTAGGATATGAATAACAAGAACAAAGATGAAGTAGGGAGCGGAAGGCGAGGCAGGGGAAAGTGTCAATCATCAGAAAATCTGCCTCCATTAGCCTCATTGTCGAGCCAAACGTCCATACAAATCATCATGTATTTGAACTACGGAACCAGAAGGTTGAAAATCAAACGCGCTAGCAGCATAGTTTCGGTAATCCCTGCTGGACAAGCAATAAACACTAGCCATGTGGGACAGCGAAGCTACCGAGGGCTCGAAAAGAGCGGCGTCGGCGATGTTAGAGGCTGTCTGTGAGAGTGGCGGGGACGGGATGGAGGCAAGGGGGACGTCACAGGGAGATCTGACATGGTGTTCATGTGACCCAAGAGATGTTTTCTGGATTGATTGATTAGTAATTCGCGGCGCGTCAACTACTAAGGTCGTTAGTCCCGTAAGTACAGTGCGTGCTTTTTCACGGGAGGTGGCGATGATCTTCTTCCGCTGGTTAGTGAGATCCGGCCTCGACCTACCGTCGGCTAGCGGCGGTTTTCCCTCAACCAGGTATCTCCCATCAGCGAGGCACCCCTGGTCTCCCAGCATGTGTGGTAGTGTGGAGCTTGTAAGTGTGTGTTTACGTAGGAGGTGACAATAAGACGAGGAAGAGAAAGAAAAGATCGCATGCGACCCCTTGGCCCGGTTGTTACGGTACTGCTCGGCTTGATATTGGCCGGAAAATTATCGATCAGAGAAGCCAGACGCCAGCGTTATCCTTTAGACAGTGTCTGAATTCGACGTTAAATGTTTTTTTGGAGAAATGGCATATTTAGTGAACTGGTTTACCCAATATTGCTGTCTGTGATTTTTTGTTGGCCGCATTTCAAATAAAGGAATAAGAGGTGGTGTGGTGGCCAACATTATAACATTATGCAAGAGCGACTTTCGATGACATAGCTATCACCGTCAGTTACTTGATGTAAAACATACAACGCCCACTCATCACAACCCATGTAGACGTTTTGTAACATCCGAAAAGCAGGTAAGAAACGGCTCAACTTGCATTTCAAGTTCATATTTCAACAGTACGTTTGATAAGTTTTCGTTTTTTTTTAAATTTCTTGCGTAGATTCATTTAATACTGAAGAAAGAAAATACTCATCACTCCGTTTCCCACTTCCCTTCACTTCATTTGTTATGTTATATTAATTTCTCTTGTTTTAAACGTATATTTTACTAAACATTCAAATACCTTTTAGTTAAAAAAATGAATGTTTTATAATGTTTATGTTTTGTATCGGATACCTGGCAGTAATGGTTAAACCATGGAAAGCTATTTTTGGATTAAAACGTTGGGAAAAACAACGCATCCAATTCTTTTGTTAGTTGTAGCCAAGATAAAGGTGGTTTATACAATAAGTAGCAATGGTGTTACACAAATAAGCAGCGGCGGCGGCGAGAATTATCGAACGACGCCGATCTCACGTGTAGTCCTCGCCGGCTGAAGAAGCTAGCGCTGCTTCTCAACTTTAATTTTAATCTATTAGCGACGGCTGATAAATGACTCACGCGACGTCACTGAATACCGATCCTCCGTTTGCTAAGAATTCTTTCTATATAAATGGAACTATAAAGTTCAAATTAATGAAACGTATAATTTCAACCAAGACAAAATACAGTCACTAAGTTCACAGGCAAAAGTCCATCTCTGTGTTTCACGGATTTTTAGATTCTACAACCTGATAATATGATAATTTTACCAACCAAAAACCTTCCTTGTTCTCCAACTTGTCGCCGAGTTTCTTTACACTAAGGTTGCTGTAGAATATGTTTCATAAATTGTATGTGAAATTGTTCACGCACATTTATCAGCTTGTCCCCGCTTACACCGCTAACTCTCCTCAACAACCTTTGGTGCACATATTAACCCGTTCTAGGGCCACCTTGTCGTCCTTTATTGAACTTCAACACTATTTCCTTTACGTGAGAGGTCATAACGTAACAGTGAGGCCAGACACTGTGAGAGAGAATGGAGAAGGGTACGGGCGGGAATGACACTGTCAGAGGCGGCGGAGGCGGGGCAAGGGTGGCCGCAGGGGTGGGGAGCAGCGCCGGCGGCGGTTGCGGGAACGGCGGTGATGGCGGCGGCGGAGACGGCGGTGATGGTGATGGTGGTGGTGGTGGCGGAGGCGGGGGCGGCGACGGAGGCGGGGGTGGTGACGGAGGTAGGGGCGGTGTCGAGGGCGGGAGAGCGAGGGCGGGAGAGCGAGGGCGGGAAGAGCGAGGGCGGGAGAGCGAGGGCGGGAGAGCGAGGGCGGGAGAGCGAGGGCGGGAGAGCGAGGGCGGGAGAGCGAGGGCGGGAGAGCGAGGGCGGGAGAGCGAGGGCGGGGAGAGCGAGGGCGGGAGAGCGAGGGCGGTGAGAGCGAGGGCGGGAGAGCGAGGGCGGGAGAGCGAGGGCGGGAGAGCGAGGGCGGGAGAGCGAGGGCGGGAGAGAGAGGGCGGGAGAGCGAGGGCGGGAGAGCGAGGGCGGGAGAGCGAGGGCGGGAGAGCGAGGGCGGGAGAGCGAGGGCGGGAGAGCGAGGGCGGGGCGAGAGACAGGGGACAGGGGGCGGCGGCGGCGGCGGCGGCGGCGGTGGCGGCGGCGGCGGCGGCGGTGGCGGTGGCGGCGGCGGGTCGTAGCTGTCTGGCACACGAACGTGCGGGCTGTCGTGTCGTTGGGCGCGCCCGCCAGAAAGCACCGGAAGTGCTCCCGCATCCTCAGTCGGACAGCGCGCTCGCGGAGCCGGGTGGAGCGGGGCGTGGCGGGGAGGGCGCGGCGGCGACGGCGGATGTCAGCGCCACGTCCCGACCGCGCCCTCCCCCCCCACCCAGCGGACGACGCACACCGCTCGCTTTCTGCCTGCGCCGCCCCGCCCACGCCAGTGCATCACAAGCAGTTCGAAGCTCCGCGCAGTTACATTAAGTGGCATTCTCTTACTTCTCCATTTTCGTATTTTTATTATGGTGCTCAGCCGTTCGGCTTGTTTCAGAGATTAAAGACCTTACAAGTATTTTGAAAGTGACGCATCTTCTCTTTTTCAAATAGAAAGAAATTAGAGATTAGAAATACTCTTTTTCTAATCTTAATTCTTAACTTCTTTTAAGAATAGTTTGCCTATATTTAGTTTTAATTATGTTTTAACTTCATTAGTAGTCAATTTAATTTTTACAGACATTTGTGAAATTCTGCTCATTTCTAACCTCTCGTGCAACGGAGTGGGGTTCCTACAGAAGTACTAAATATCTCTATTAGAAAATGCGTAATTTTGTAAAGTACAACTTAGCACGTATAACTTTGATTTTAAGAGAGCGTTTGACGTCTTAAGTCACACCATTTTCGAATTATTTTTTATTTAAGGTCGCGTCAACTTCTAGATCATTAGCGACCACTATTGGATTTTAACGTTATGGTATCTGAAGATGAAACGATATGACGATGAAAGGGGATTAATGGACGAACACATACAACTATGCCCGAGGCGGAACCCGCGACTTTTCGGTCCGAGATTTCTACGGTACTACTGACTTAACGATCTTGCCCACCGGGCCGGCATTTTCGAGGTTCATGCCATATAACGAACGTTGAAAAGCAAGTTGAAGAGTGTTGCGGGTTGCATCATCCCTGCTTATTAGAGCAATAGGGGTACTTGAAATAATGAGGGTACATTATTGTTCATTATTGCTACATTTTCATTAATGTTAAATGAAGGGTAAGGGGCAGTAACAAGATGAGCAACTCCACCCCAGTAAGCTCCCCCTATTCGTAATTTTTGGTGAAAATATGGCGAAATCCCGGTTTTGGTGAAAATATGGCGAACGTTGGGCCTTCATACGAGTAGTCGTACGAGTCTTGTTCACTTTTATGAAAGGTTTAGGGTAGTCAAAAGATGAGACCCACTTCGATCGTCGTCGAGATGAAAACGTTTACAAATAGCGGGAGACTTCCTGGAGCTGGTGTGGTTTATCATATTTCTGCCCCAAACCTCTCAATAAATTTTGGTTTTGTGGTGAAACGTCGTTTAGGATTTAAAAGTAAATGATCTTTCTAAACATCGATGTTTCTAAACATCGACGCTTAAAATTAAAATATCGACCCAAACCATCCATGTTTTTAAAACTGGATAAGTAACAACAGTTTCACGCGAGGGGAATTTAATTTGAACGTGATATCGTTTATTAATTTTAATTGAGATTTAACAGACAAAAAGTCAAAAACTCATCAGGACAATTAACAAAACTGGGAGTATCTAATTCGATAATTCAAAATAATATAGGCTTCGTTACTGACAAAAATCTCAGCTTTCTTTATTTTTCGCTTTTGGTAACATTGATACGAAGAATAATCATTGAATAAGAATTTGGGTATATCTGAAAATTATCGAAGGATTTTGTTTTCAACTTTTTTTTATTTAAAGAAAATATCGATCCTGATAAAACATTTAACAGAAAGCATCGATGATAAAAACAGGAGATTCAAAAATGTACGTTAAATACTTCGACGATTTTATAAAATATTGATTATTTTAAAACATCGACATCGACGTGGTAATCCTAGTCGGAGTGCGAGCGGCGGAGGGGCGGCGGTCTTTACCGAAAAGCCGCGGTCCGCCCGGGAGGGGAGCCGTCACGGATTTACAATATTGACGCGACATCGAAAACAAAACATCGATGTGGGCAAATGTTGATGTTCAAAATTAAAACATCGATGTTAATAATCCATCAACCAAAATCATCCAAAATCCATCAACCGAAAATATCATGTCTCCATGTGCGTCATTTAAAACACCGTGTCTCCATGGGCGAAGTATGAGAAAAGAAGAAGGAAATACTAGGACGAGAGGTACCATAAATTATTTTATATTTTAAGTTTTTCAAAACAAAGTGATAAATGAAAATTTCTCCACCACGAGCAAAACATTGAAAATGTAAAAACATCAAACACAAAACAACAATGTCCAAAAACCATCGATTTCAATACATCAATGATTAAAACATCTACATTTTTATAGACACATAAATGTTTTGAAAACATTGTCATCCCACGTCACATCCCTCGTCGTTACGAAAAGCCACATTACCGAAAAGCCGCGTTCCCGAAAAGCTGCGTTACCGAAAAGCCGCGTTACCGAAAAGCCGCGTTACCGAAAAGCCGCGTTATCGAAAAGCCGCGTTCCCGAAAAGGCCGCGTTCCCGAAAAGCTGCGTTACCGAAAAGCCGCGTTCCCGAAAAGCCGCGTTCCCGAAAAGCCGCGTTCCCGAAAAGCCGGGTGAGCAGTCGCGGGTTTACAGCGGCCCTGCGCTGGACCGTGGCGGTCTCTGGTGGCGCTCTTTACGGCAGCGCTTCCGAAACTCCGTCCGCGTGCCCGGTCCGCGCGGCGCAGCTTAATTGCGTCCCGAGCTACTTGACTGTGAAACTGATTCTGCTGGGAAACCCGAGCGCGTTATTGCTCGGTCACTGAAAGTGTACTTCGACGCGGATGGGACGTAAGAAGTAACGCGAACGACAAAGTTGTTGCAGGGAAGGAAGAGGCAGCAGTCTTCTTGAGTTTATTTAACGCGGCGGGCAGTGGAACGAACAAGAGCAAGAGCAGTGTAAATAGCATTATAGTAGACATAGAATACATAAGGGTGAACGTATTTAATAGTACAGATGTAGATGTTAAAACAATTCTGAAAATTTACAAATATCAACTTCCATATCTTAATGTATCATCAATGTATGTATGTAATCCAATATACGTATATAACATCATCAATTTCACGTACAATGATAACATTAACGTATGCAGAACAAAATATTTACCTAATAATAATGAAATTTTTTCGGGTACAAATATTTCTGCGAGAAAATTTTATAATATAAGAATTGTTTATTTTAATATTAAAATTTTTTAATTATTTTTAAATAAACGCACTTTTTGAACGCAACACGTACTACTGGGGGCTGAATGAAACTTCAAAATGGAAAAAAAAACTCGTATATCCAACATTGTTCACGTACTCTCCATCTCTCCATATTATGCATTTCTGCCGGATTATATTATACTAGCGTACTCGTGCGAGAACTCTCGCATGCTATAACCCGAACCACTTCCTTATTTTTTATTTCCATATTAAACCTGTAATATATATTTTTTCTTCGAGATCCTCTTAACCTCCGTCACTTGATCTATGTTACCTAGCAATTGACAACAATATAATACACCCTTGTCAATACAAACTATTATTATTTAACTTTATTACCGAGCAAAGAGGTACACCTGTGAAATTCAATTGCATAGAATATCAAGTAATTAGTAATTTCACATACAGTTGCAGATTCTACAGGTTCTCAACAGGTGGGGTAGAATCGAGAAGCGTCGAACCAGCAAAAATGTAATAGAATGGTCAAGATGATCTCATTCAGTAGATTGCAGTGTGAGGTACGATTCTTTAGGCATTTGCTCTAAATTTTAAGTTTTTGAGACCCTAGAACGCTTCGTTTTGATGTTATTTAACGGTATAGATTCAAAAACCCTGGTGTGCGTTGTAGGTTGCATTTTTACATGAATATTTAAATGCTTTTTTAAACAAAATCCTTCATATTTTTAAATTCAAAGGGCAATTCGACACGTCTCCCTGAACGTTTCTTTAGAGACCTCGTTTATATATCTCGGTTGCTTGTGGGAGCCGCAAAGGGAAGGTATACTGAAATAATATAGGAGACGATAATGGCTCGTTTTATTCATATGATATGATAAAGAAAACAATTGATCCTATCACTTATTCAACTACAATCTGTTTGGTAATCTGTAATTTCTAATGTGGGATGGATACTTTTATTGCGGTCTACTTCTTCCGCTGGATGGCAAGTTCCGGCGCCGACTACACGGATTGCGAGGGGGTTTCCCTATCAAAGTATCTGCCACCAGCGGGGTGCCGCCCTGACGGGAGACAACCTCTAAACTTCCTGCTGGTCTCTCGAATTGTGCAGTAGTGAAGTGCATATGTAATTGTAAGGTGGAAGGAAAGGACACGGAAAAGGAAAGAAAGATCGCAAGTCAATGGCCTATATTTACGGTCCTGCTTTCATCTGGTATTGAACGAAAATCTTAGAAAAAACTACGATAAGAGCAGCCGGCCGCTAGGATTCTCCTCCCGGATTTGAATTTCACCTTCATTGTCGAAAATCCTGCCATCGTCGGCACTCGAACCCTAGGACCTTCCGGTCAGAAGTACTGCAGTGGCATCGGTTGATGCCTTGAGCCACGTCATCCGGCGAGAGGTGGAGGAGAAAAAAGACGAATGGAACAGGAGGAGTAAAAGTAGAAAAAGAAAGAATAAATAGGAGAGAGAAGAAGAGGGTAGGAATACAAGGAGGAATGGAAGAGTCAGTAGAATGAAAAGAAGGGAGGGGGCAGCGGTGTAGGCGGTGGCGGCGGCGCGGAGGACGGAGGCAGCGGACGCAGCGAACAAACGACGCGCGTAATCGACGTCGGCGCGCGATCTCGGATTTCACGAGCGCGGCGTTTGGGAGGAAATCGCGCGCGATTTCGCGCTCCGCGGACGTGGCGCCGGGGCGGGGCAGGGCGGGGGCGGGGTGGATTGGAGGGGGAGGGCTGGACGAGGGAGGGAAAACGGTCGCTGAGGGGACAAAAGGTGACAGCTCGGCGCCTGAGGTAGAGCCCGGACCTGAGAATGTGAATGGGGAGGACACGTGTCACGGGGAGGGGTCGTGTGGGGGGGAGGGGATTGGGTTGGATCTGGTAGAATGACGGCGCTGACTGTGAATGTGGAAAGGCAGACAATGGAGGCATGTCGGGAAGAGGACGGAGAGTTCTTGCCGAAGCAAACGCTCAGCTGTTAAGGTGATTTGGGGGAGAATTCAAACGAGACAAGGGACTATTCATCCAACAGAGGTGTAACCGGGTTAACGCATCGAAATTGGCAAGTAACGGATGACATATACTACACTCAGAGATAGAGGCAATTGTCTGTAATTAATAACTACGAATGTTTAAAATTCCGAATACAAGTATTGTGTTACTGTAATTTTACGAACTTAAGATCTGTAATCTTATATTTTCATGAATCTTCTATGTTTTTATATTTTCAGAGAGAAATAATATATCTACTATTTTAGAAAAGTTGTGTTTTATTTTAAAGTTTAAATATGTGTAATATTTTTGTTAAAATTCAAATCATTTTTTAACGAAAAGATTGCTAAAAACACATTGGATTGTTTGGCTATAAAATCATTGTATGTCAAAAAATGTATTTCTAAACTTTATCGATTTTTCTTTGCGATATATGTACCTAATGCTTAAAGAAAAGTAAATACATAAGAAATTCTGAATGATATTGAGATTTTATCGGAAAACACTGCAAAGAAGTGATTTCCAGAAAAATTGAATGGACAGGATGTAGTTTATGCTCTATGTATTTGGTAAAATGTCACGTAAATAAGACATAACAAGTGGAGCTAGTAAATATTGACGCGTAATGCAATAGAAACGTGCTATCTTTAAGGTAGAGAACTGCAGACCTCTGAGCAGAATTTGACATTTTCTAGTGCAAATTCACAACAATGAATTAGGTAGATTTAGTTTAGTAAAAATCAGTTAAGGTGAACAATGGCATTTGAAATGATCTTGGGATTGAAGTAGGAGAAAATGAGATAAGCGAGATTGATGTTACTAAATATCACGATACCAATAACAATAAAAAAAACATCCTGGAAATTAGAAATAAATATGGACGTTAGAATAGTCAGCTGTGAGGAGTAAACATTAGAGAAAACTGAAAGGAAAACAAACTAAAATGGAAGAAAACTAAAAGAGCAGGAAGATCGAAGGGAAAAGAATATTAGGGTGGTGTATTGTATATGATAGAAAGAACATCCCACAGGCGAATTGAAGAAGTGACAAAAATGCGGTGCACATATCGAAGGTACAACAATGTAAAATGGGAGAAATCTAAAAGAGCATGAAGTTAGAACTTTTTGGGATGAGATATTGTCTAGAATAGAAAAGAAACCCCACAGAAGAATCAAAGAAAGGCCACAAGTGCAAAAGAGCTGATAGGAAACTGGGAAGCGGGTGGTAAGCCTGGCGGCGGCAAGGAGACGAGGGAGTGGAGCGGAGCGGAGGAGGTGAACCGGCGAGGCGCGGCGGGGCGCACGTATCGGAGGTCCGGGCGGCGCCGGCAGAGCGCGGGCGGGGCGCGGCGGGGCGGCTCGGCGGCTGCAGGTGCGCGCGGGTTATTCCGATAGTCACGTCGTCGTCGCGCGGAAATGAAAGATCGGAAGTGCAGAAAGGCGATGGAGCAAGGCCCGCGGGGCGGGAGGGCGCCGGCGGAAAGGCGACTCGCAGAAATTTCGGCCCCGTTAACTCCGCAGCTGCCGCGCAGATGGGGACGGGGCGAGGGAGGGGGGGGGCGGGCGTTCGCAGATGTGAATGGGGCGCTGCAGTGGAAGATGTGGATGGGGCGCAAAGCTTCGGTGGAAGCCATTTCGAGGGCGACGGGACGACCGACGGAGACAGCACCGACTAACGGCATACATCCTAATGACGGCGACGACGATTTTGGACGTTTTGAACAATTGAATTAAAGATATTAGAGTTCGCAAGGGCTTTTTTAACAATTACTAATAAACCAAACGCTCCTATATTATAAATATTAGGTATGAAATATACGAGTGTAATAATGTATCCATATATATTTTATTTTTATCGCAGATATATTTTCAAAAAACATTCTCAAATAGGTATCTTAACAGGTTGTAATCGGATCATATCCGACATCAAAACCAGGGCCGAACGGTTTAATACCCGTGTTAATACCCAATAGTTATTATCAGCACGAAAACCAGGTTCAACGTGCATGGCAATAGTTTATTGCGAGTACAAAAAATTTCGTAATCGTCAAGTGGATGCTTCCAGCAAAATAAAATCCTTGGTGAAGATAAAATCAGTAAAAGATAGCATTTTAAAACAGCGTGCGCTAACTAACGGGCAAATCAAACGTTAAAACTGGCGTACTCAGGTGAACACGTGATTAAGGTTTTCAGGAACAAACGCATACAGAATATCTCAGTAAATGAAACAGACTTCAAGTGAGATGAAAACATTTCACCAGACAGCTGTATCTCACATATCATATTGCAAATAGAAAGATGATGCTATTTTCCACGTAAATCATTCTCATGTTTTTGATAAAGAATTTAAATAACTGTTTTCAATTCAGTGAAATGCAACAGTCATAAGTCATTAAATCTTGTTCTTTGGAAAATTGGACTTCAGAAGAGTATTATTGTTCGCCAAAAAGTCAAACAATTGCGACAAAGCTTTGCGATTCTTATGTAATATAATAATTATGTCAACATATAAAAAATTATTATATTACCTGTCAAGTGAAATCCGCACTGATATTGGTAAGAAAATGTTTTAAAGAAGTAAATTCAAGTGTAATGAATTAATAAATAATAGATTAGTATCCCTTCAAATTACTTAATATATTAACGTTCATCTTCCTCTAGTGAATCAGTTGATAACAATTAACTTCTTACCACATTTCTTTCATAAATAGTACATGCACAGTACACAGAAAGTTCTGTGTTTGAGTTTGTGTACTGAGTTTTTTCTGATATCAAAATAATTACGCCTAAACTTGTAATATTCCTAAAACTATTTTATTCCCAAAGAGTACTGCATCCAATTACTGTAGTTCTAATACATTGTATATTAGTTACCTACGTTACTAATTTGGGTCAACAACCTACGTTCATTCCGAACATATCCACTCGATCATCCCCAAAACTTACACAATATACCCAGGCAAGATAAAGGGAAGCGGAGCATTGCCCACATTCCTGTATCAACTTGCGCGGCGTGCGTCTCAGGCAAGCCGAGCATGAAACAACTGCGTCGCCGAAACTCGGCGCGGGAGTTGGCGCGCGCGTGGCGCCGGCGACGCGCTCTCGCGGCGGCGTTGGGAGGCGGCGACGCGCGCTCAAACGCCTCCGTCCACAATGCAGGTCGGCCGCGCCCCCGCAATTGCCTTCTAAGCAACGGGCCGTTTATGAGCCCGCGTGCGCCAGCCGCCGCCGCCGCCGAGGAGGGAGGTGGTGGAGGTGGAAGGAGGTGGAGAGGCAGGAGGAGAAGGGAACGGCGATGGTGAAGAAGAGGTGGTGACGAAGGGAGGGGATGGTGTGCAGAAGGGATGGTGGGGGCAGGGCAGAGGTGATGTAGCCGATGGATGAGGGTAAGGTTAATAGACGGAAGCAGGTGGTGGAGGTAAATGAAGGAAATGAATGGTGGGAGCGGAGGAAATTGACGGAGACGGAGGTGATGAATGAGGGTAAGGTTAATAGACAGAGGTAGGTGGTGGAGATGGAGGGAGAGGCAGGAGGAGAAGGGAACGATAAGGATGGCCAAGAAGAGGTGGTGAAGAAGGTAGCTGAAATGGTGGGGCCAGAGCGGATGAATTTGATAGGGATGGAGGCGATGAATGAGGGTAATGGAGGTGAGGAATGGAGGTAGAGGCAGGTGGAGAAGGGAACGACTAAGATGGTGGAAAGGTGGTAACGAAGGTAGCTAAGATAGTGGGAGAAGAGGAAATTGATGGGGATGGAGGAGAAGAATGAGGGTAAGGTTAATAATACACGGTAGGTGGTGGAGGTGGAGGGAGAGGCAAGAGGAGAACGGAACGACGAAGATGGTCAAGAAGAGCTGGTGAAGAAGGTAGCTGTGGTAGTGAGGTCAGAGCGTAGGAAATGGAAGGGAAGGAGGCGATGAATGAGGATAAGGTTAATAGGCGGATGGCGGGAACAGTGGACAAAGGGGGCGGCGATGAATGCCAAGGCGATATTCCGGGAGGGAAAGGTAAAGAGTGGCGGTGATGAACGGTAAGGTCTGGACAATGTATTAGCGCGAGGCATGAAGACATAGATGGAGCAAGGGAGAGGGGGAGGGACGATGTGGTGGCCTGGCAGAGGGGGAGATCGAAGCTCTGAAGGTTGTGGCAGGGGCCGAGTCGGTTTAGGAGGCGGGATTGAGGTAGAAATTGGGCGGACTGAGATGCGAGTGCAGGATGGGAACGGGCAGGCGGCGCAGTTTATGGATAGGGAGGGGCGGGTAGGAGGTTGGTGCCGAGTGAGTGGGGGAGTTCAGAAGGTGGGGGTGTGGGTGGGTGGAAGGGCTACGTGCAAAACGGGCGGGCGGTAGAGTAGGCGAGTGGCAGAGTGCGCTGGCGGAAGAGTGGGCGTTCAGAAGGGTGGGCGTTCTGCAGAGGGCGGGCGGCAGAGTGGTCGGGCCGGCAGAGTGGTCGGGCGGCAGAGTGGTCGGGGCGGCAGAGTGGTCGGGCGGCAGAGTGGGCGGGCGGCAGAGTGGCGGGCGGCAGAGTGGGCGGGCGGCAGAGTGGGCGGGCGGCAGAGTGGTCGGGCGGGGCAGAGTGGCCGGGCGGCAGAGTTGGGCGGGCGGCAGAGTGGGCGGGCGGCAGAGTGGGCGGGCGGCAGAGTGGGCGGGCGGCAGAGTGGGCGGGCGGCAGAGTGGGCGCGGCCAGGCAGAAGTGGGCGGGCGGCAGAGTGGGGGCGGCAGAGTGGGCGGGCGGCAGAGTGGGCGGGCGGCAGAGTGGGCGGCGGCAGAGTGGGGCGGGCGGCAGAGTGGGCGGGCGCAGAGTGGGCGGCAGAGTGGGCGGGCGGCAGAGTGGGCGGGCGGCAGGAGTGGGCGGGCGGCAGAGTGGGCGGGCGGCAGAGTGGGCGGGCGGCAGAGTGGGCGGGCGGCAGAGTGGGCGGGCGGCAGAGTGGGCGGGCGGCAGAGTGGGCGGGCGGCAGAGTGGGCGGGCGGCAGAGTGGGCGGGCGGCAGAGTGGGCGGGCGGCAGAGTGGGCGGGCGGCAGAGTGGGCGGGCGGCAGAGTGGGCGGGCGGCAGAGTGGGCGGGCGGCAGAGTGGGCGGGCGGCAGAGTGGGCGGGCGGACAGAGTGGGCGGGCGGCAGAGTGGGCGGGCGGCAGAGTGGTCGGGCGGCAGAGTGGTCGGGCGGCAGAGTGGGTCGGGCGGCAGAGTGGTCGGGCGGCAGAGTGGTCGGGCGGCAGAGTGGTCGGGCGGCAGAGTGGTCGGGCGGCAGAGTGGTCGGGCGGCAGAGTGGGCGGGCGGCAGAGTGGGCGGGCGGCAGAGTGAGGCGGGCAGGCAGTGTGGGCGGGGCGGCAGAGTGGGCGGGCGGTAGAGACAGTGGGTTTCGGAGTGAGGGAGTAGCGGAGTGGGCGGCGGCGTGAGACGGGCGGGCGGATATACTAATGAAACACCGCCGGAGCAGCCAATCTACAATTAAGCGCCGACAATGCCTCCGCACCGCCCGCTATCCGCTTTGGTCTCCGCAAGCCCCTACCCGCGCTGACCTTCTACCGTTTGCCGGTTCGCTCTCCGCTGATCGGCAGTGGCGTGCTAGCTGCTTACCCGACTGTTGTCTAGAGATGGTACAGAGCGTCTCTGCAAAATTTCATCGACGACCCCTATTGAGAACCTTCTTTTCTGTGACCATTCATAGACCAACCAAAGCACAATAGTCATACAAACTACACTTCCAATAAAGTATGCTTCATAGGAGAAACAAAAGCTAATAAATAAACAATTGAAAATAGTTAAGA
This sequence comes from Acheta domesticus, assembly GCA_031308135.1. Classification (NCBI taxonomy): domain Eukaryota; kingdom Metazoa; phylum Arthropoda; class Insecta; order Orthoptera; family Gryllidae; genus Acheta; species Acheta domesticus. The sequence continues at coordinate 191,802,545 of JAHLJT010000631.1, read as the reverse complement.
AATTAAGAGGCGTCGTACACTGGTGCAAGAGGTTGGGGCAGGGGGGCCGGGGTCTCTTAGAAATTTCAAAAGGGGCTCTGGTGTCCCTATCTAATAAAATATTTTTTCGTACATTTGAAATATAAACAGCTTACCCGAGCGAGAACTCTCGCATGTTAAATCTCACCCTCTTCCCTATTCTTCTAGGGAACTTAGAGGGAAAGGTGTTAACGAAACGTGTTAGTTTGTTTGTTTATAAAATGTATAAAGGTAACTAGTAATGTACTTACAAAATATAAAAAATGCAATTGATTTAACAAATTTTCAATTAAGTTACATAATGTTACATAAAGTATTATAGATAGATATTTTTGGAACAATTCACAACACTTTCTTAAAAACATTTGAAGGAATTATCCAATATTATATGACAATTTTTTGCTTTTCTTGATTGTCATAAACACATTAGAAAAGTTTTTCACTTTTGAGAAATCTACGTAAAGTTGTTCATAAGAAAATACAGGATCGAGCAAGCACAATCATACTCTTTGCGATATTATTTAACTTTATTACCAAGCAGTTAGGTATACATCCGTGCAATTCAATTAAATCGCACACAATATCAATAAATTGGTTTAATTTCACATGCAATTCTGTACTTCTCTGAACAGATAGGGTAGTATCGAAACGCGCCGGACCAGCAAAAATGTGTCTAAGAATATTGCATCCCGTAAATTACGGTTTGAGAAACATATTGTCGAGACCATTGGCCCGCCTCGATATTCTAGGTTTGAAAGCACTAGAACGTTTTCTTTAGGAGTTATTTAACTATATAGATTTTAACAATGCTGCCCGAGTTTTATGGGTTGCATCTAGCATGAATATTTTGATGCTTTTGTTTTCAACAAATCCTTCATTTCTTGAAAGTCAAAGTGAAATTTGTCACGTCTCCGTGAAAATATCTTTCTCCAGAGATCTCATTTATAAAGACTGGTTACGTGTGAGAGCCACAATACTCATCCACATTACTGAAATAATGTAGGAGACGATTCCTTATTTTCACTTTTTAAAGCAAATCTTTTATACATTAGACCTTTAGTATAACATGTCAGGAGAGTAGTTTGATCAGTCAACAGTTGTTATAGCACACATCTTCCTCAGTGCGTTATCAATCATTTCTAGAGCATTTTGAAAAGCAATCTACACTGTATAAACATGATACTTTTAGTGCTGAAGGACTAGCAATGAAGACAGAAGTTACTAGGTCATAAAACGTACAAGTGCTAGAGTTTTCATCTCCCATCTTTTTATTTACGATGCCATCGCTTGAATATGCACCGTAGAATACGTCAGCGTTCCCTAGAGTCACTTTGGTGTAATGTACTTAAGATTTTCTCTCCAGAGTTTGGTATTTCTAACATGCACTGAAATATAAAATAAACAGTCATTAATGCGTGTATTTAATCTTAAAATGTAAGAGAATATGCCTCATAATATTTTATCTTACACTAAAATAATTGAAGAATGTTCTTTAATCTTCATAAGTAACGATTAACTCTGAAGCATAAACAATAGCTATAAAAATACAATTTTAATATTGACCAAATAATCCGAGAGATATGTACGTTTGTTGGTGAAATATTGAAAAAATTACAAACTTTTGTTCAACCTATTGTCATGTTGTTCAAAGTTCTCTGGACTGCAACATTTCATATATATATATATATATATATATATATATATATATATACTGGTGGTTGCGCACTGGTGGTAGGGCACTGGTGGTAGCGCGTGACACACTGTCAGTGTGTTCCTGGACACGAATTAGCTTTGCAAACGCCAAATAAGGTGAGTACATCAATCAGTTTGGTTATTGCGATACGTATTACGTTTTTTTATGCTGACCAGTGTACGAAGATAACATTGGAGCTTTGAAACTTTTCTTAGAATAAGTTTAAATACATTCTACAGTGACTAGTATGTTTACTGATGCGTATTTGTTACGTTACAACAGTACAAGGTTGTTTGTACAATTTACATCCGTGTTGTATTCTTCTGAAGGATAAGAGTCTTTCGGGTGGAATCGGACAAAGTAGAATCGGATGGTACCGGACAATTACTTCTTCGCCTTCTTTTCACTTTTCCGTATTTCTTGTGTGCAGGTTGTTAGGAGGTAATATTCGAATACTAATGTGGATTTTGTCAGTGTTTCAGGAAACTATAGGTAAAATTCGCGGGAAATGGGAAGAAATAATAGGAAGATAGCCATTATGAGGGTCATTTCAAACGAAAAACACTTCAAAAATGATAGTTGTGAAGCTATAAATTGAACATAATAGTTGAGTTTTAGTTTTTTTTAATTCAAGAACTGTTCTTTTCCCATGTAACCAAATACTCAATTTTTCTTTGTATTAAGCAATGAAATATTTGTCTCAATAATGAGCGTATCTTTGTTGAATTGCTGTAAAAAACCTCCATTAATTTTTACCATTATTTACATAGTTGTCAGATACCACCCTACAGTTTTCAGAGATGTAATTGTCAAAAATTTTTACAATCCCCAAATAATCATACTATTTTACTTCGAAATCAAACGGCTTTGATAGAGTGTGTGAGTAAGAGATGGAAGTTTCATATTCTGTATTTTAAGAATAATTTTAACTAATCTTAATTAAGAAATCATATTTAAAGCTAAGGTGGCCGATACCACCCGACCTTCCCCCCCTCTCTCTCTCTCTCTATCTTCTCTCTCTCTATCTATCTCTCTCTCTCTCTCTCTCTCTCTATATATATATATATATATATATATATATATATATATATAATGATTTAATAATGTATTTGCTTATTATTTTTTCTGAACAACAATTTTTCTTAGCATTTACAAACAAAATTGGAGTTTTCAAATGCAAATTATACGTCAAACAGAAAAACACTTTACTGTGTAGTTTAGAGTTTCTGTGTATGTTTTGATATAAACAGTGTAAGATGAACATGAGATTAATGAATGCCGATAACATGATAATGACGTATTGGGTTAATCCAGATTTAATAGATCTGCCCGCGGTATCGACGTTTGTATGCCACGTCAAATGCGCTGGACAACTGAAAACGCCAACAGCAACCGAACAAATGACGGTCGCACATAACCGTTAACAACGAGGCGATGAGAAACAAAAGAGTGCATTTAGTGTGACGTGCCAAGTGTGACCTACGAACTACCGTGCAAACAAGTTCCCATCTAGTAAGTAGAATTTTATGGAAGTATCTCATTCTGCATTCAGCTGAACGGTGGTTTGAAAAACAAGAGTACCCGCTTTGACACAAAACGTTAAAATAACGAAAATTTGAAGCGACAAAAAGAAAATTGAACGATTGGGAGAAGTAATATAACAAGATTATAATTCAATTAAGAATAAACAACAGCTTTTAAAGACACGTCCGCGCGAATTGTTTTCGTATTACTGCCTTCTAATTTTCCTTCTAATTAAATTAATTCCTTCTAATTTTCAAACAAGTTCAGGAATTTCAATGAGACTTCTTTACAATATACGTTTTTTTCTTAGAAAAACTTTGTAGAATCTACGTCGATCTCTAGCATCTTAAATCATTTTTCTGTTCACTATCTGACAGCACTAAATTATATCCATTTTTGTACAATCCACTCTTCTTTCGCTCAGTCGGATAAAAATTTTGAACTATTATTTCCAGAGAAAGTAGAGGAGAGAATCACGTAGCACCTCGCGCTGAAAAAAAGGATCCAAATGACAGATGAAGGGACATTCGAGGGTGTGACAAAAAGTCGATAATCCAATACTAAACGACAGAACCCTGAAATCACTACATTTTTCTACTAGCGATAGGTCAGGTGTGGCTTTTTAAGTGCGTAGTTTATCTCCGAGATTGAGACAGTTTGGAAAGCTACCTGGTCCTTCCAAATTCTCATCACGTGTACATTAAAATAAGGCGGAAGAGTCCATTTGTACCGACCGGGGAAAAAAAGCTCGGTTATGTCTGAACCTAGATCTCATCCTAGATCCATTGCGTTTCTTTCTGCCTTTATAATTCAACCAACGGCTGTTTATGATCGAAGAAGTAAACAATCTATTGTAAGTGTGACACTGATAGAGGATGTAAAATGGTACGTACAAACAATATTTTGGGGCAGACGGATGGACGGGCGGACGGGCCGACGCGGACGGGCCGACGGGCGGACGGGCGGACGGGCAGACGGGACGACGGACGGGCAGACGGGCAGACGGGCAGACGGGCGGACGGGCGGACGGGCGGACGGGCGGACGGGCGGACGGGCGGACGGGCGGACGGGCAGACGGGCGGACGGGCAGACGGGCGGGTGGGTGGGCGGGCGGGTGGGTGGCGGGTGGGTGGGTGGGCTGGCGGGCGGGCGGGCGGGCGGGCGGGCGGGCGGGCGGGCGGGCGGGCGGGCGGGCGGGCGGGCGGGCGGGCGGGCGGGCGGGCGGGCGGGCGGGCGGGCGGGCGGGCGGGCGGGCGGGCGGACGAGCGGGCAGACCAGCCGACGGACAGACGACAGGGTTGACGGCAAGCCGAACGGGCAGACGGGCGGGCCCACGGGCAGGCTGACCGGTCTGCAAGACAAACGGACGGGCAGGTGGGCGCGTCAGATAGAGGAAGAGCATCTGAACGTGTGTTCGGGAGGTTTGGCGGAAAGGCGAGTGATACCAAGGTCGGGTATGTCACTGTCCTGGCGACTCATAGTATGGCAGCTGAGAGAACGGGGCGGCGGAAGTGGTGCGTAGGGCACGCAGGTGCTGAAGGAGGCTCCATTCCGCTGCTGCGGTGCTACCTCCTCGCCACGCGTAGCGCTGCAGTCGCCGTACAAAGGGAGGGCTCCCGTTATTAGCATGACACGGGAGCTCCCAGCGGAGGGCTGCCGACATGGAAACGGAGGGTTTGCGCACACACGTGCGACACTGAAAATTGAGACGCCGATCGGGTACTTGTACGTTGGGGAAGTGATCGCAACACGCCAAGAGAACAAGAAATATAGAACTGAAATGATGGGGAATATTAATGGAATTGTTACCCAAATAATATGAAGTTAAGGAGTTAGTTATTGTACTATAAAACAAAAAGAACCATAGTTTATCTATATAATTATAGCAATGAAATGTAATAAATTATTAAGAATTTTACGCGAATGGGAGGAAGACTTTTAATAAATTTAGCCAACACAAAATTTATGACGGGAGATCATGGGTGTCAGATACGAGTGTAAGTATTGTGAAGCCAAGTTTCTTTTTATTTATATTTAGTTTTCATAATTTACGATAATTAATCAAAATATTTATAATATTACACAAAAACGTCAATACGAATGAAATTATGTTTTCAATATCATTTATTACTGGAATAAAAATGCTTCTGAGCTGACACGTATAACGTAACAAAGAAAATTTGGGGAGAGGCAGAGAGGTAAACATAATGTTAATGTACTCTTTCAAAAATACAAGACCTTGAAACTTATATCCCTACTGTTCATTATCAATTTTTTTTTTTGATTCTGTGTGTCGGAAAGACATCTCTTGCATTTCAGAAGTACTTTGCGTTTCATGCGTTCCAGTATATTTAATTTTGCACAAATATCTTGTGAAAACGTATATTTTATACGTAATAAATGACTTTAAATAAAAACACAAACACTAAATGGTTTCTTCTAAATCAGTTAATGGAAGTTTTTGAAAAGGAGTCAGTTTTTGTAATTCAGGTTTTTGAAAAGGAGCCAATGAATGAATAAAATGGAACTTCATTTTCCAGCTACAGAAAAGCAGTCCGAATTTTATTAATAAATTTCAGAATGTGACAAGAAAAAGTATCCCTCCGCCTGAAGGATGACACGAAGTTTATAAATGTGACGGGAGAATGAAGAGATTAGGGGAGTTGGAGATGGGGAGAGAAGAAAGATGAGTGATAAAGAACAAAGAAGAGTGGCATCTCGATAATGGAACACAATAAGAGGAGCGCAGGATGACGGACATAGGGCGCCTGGCGAGATGACAGCGCAGAAGATAGGCAGGGGCTGCGGTTGGCGAATGGATGTTCTGCAAGAAAACGGCTGAATAGAGCTGCCAACCGCCGTTTTCTAGATCAACGCAGTAAGACTGTAGAAACACAAGTCAAAAATTTTTGTTCCAAAGAAGCTTCTTACATTTTGTTTCAAAGTAAAAATCTCCACGTCAATAATCATAGTTCAGACTGTAACAAAATGGCATTAATATGTTGTACTGTAATTAGATACAGCAGTAAATTTTGTATGTATGTATGTATATAAGATGTATTTATATAAGAATATTCGACATTAATATAATTAATATAACACTCTTTTTTATGTAGGAAGGAGAATTTAGCAATATCATAAATCAAAATGTTATTTTTGTCATCTCTATCATATATATGATAACATGCCGCAAGATCTCGTGTGACATTACGAGGGTGTTACTGAACAATATTTTTATTTAATAGTGACTAAAAATGAAATATTCCTTCAAGCGAATAATCGGCTGCAACAACTACCTGCTTATTTGTACTTTCTCGCTACGGAGTAGAGGGAAAGTTATGCATTGCTGCGAGAAAAACCGGCTAATTTTTGGCAGAAAAACCTTTATGGTAGGGTCTTGATGCCGAAAAAATGGACAAATCCGGTTGTTATATTTAGAAAAAACATACTCTATCACGTGATGTAGTCAAAATCCATTTTTTGCGGTCCCTTGATACCAAAAAATCGAATACGGGAAAACATCTGTCTGACCGTCCGCCCGTCCTCCTCTTTATCAGCCTGTCTGTCTGTCTGTTTGTCTGTCCGTCCGTCCGTCCGTGAACAACTCTAGCGGCTAAGCCGTTCAGCCGATTTTCTCCAAAATTGAAATTACCCAATCGATCTGGCGTGGCCGCTTGAATTCAAAACCGGTATTTTAATTTCGGCGGCACTACGTGATTCTCCTCGGACATTTCGAAAATTTTCAAAAAAATGGCTCTATCGTTTTTTATTAAATTTTGATATTGGATAGTGTGAAGAACGTTTAAGAAAATGGTGCAGGTCTCATGAAAACCCTTGATTTTTCGAAAACTACAAAGTTTTCTTTCTTTCGGAGTTCTCTTACAACTAAAACATTACAGGAAACATATTTTTTCCTTAATGAAATCTGTTCCTTAAAGGTAAATTTTGAAATAGTGTCATGTATAATTTTTCGAAAATTTGAGTAACTTTGTCGTAATTTTGCTTGAAAATACGGGGAGAAAGAACGTGCTGTTTTGGCACCACTATTGTTAATTGATAGCTATCTCGAATTCTATAACATCGGGAAGAGTATTCTAGCGGATGCCTATTCCGATCAGGGGTTCCCAATGATTTCTTCCTTTATACATATTAGACAAAGTCGGACAATAACCAAACTAAACAGGCCATGAATCGCACCCAATTTTTGCTTCCTTAAGCCTTGCCCCATTTTTTCTTACATCTCTACATCATTACCACACACACACACACATTTCACTCACTACCACGCGCGTCGAAAGCTGAGAGCTTATGTGTTGCGTCTGGAGCGGAGCTTTGCTAGGGAGATGTCTGTTGGGATCACCCGGAATCAACACTTACGAAGCGAATACATAAAATTCAAACCTAATTTCTGATTTTCCTTCCTCTTTCAACTTCAAATAATTATTAACGATACGAGTGGTAAAAGTGACCTTTTATTTTGTGAGTAGAAAAGGTTGCGACACAAGGCCCACAGGCCGATCCACCAATCCATGGCGCAATCCTACGAACATAATAAAACCATTGTCCACGTGTGCCATACAGTATATTTTGGCAGCCTTACTGACTGTCATTTTATTTTTATTCAAGAATACGTATCGCTTAACGATATATTAACATCAGTTATATCCGATCCAGTTAGAATTATTGTTTCCTTTGTTGCATTCACAGATTTATCTGAACCCTTGAGCATCGTTTTTCAGCACTAGTGCTAAAAATAGAACTTTTAACACGCTATGCATCCCTTTAAAGGACCGCTTTTACTAGTGGCTGACTAAAAAAAAGTAATTTTCGCTCGGAAAGTTTCCCCCCCTCCCTCGCTCGCGGTGGGGGGGAGGCGGAGTGCGGGCGCCGCCTTCCCCTAACGAGCGCATAAGCCGATCAGCAGCCACCGCGGCGAGGAGCGGCGGGCGCCGGTCTTGTCTTGCGGAGGCCTCCCTCACATCGCGAGTAGAGATGCGACACCGTAAACAAGACAGATGTTTATAAATATCAACGTTCAAAATTAAAATATCGATATTAATAAAACATCGACACAAAAGTGTCGATGTTTTTAAAAAATTAAAGTTTTTAAAAACTCTACCATAACTTGTAGTTACCGTTCATTTTCACGGGGGAAGTTATTTGACGGTGGTTCCTTTTAGTAATTTTTAATTAAGGTTTAAAGTACAAATTAAAACTAAAAAATGAGCAGGACAATAATCGGATTATCTGATTGGATAATTCAAAAATAATATAGACTGCTTTTATCTCCAAAAACCGTACTTTAATTATTTTTCATCCTTGTTCACTTTCGTCTGAAGAATGTCCAATTTACAGCTCTCAAAATATTTCAAGTTTTTTTTATCATGATGGTTCCTTTTCCAGTCAAAAATAAAATATCAACCACACACAAACATCGAACACAAAGCATTGGATTCAAAAAACCGATGTTTAAATACATCGATGATTTTATTTAAAAATGTGATGTTTTGAAAACATCGACATCAGATTTCCCATCCCTCGTCGCGAGCGAGCAGCACCCCGCAACGCCACGGCGCAAGTGCCGGCAAGCCTATGGCATAGTGACGCTGTATACATAAAAGACAGGATGTGCCTTTGTCTATGGAAGCCACAAATAGACAGACTATTAGGTTGAGCAGGAAGGGGGCGTGTCTAAGATGGGTTTAGGCTGAGCCAGGAAGTAGAAAGGGCGCGGAGGCCAGGAGGACGGCAAGACACGTCACAGTGGTCGGTTGTATACGTCACAGACGGTGCCTACCAAGCTCTGAGGGAGGGAGGTCACGTGGGGCAACCACGTCACTTTGGGCTACGGAGTGGGAGTAGATCATGTGATCGGTCGGTCATGTGACCGAATCTAAATAAGGTGACGTAAGGGCATATTAGCCAGGATACATTTGCGTCACGGAGCCGAATTGGTATCTTCGTTAAGTGCTCACGCACTGCGCTCCAGGGCGAGCGGCCGGACTTGTCCGGGGAAGACGTCAGTCTCACATTCCGCGACGCGGTCAAGCGTTCACTGTATCTTGCAGTCAAGCAAAGGCGAAGTGGGGACTCGCAAGGTAGTCGCGGGTGGCGGTTAGGATAAGCTGTTCTTAGGAGGGTTCCGTAAAGCACGGATAAGTGTAAATGAACTTGTGGAACATTGTATATATTTCTTTAGTTACAAATAAACTTGTTTTGTTACGTATCCTTCGTGTCTGTGTCTGAGTAATTAAACGACGCCACAAGCCACACTGCAAGCCAGTGCCGTGAACTCGGAAGCGCGACTTGGTGGCAGTGACGGATAGCGATGGTCAATTTTGTCAAGACATCAATAATTCGGTACATCACCGAAATGTTCCCGATATCGATGAAAACGTCCAAGTTTGAAATATCGAAGTTTTAAATATAATAAAACTAATGGTGTTTTCCTATTCTGTTACCATTTTCAATTAGAGTTCTTAAATCAAATACCGGTATACTTTAATATTTTGTCACATAATTAAGATATTAATAATAATGTTTATCAATTGTAAAGTAGGAAGTAAAAATAAAAGATGTGTTGTTCTATTATTCCATTTACTCATTTTTATTTGCAAATCATCGAAGTAAAACATCTGTTTCTAATATACAAAATACATAAATATACCTTTAAAGCGTGATCTGCCTTAAGCACTCTGTCATCTTAATTTTCTAATCATTATTATTAACACTCAATGTTCAAAATTCATTTTAACGGTGTTTCCACATACCAAATCCTCGACAAAGATAACTTTTTTTGCAAGAATTGATGTTTCTAGGGAAAAAATATATCGATCTAAAAAACTACCGAAAACAAAACATCGATGTTAACATATCGAGTTTCTGGGGCAATATATCGATTTATTAAAATGTGTTTTTTTTTTCATCCCTAGTTGCAGGGTGTCCCAGCAGTACAAGAAGATGGTAAAAGATTGCGGTAAGGAGGAAGTGACAGGTGTTGTGGAGGTGTTCAGGATGCTAGAAAAGGTTGCATGCATGGCATAGATTTTGGTAAGAGGCGATAGATCAGAATATATCCCAGGAAAAGAATAAAAGGGTTAAATGAGAACCGGGGGAACTGCGGACGTATATGGAACAGAGGGAGGTTATTTACTGCATTAAGTATGGTATTGGCCTTGCCGGGAAAATATTTAGAAAGATGGGATAAAATGATCAATCATTTTATTTATTTAGCCACTAATTTTTATGTATAAGATCTCTTGCGTCTGAAATAGGCTTAGTGTAATGTTTTCGAGTTATTGGGATTTTTTCAAATAGTCACTCAAATTCTATTTCAAATCATTGCAATTTATTACATTCGAAATACTTAATACATTGAAGACATTGAATAGGTATCGAGTGAAATTATGTAAGATGTATTCTACATTTCTACTCATATATTCGGTTGATTGATAGATGATAACGGGCGCGGCAACAGATAAGGTCATTACTCCCGTAAGTCTATTGCACGTATTTCCTCAGGAGATGGCGATAATCTCCTCCCGCTGAAGGGCGAGAACCAGCGCCGATTATCTGTCGCCTAGTGACGGTTTCCCTCCAACAGGTATCGCCCTCTAGCGGAGAACCGGCCCGGCCGGACAAGCTCTGCGCTGCCGACTGGTCTCTCGGCATGTGTTTTAGTGCAAGTGTCTGTTAGAGGTAAGGATAGGACAAGGAAGAGGAAGGAAAGATCGCGAGCGGTCCGTGACCGTTTGTTAGGGTACTGTTCCGGCATTCGCCTGGTGTAGATCGGAGAAACTACGGAAAACTACCTATCAGAGCAGCCGCTGCCAGTATTCTCCTCCAGGTAGCGACTGAATTCAAGCTAGTGTCGAAAATTCTGCCACCGCGGTGCACCGTCGGGACTCGAACCTAGGATCGCCAAGTCAGAAGCACTGTAGTGACATCAGTTGATGCTGTGAGTCACCTCTCGCGGTATCTGGTAGTGGTGGTGAATAACATATTACGGTATTTCCACTAATAATATACCTATAATATACTTGGCGGTTTAATGTTATTACTTCCTAAACTAAATTAATTATATCATTATTAGCTCTTTAATTAATGAAATAAAGCAAATCTAAAATACATCTAAAATGCTACAGAAACCACAGAGTAATATTAATACATGTTACTAATAATGTGCAAATTAGTAAATTATATGACATAAACCGAATTAACATGGTCTGAAATATTCAGAATCGAATTACAAGCTGTAGTAAAATGTATTTCTAAGTTTACAATTCTGATGATTTTTCAAGCAATTATGATTTCAGTACAATGCATATTTACAACAATTTAATGTAAAATAAATAGCTGGATATACAACACAATTTTTCTGAATCTAACGGAAATACACATTTTGAGATCTTCTGGTGCCGAAAAAGTGTTTGACGTCTTTCCGTCAGTCATTCCATTAACAACACTGGCACCTAAATCATTAAAAGGATTTTTTACGAAATTAATATTTCCCGATCGCGCTAGCCCCACTCGAGGCCCTGTGCATCTGGAATGAATTCTTTGAATTTTGGCCACGATTACACGAAGGACCAGGAACACTTCCTAAATTTTCTCAAAAATGACTACAACTTTATTTAAAGATTTCTGTTGAGAATAGAAACATTAGGATACCACAAATATGATTTCCTGTGTTATCTATTAATTTTCTAAATATCCAAAAATTAAAACTTTTAGTTCCCTTTACATAAGTATAATACTGAAGACATACGAGTTTTTTCTGTATAGTTGCAATTTTTGTTTACAATTCGTTCTTCAAATATCTCATGTGCATTAAATAAATAGTAATTTTCGCTCAATTGTGAGTGAAATACTGCCAATTTTAAAAATAAGAGTTCCTCAAAAACTGATTCAACTTTTTCTTTAAATATCTCCCATGTCGATTGGGCGTTTTTACACATTATTGCATTCGTGAGTTTAAGTGCTACAGTTAAATGAGGAAAATTAGGCATTTTCAGGAATGATACTTTTTCAAAACCATTATTTTGATACCATGATTTTTTATAGAATCAATACCTCCTCACAAACAAAATTTTCAATGAAAATTTAAATGTGGAACCAGATTTTACTCTTCTCTGGTATTCTTCATTATTCAATTCTACAATGATGGGACGGAAAGGAAAAAGTGAAAAATAAACGGGTTTTTTGATGTATCAACATTCCCTAAATATAAATATCACATACAAGTAATCTAAAGCCGTTATGTTAATTCACACGTGCTGTAGGTAATACTCTAAAATATTGTTTTAAGCGTTAGTTAATTTTGAGGAATTCATTAGAACGTGCGATATTAATAGATTTTAATGCTTAAGTAACTTTGTTAGTATCGTTTCTATGAAAATTAAGTGTCAAAGTCATTCAGATAAATGCTACATTCAATGCTACAATCCATATTAAAGGAACGCCTATTCGTAAAACGCCAGTTCAGCTATATTACTAGTTTTATGAAATTAATATTGTTACATAACCGTAACACGTTTACTAACACTTCTAAAGCGATTCGGCTTCCGGAGGCAGGGGACTAGATTCAGTTGAGCCCAAATATGTAATCACTAAGGCTCTGGGTTCATAACTCACACAAGGTATGAATGTTTTAAGTTGTGTTGGTTTAAGTTGCGTGGAGCAATACCTACACCTTCCTGTTTTACACCTGTACTTAATCTTTCCATAATTTCATACCTTGACAGGCAACTTTGTGAGCAATATGCATGTACAATTGAAAACTAGTGGTGCTACAGAATGGCACAGAATTTACTGTATTAGTTTTCTATTTCCTTTGGTCTCGGCTAGTTATTCCGATTTGCCACATTCCCTTTTCAGCTGCCATCTATCGCCGCCCCACATTGAACTTAACGTCATATTAAAGAGTTCAATTAGCACTGTCCGTTCGAAAAGTCTAAAGAAAAAATGTGGAGCCCTTTTCGAGAAAATGGCGTTTGAGCGTTTCTGAAAATGCAGAAATTTGAAATAGTTTTCATAGAAAACGGTTGACACTTTACTTGACTTTATTTAAAGCACATATATTCATAAATATAATAATGTGAAGAAATTGCCACAAAATATAAATATTAACGACGTGGGAGACAAGTCAAAGAAACTTCATTTTGGTAATTTTTGAAAAAACAAAAAAACAGAGCAATGTGTTGTTTATGAAATTTCAGAGAGTATATAAGGCCCTAACCTTTTCAAAAGTTTAAACAAACAATTTTGAACTATTTTTGAGAAAATCTTGTTTTTGTAATTTTTTAATATTGGAATTTAAATTTGGAAAAAATCGTACGCACAGTTTGTTCACTCTCTGCACAGTTTAGGCACTAGTGTTGTTCACGTACAACGGACGGACGTTATTCTTTTAATTGGTTTCTCGGCATCAAAAACCCACAAAACAGGGGTTCTGGCTACATCACGTGTTATATGTTTATGTTTCTTAATTTAGTAACTGGATTTATCCAATTTTTCGTTATCACGGCCCTGGCAACGAATTTTTTTCTGCCGAAAATTCGCCATTTTTTCGCGCAGCATTACATAACTTTCCCTATACTACCTATATTGCATCGTATATACGAGAAAGTAATAATAATCTCTACTTTTATAATACACTTACAATAATATCATGATGGGACCAAGAGATACAAGCGGAAACAATTGGTACTACAACAGCTCATCCTTTCTTGCATTATTTGTAACATGTGCAATTTTCGGTACGTCAGAACATTCAACGAAAATTACATCTGCGCCATATGCACTTCCCGAGAAAAAAATATTTGGGACCGTTTTGAGAGTTATTATTATAAAATCCCTATATTTAACAAAAAATTAAGCTAAAACTTCTACCCAGGCGACCAGTTGTTTGAAAAAATTTAATTATTAAAACTACTACAACTTTCGAAACATTGTTCGTGACCTTATTTAAAGATGTGTTTTTGGATAATAGGTTTAATTGCTGAAAAATCTATCTTCAATATAGTAGTTGTAGGTGAAACCGAAAAAAAAAATTAACTACAAGTTCGAAAATCCAGAGAGTTAATCGAAAATCGAACGTGCTCTGTTTTTATACGCGGCTCTGTGACATGAAAACGAGTTTGGAGCCCGTTTTGAGAAAACGTTAGGATAATTTGTTAAATATTCACGTAAAGTAGTAAATAATCAAAAGTATCCGTTTCAAATTCGCAGGTCCTTGACTCCGGATTCATCGATCTGGAAATAATTTTGGAGAAAATAAAATGAATAATTTAGGTGTTAGTTATGGCCACAGAAGGGTATAGAGGCGGTTTGATATAAACAAATGTCTCCGTATAAAAGAACCCAAAAAATGTGGAGTATGACTACACAACATTTTAGAGGATAGTTATTTACTTAACTAGTACATAAATTAAGTATTCGGCATAGTGAATGAAATGTTTACGTAAGTATTTTGAAAAGATAATGTCAAAGACACTTCCGTACGAGATGGGTACATTATTTTCAGCACTAATTTGTGGAAACATACACTATGATTTTGGGATCATTGTCAATTAAAAATTTTAAAAAGGGGCTGTCATATTGATTTTTATCACCCCAGTGGTTTTGTTTATACGTCAATTGTTTTATTTTTTATTTTATTTTTATTTAATAGGTAATTACAACATACTTAAATATAATTTCAATACTTTTTTAACTATGTGGCTAGGCTGAAGGCCAATTTTTTTATGTGGCCATGAGTTCTTTGCGATACGCGTACGACTTCTTACATGGAAAATGTATAAATTCGATTTTCTAAACTGTAAGTCAGTATTTTTT
Organism: Acheta domesticus; assembly: GCA_031308135.1. Classification (NCBI taxonomy): domain Eukaryota; kingdom Metazoa; phylum Arthropoda; class Insecta; order Orthoptera; family Gryllidae; genus Acheta; species Acheta domesticus. The sequence continues at coordinate 191,787,475 of JAHLJT010000631.1, read as the reverse complement.
TAAAACTATAATATTATGATAATCCGTGCACCTAAGACTCCGATAACATAAAACAGGAAGAAACTTCTGGCCAGACAGGTCACGGTACATACTGGGGAATCTAAAAGGCGGCTTCCTTGCACTCAGCATTCGCGATGTAGAAGAGAGAGCCACAACTACCGTACAAGTAGAAGCGCAGCGCAGTGCAGAGCGTCGCTAAAGAGATGATTATTAATTTTATATTACGTTCGCTTGTAAGCGTAAGGATAATATTCGCGAGGCGAATGCTTGCGGGGGCCTTGCAATAACCCGATCCCGCGCCACACATTCCGCACGCCGCTCCGGGAGCGCCGCGCACTCTGCCAGCGCGCAGCTCGCGTTTCGCCCCACACCGCCCACGCCATCGCCACCGCGCGCGCCAGCCAGCGCTCCAGCACCGTCGCTACACCGTCCGCTCGTTCGCTACACCTCCCGCTCTCTACACCTCCCGCTCTCTACACGCCCGCTCTCTACACCACCCGCTCTCTACACCGCCCGCTCTCTACACCGCCCGCTCTCTACACCGCCCGCTCTCTACATCGCCCGCTCTCTACACCGCCCGCTCTCTACACCGCCCGCTCTCTACACCGCCCGCTCTCTACACCGCCCGCTCTCTACACCGCCTTTCTCTCTCCATATTCCCGCTCGCTGGCCCGGCCACCCTATGCACTCGCCGTTCCCTACACCGCCGGTTCTCTTCCCGTTGCCTGACCTCTGCCGCACCCGTCCTCTGCCGCGACCCGCTCTCCGCCACGCGCGCTCTTTGCGACGCCAGCTCTCCGCCTCGCCCGCTCTCTCACGCCCGCTCTCTGCCACGCCCGCTCTCTGCCACGCCCGCTCTCTGCCACGCCCGCTCTCTGCCACGCCCGCTCTCTGCCACGCCCGCTCTCTGCCACGCCCGCTCTCTGCCACGCCGCTCTCTGCCACGCCCACTCTCTGCCACGCCCACTCTCTGCCACGCCGCTCTCTGCCACGCCCGCTCTCTAGCTACTGTGACGTGTATGCTCATCGCCACGTAAAAAGTTAAACTTCTAATTAAATTAGCAGTTCTTTGGAAAAGCGATATATGAAAAGCGAATATTAATTACAACTAATGAAAGGATAATAGTTAAAGGTAAAAACGCAAGGTTTATTAACGATACACTGATGTGACAACTTTATAAAGTGACTTTTGATGTTACCTTTACGTCAATCTAGTTCTTGGAATTGTTTTACGCGTAGAACCCTCCTTCATTTTTCCATTGATCACCGATAATATTGTTCATCGAACTCATCTTCTACATTCACCCCCAAGATCTTGCATTTTGTTATATTCTTTACTATCACATCCTTCGCTGTACTTTTCCTTGAGTTTGCTAGCTTTCATTTCTATGTCCAATATCCATCCATCACGTTCCAATATGTCATCCATCTCCTTAACCTAACTTTTTGCTTCATCAATTTCATCCATTTGGATGGATACGTGAAGGTGCTCACATACGCTGAAGATAGACAGTTTTGCCCTTTTTTGCACGTTTGGACAAATGCAAGCGTTCATAATCCCAAAAGGGCGTGTACACTTCCAGAAAGGAAACCTGGTGCTTCCTCATTAATTTGAAAATATGGGTTCGCTTCATCGCCCAACTGGATCAGATTTTTTAGATTTTCCCTATTTCAATCGTGTTTGTCATTCACTTTGCGTGATCGTTTAAACAAATGCTGAGATGGCCCTTTGTTTTGCATCTGAACATAAATGTAACTTCACTATATGTGTATAATTTCTTGGCGCAGAAGGGATAGTTATTCAAAATCTTTCTCCATGTTCTCTAGGCAGTAAATGCATTCCATCCCGAAGGGCACGAGACGCACGACGGTATGTTCGCCGAGGTGAGGACACAAGACATGTAAGCCTAAACGGAAAAAAACTGGTGTAAACCTAAACCAAAAAAACTGGACATGATACGTGCAAACCTGAACTGAAAAATCTTTGCGCCATCTTACACGCCAGACAGTCACACACGGATGGGTAAAACTTACGTATTCCCAGTCCCAATATGCCCTTCAACCCATTCGAGCAGCACGATTCATCGTTACAACCGCTTCACTCAGCGACACATCAGTTTCTCGTCACCCCCTTCTGCAATTACCACTACGGTGGCCAAATTTGCCCTTCTTGTTTGCTTCCGGACCCCACTTCTCTTCCGTCCACTTCTGACATCCTCTTACTAACATTTACTAAACCTCGCCTCCGGCAAACTTACTCTGCTATTGTCAGCACTTCCGTCAGTCTCTCGCACGTAGTTCCCTCTTCAGCACATTGTCTAACTGTTCGCTTTGCCAACATATCGTCGGCCTCTCGACATCTCTTTTTAGCGTTTGTGTAATTTGAGAAGAAAACTGCATAAGGTACCGTCCATATTTCATGCACGGCCGATGGTAGTTACGAGTAGATAAAACGTAGAATATTTAAATAAATGATTTGTGAGCTAAAGTACTACACTTGACTAACGGAAGCCTGGATTATCATCTCATCGTGAATCTGATCTATATACATTGTTAATAATTGAATCTTACTTCCTTTCTTCAACATTTAAAATCGAGTCCTGCATTTTGAACGAAAATAAAAAAGGAACTCATGTTTTCAAACATGAAAAAAACTTGAATTTCGGTACCCCCAAAACAAACAAAACTTTATTATATAACATTCCATCTAAATACATTACAGAAAGTTAATTTTGTGTCATTTATAAGAAAACATCCACAGAAAATCCCGTAACTAAGCTATTACGAGAGAACAAATTACTCCCAGTCACTATATATCAATTAGAATAAGAAGGGGGAAACCCTATGGAGATGACGGTACGGGTAAAAACATGTGCACGAGCAACACAGATCGCATGTCACATCGCAACACACATTCTCATTCGTAAAAAAGGGAAAAATTAAACGACGCCTCTTAGCCCTTTTAAGCGGACTTCGATGTCCTTTTGATCACGAGACATCGATCCTTACGTCATTATCAAAACAATTGTATCCGTTTCGATGTTCAATTAGTTACAACTATTACAGTAGTACAGTTTGGGAAGTTTCACTCATACCATAGAACACTTTGCTTGAAATATTCGAAGTGGGGTTCCAATACAAAGCTGTTTTCACTTTAAGAACAATTACTTAGATCGAAATGAAGGCATGGGACTAGCTAATACTCATTATTCGTTCAATATCTTGGGTTTCGCGAACCTAATATTAAAAATTCTGGCATTAACAGTTACTTCCAAGTCTCATAGCAAACTGTACGTATGTGTCAGATACTTGTAAGATGCAATTAATGTGTCGTATAAATCCTGGAACAATCTCTAGCATATGAGAAATTTGTATTATAGTGTCCTCTCTAACCTCAAAAACCATTTGATAATCTTGAGAAAGTTTCGACATGAACTACCAACATTTGCGTCAGTCAGAGAGATTTCTGTCATGTTCGCCCACTCGCATCGACCTCATCGTCCTTTCCTTTACAGTGCGCCAGGAAAGTCCCTCCGCAGTGACACCTTGCTGGTAAGAGTGCAAGCAGCAGAAATTATGTTGATAGCACGAGCTGCAGCTTGGAACAAAAGAAAACGTAAATGACACACTCACCACAATCATAAAAGATGCTGGAAGTATTATCTCCATAACTTCTTTCTCTGTGTTCTGGTTGCTACCGACATAAACGCAATTTTTAATAGAAGGCCCTAACTCGATTCGGTGCGGAGAGACTTTTTTGGTGCACTGTACGTCACATCTTTGATCAAATCCACGAAACAGTTCTGAAGTTACGAAACAAAATATCTCACAGTACACACGAAAGAATAAAAAAACATCTCACCATTCTTTGCAGCGGGTAATCTGATTCTGACAATTATTTTTCCCTTCTCTCACCGCCGCCGTATTGCGTTCCCTCCACTTCCATTTCCAGATTCGCTTTCTCATGTTCATTTACTTCCGACCAAGACTACCTTCCCCCACATCATGGCATCTCATTCCCCGACATCCTATCGCTCCCATTTCCACATCCGCATCCCCGCACTCCCGCACAGTCGTCGCCGTTGCAGCCGCCGCGAGCGGCACTTCCATTTTATTAAAGCGCGGTAATTGCGGAGGAAAGCAGCACAGAAATGGAGCCTCCGCGGAGTAGAGCACTCACGAGCGGCTGCATGAGCTCGCTCCGTCCCTCACCCCGCCACCATTGCTCCACCCCCTGCCCGTCCTCGCTCCGCAACGGTGCGCCTCCTCCCGGGCAACGGGTCTGCTCCAGTATTGTTGAACCTGCTGCCGCTCCGTCTTTATTCTCGAGGTTCTTTTTCTTTTTTTCCAAAAAAGATCAGCAGTTTGTTGCTGCTTTACACGATTTTGTTGACATGCTTTACATATAATTCACACTCTTTTCAAATGAATCTTACAAACTACATTGCAAGGGACTCTAAATAGATTATAATTTAGAATAATATGGAATATAAAAATTAACACATGTTCTTATAATTACTTCTGTTTGCAAAACGGGTAATTGGTCTTACGGATGGAAGGTGTGGATTTCCTCATGCCAGCTTATTTACATGAAGTCTTCAATTAGGGGGGAAGGAAAGTTAGATTTAATTCCAGGGTTTGTTGGGAAATTTCTGTTGAGAGTGAAGTTGTTTTTTCAGGTTCTCCTTCTATGCTGTTTTTTTTTCAATACGCCTTCCTTCTCGCTCAGACTTCACTTAGATGGCGAGCCTCTTTTCTCCCACCCCACTTACTCTCGTTATGACCCCGCTGCAACCCGCTACGACCCCATTACGCCTTAATCCCATCCCACTACTCCTTGATCCGAACACCGCTACCCCTCGAACAGCCCCCACTTCTCTTCTATCTGACTCCGCTACGCCTAGATCCAAACCCGCCATGCCTCAATAAATATTTTCATCATACTTCTTCTATAAGACTTGCTGTATTGTGAAAATCCATTGTAATGATCTGATCTTCATTGCCTTCAATGAAGATCTATTAACTACTAAGCTGAAAGAAATTACCTTTCTTACTGACGTAAGGTCCGCGCGGATCTTAAATTTTATAGCTCGTAAAGTGACAATAAAAGTTACTTTTATGGAACTCGATTCTCTTAATGTATTCCCTAGCAGACCTTTATGTAAACAATGCACAATGTAAATAATAATATATAATAATGGATTATATTAAAACTAATACATATAAAATAAAATTGAAAATTGAATATTTAATGACAAAAGCCTCTAATTCATTGGCGTACATAAATCATAATACTTCGGCAAATGACGCTTCGCTGCGCATATTGAGCCTCATGAAGAGGATCCGGCCTTCAGCTAACGCGATAAGCAAAAAAATTTCTGAGTCAGACCAATGCATACTTTCCAACGTCTTTTACTCGTAAGAGCTTTTTTGTCGAACACTTCTAAGGTCCCAACTAACTGAACCTCTCAAACCCTGTACAATCGTGTGCGCATTCCCGTGGTAAACAATCAATAGCAACAGTTTATGTGTTCTTATTTTTGGGGCTCTTTTAGGCGAACTTTACAGCTTCGAAATTCCTAACACTAAAATAACACTAAAATCTCCGACCAACATCACAATGCGGAGGCAAGAAAATCCAATCTGCACTCAAAGTTAGAACGATAGAGACAGAGGTTTGACAGCTTTCACTATAATGCTATGTTGATAGGCAAGTGAACAACGCACTGCGCATAAAATACATTATTTTCAATGTCAAGATTACATTAACCAGTTTTACTCATTTCACTTATAAAACATTGGCAATAAATTTGCAAACAAATTTGTTTGCAAAAACAAAATGTAATCTCTAGTACATAACAAACACCTCATCTTTGCCTCATTTATTACATGCGCATTTCCGTTTCTTGCTACAACTTTTCCGGACAAATCTCACTTGTGTCATACAGAATGAATAACCATGATTTCTATTATTCTTCTGCTCTAGGGTTTCGAAGTTCTACTAAAACATTTTAGTGGTTCAAAACGTACGATATCTTACACAAAACGTTACCCTAGTACTGAAGTGGTATACACTTGTTGCAAAAAATGCAAATGCAATATTACCATATCGGCTATGCGTATAAAGCAATGAATTTATGGGACATAAGAAGTAGCTGAAGTTAGCAGAATCAAGTTTCAAGAAGCCAAATGAAGTCAATCTATGGCCAAAGTGCATCTCTGGGGATAAGAGTTAAATCACACATTACCGTTCGAAAACTTGAGGTTTTTTTTTAACGAAAATATCGTGAGAATTTGCTTCATTCTACCGCAGACCTACAATTAGTAATAAATGAATAAAATCGCAGTAAATGAAATGAATTCTTTTACGAGGAACTCCAGCTATTCTCCAAAACATTTTAGAGTAAATATGTAAAAATGTTTATGATATTGATTGTACGAGTAGTGTGTTAAATAATTTATTGTGATAGACTGCAAATTCTGCTTATACTTCAGATTAAAATACTGTATCTAGTTTTATTTTATAGTGTTATAAATTGCTATTGCAACTGTTAAAAATCCCTTGATAAACGATACACAGTCATTGAAAAAGTGGTGAAAATATATGACATTCGCTGCTCCATTCAAGTCATAAAAAACTCACGAACAAATAGTGGTACATTTGTGTCGCTTCTAACGTAAATAAATACTTTTATCCGTTCATTTTTTACAAAAATATTACACAGAGAACAATTTATTGTAAAAGTATTTCAAATTCCATAATTTCTTTTTTAAATTCACTAATATGAAACTTTTATTTGCGCATATTTATCATTTTGTGAAAAATTACCAGTACTTATGATATACGGATAAGGATGCTGTAATAATAAATTAAAATACTCGATACCATGAGTGGAATATTTTCACAAAATTATCTAAAGATACCCAAGTATACTTGAATTAAAATATTTTTTCTTTAATTAATGCAAATTATTAAGATATTTTTGTTTTGTGATTAATTGTAGAGGATTGTTTACTTAACATCGAATAAATGAAATGGCCCATTCATATGTAAAATCATCGAATATATTTGCCAATACTTTCCAAGAATTGTAAATAAAAAGTGCTTTGTTCTCAAAGTACTCACATTTTTAAATTACGTTTATTTAATGTGAAAATAATAAATGTTTAATAGTCTGTGAACTGTTTGGGAGCATTAATGTACTTTGTACTGTGTAATAGGCAAGACTTACAAGTGTTCATTAACAAGGGTTCATTAATGACAGACTTCTTCATTGTGACTAATAAATCAGGCTTAACAAAAAACTAGCAAAAGAGTTCGAGTGACCCTAAGTAAGTATCTCGCTCTCGAATATTGTCTTTCTCGACTTCATGTCTCCGATTACCGTTTGCAACGTCCATTACCATCACCATGGTGTAACATCTTCCTCGCTCCCCTCCACTCCATCTCCCATTCACTTTCAGCGACATATATCGCGCTAATTCCTTCTGCCTTGCAACGGCCCCCAATGTTCCCTTTCGCTCGATGTGCTTCTTCCGCCTCTTTTGCTGCTCTCCTTTTCCAGCTGCACGACGACCTTGTCACAGCAATCACCGAGGAGGCCGGCCCCACTGCACGGACGACGCGACGGTCCATTTCACAGGGCGACTTCCACATGGGCCCCCTCTTACGACCTGCTCTCCCCGACCTACATTTACCCCTCGCTCGCGCCCCCTCCACCCTCCTACCCCCACCCTTTTCGCTCAGCGATGCGGTTTTGGACTGCAGTTCCACGCGGGACATTCCTTCGACGTTTCCACACGAAATATGTCGCTTCGCCATGTTGCCGTTTAGACCGCTGGCGGGGAACCAGCTTTATGGATTCTCTCAAACGACGGACATAACAGACGTAAATCCACATATCCAAAATAATGAGTACTTCATTGGGTACAGCCACTGAATTACTCATTATTACTGAAGTACAGCCACTGAAGGAGAATGTCACGTACTTCATTTTCCCTTTTTTTTACTCAACGTCTGGCTGCTAGCTAAAAGCTTGTCTTTGAAACGAAATATTTCTTTTTAAAATATTTCAGAATTATTTTCAGTGTGAAATTTGTAACTTCACGTAAATGTGCATGGCCATAAGGTTTTATATATCGTTTGTAACAGTCTTGTTTGTACAGTCCATAATTTGCTCGAAAAACCATAATTCTGCGTTAAAATCAGGCGAATGCCAATGCAGGGGAAAATTAATACTAATGAAAAATATATTACAAGATAATTGAATAATTCCAGTTAAAGAAAATGTAACTTTGTACACCTAGAAGAAATGGCCTTGAATTTGAAATTCACCAACACATTTAGGCGCTCGGGAACTAGCCACTAGGAAGGTTTCCAAGCAACAAAATGTGCTGGTGAACTTGAAATTCAAGGCCATTTCGCCTAGGTGTAAAAAGGTACATTTTATTTCACTGGATTTATTCAATTATCTTGTAATATATTCTACGTAAGTATTAATTTTCCAATTAAAATTAACGATTTTCGAACAAATTATGGACTGAACAAACAAGATTCTTGCCAACTGTATGTGGAAAAATTAAATACGAATGAGAAGATCAATACATAAATTTGATAACAAAATGTAACAAGTTTAATTGTTTGAATGTTATTTTTTCTTGTATCATTACAAATGGGATTTCAAATGCACTGACTTGGAGGCGGACCCTTACGACAGAAACTAATGTAAAAGGTCAACTGTAGAAAAGTTGCGAAGAAAACTTAAATGCTATGGACATTAACTTTATTGAAGCATACTTTTCAAGCTAAATTAAAAACACATTTTTTATGAAAATTTCAATGTTATGTCATACAGAACTACATTCCAATTCTGGACTCTCCGACACATTTCAGAATACAGAATTCTGTTTTGAACTGCAACAACTTTATGCTTACATGATTTTCTTCGGCTAAAGGTAGGGTGGAAATTTTTTTCTTCAAGAAGTTATTTCATTCAGTTCTTTCTTTAAACATACACAATTTATTAGCAATCACTGCTCTCGAGTTGGGTCCTTAATTTATACAAACGAATTTTACTATTCAAATCATTATTTTGAGCTTAAATTATTTAAGCTTACTCTTGGCATCCAAAATACGCAATTCACAAGTTGTAAGATTAATTAAAATTTTCCGGTAGCTTTTCCATCCTTTTCCAGATTTGCCATCCAAGATGGGCCAATCAACAAATTTCAATTGTTTTTCTTCACATCTAACGAGCCTGAATCTATTCATAAACATGGCAAATCACTTGCAAACTATTTGAATGTACAATGTAAATATTTTTTATTAACTATACTGTTTTAAAATTCTAAAAACTGAATAAATCAAAACATTAAAAAGTTAATAAGCTACATTGGGTAATAACAGTTAAGTATATCTAAACTGCGATGTGCGTATTTTTAATGCATTAGGAAGCATCATAGTGTGGTCGTGCTTAAGCCCATTATATATTAATCCGATACTGAATGAGTTCCTGACGGAAGCCACAGAAACTCAGATTTCATTGATTCTAGTTGTCCGAGTTTCAACGATGATGCATTTTCGACACTGGCTACATACCTGGTCAAACAGTGTCTGGAAAATAATAATGCCGAGTGGCTGTTCTGATTCCGCGTATTCCGTTCTCTGCTGATTCCGTTCTGTCCGTGTATTCTGCGCTAAAACCAGGCGAATGCCATTGCAGTACTCTCGCGGTCACGTACCGTGCGCGATATTTCTTACCTCATCTGTTCATTCATTTTTTATACACACCATTTCCATGCACTGCTACTCAAATTGGGAGATTGGCAAAGCGGTCGGCAGCTTCGAGATTGTAGCGGCTGAGGCGACGCCTTGCTGAATAGAGGTGCTTTGAGGGAGAAAACCAACAACGCCTAAGTGTCGGTCGCGTTGGATTTCACATCCGAGCTGGGAAACAAACAGCTAACTCCCGAGATGTATCATGCACTGCACTTCCGGGAGTAACTGCATCAGAGGTGTCGCCAGGGTTCGCACAATAGTGTCTGTGCACAGGCAAGGGTTATGTAGAGGGGAGGATTTTAATGAAACGTTCTTTTTCTTATTTTACTTTTTCACTTTACAAAAATGCCGTTTAGTATAGAAATTCATTTTATGTTACGACAAAAAAAATTACCCATTTTTATACGTCTTTTTTTGCATTCTTCGCTGATTTAATCGATTTTAATGTCATTTTAACGTTCCTTGCTTCAAATAAAATTTACGAGATGCAACAAATGTCCTCCACAGAATTCCTGAGTACCTATGCTGGGTTGCCTATTCGATTTTTTCACTCTGAAGTTGTAATGTCAGCCATTGTGAGTATGTAATCTATGGTTCCTGTGAAGCCTGTCAGCGACATTGACGGTTCAGCTTATTTCGCGATAACTAAAAACAGAAACTTTTTGGTAAAGAAAAATTCAAACCAAAAATTTGAAAGCTGAGTTCATTTGAACGAATAGAAGAAGCCTCGATTACATCAGACCCAACAGTTTAAATTGTTCATTCGAACTGGTTTTGATCACATTTTCCCGTCACTTTTCATTGCTTTTAGAGCATTTTAAAATCATTTTAAGATCATTTTCTTGATCATTTTTGGCGATGTTTTAGGTCATCAAAATCTGCCCTCTGGTTATGTGGAACTAGGTGACTGGCGCCGCTAAACGTCTGGCACAAGGCGTACTCTTCTGTCGGGGAGCGGCGACAGCGATCGCTGCTATTGAGTTGTGTCATCCACTGCGCAAAGCGCCCCGACTCAGAATGCGCGCGACCTCTGGCGTTGTTCCGCTCGCTTTGTCATATGCAGCGGGTCGCGGTGCTCGCTGCAACGTCAGCGTTTCTACGTGCACTCCCCCCGAGGCCACGTCCTTTCAAATCGCCTTTCTCGTTTTCTTCAGACTCCGACTGCATGTGCTTTTGTTGTTTTTTTCCTCTATGAACTTAGATTTTCTGAAATTTTCATGTGAATACGTGCGTCATATTACAAAATAATGGATAAAATCTTTCCATATATTATGGCTATATAACTGCTTCTATTTCTTTATTTTAAAATATATAAATTAAATTTAACAATAATTGACTGAATGTTTTTTATTTTTAAAATGTTCACACTTTCAACTAGCTCCTCAAATAGTTATTTGCCTATATTTCTTTGTAGAAGTTACAAATTTAAAGAAAGACATATAATTGTGTAGAATACACACTCACATTTTGCAAACTTGCGGTTTTGAAATTTTAAAATATATTCCTACTGAAAGAAAAGATAACTATTGAAAAAGTACTTCGATAACCCATCAAGTTACATTATTTTTTCATTTCCTAAAGATTCAATGAAGATATTTCAAAATATATTATTTATTAAATAACTTTTTTGTCCAATTAACGCTCTCGTCCTTAGGCAAGGTAGAAATCGACCAATTAAATTTGTCCTTCGCTAAACCAAACACCCCTTCAAACCTTCAAGTCCCTTTCAAATTAAAACCCCTCGAGACATCGAAATGAGCCCAACCGGGTGCATATCATTCTCTCTCTCACTCCACTTCACCTGCCAATCCCAGTTGCCACCCTCCGAGAGTGCAGGTGATCTAGAGAAACCGTCACGGCGCTATATCGGCAGGCCCGGCGGGACCTGAGCGAGCGGCTGGGCATAAATGGCGACTGTTTACGCAGAGGGTTGAACCAACATCGTGCGCAGCATTACGAGACCTTAAACATCAAACGGAACCGCAAATTACGCTGTGAAAAATTAAGCGAGAGCACTTTTCGCCCGAGTGCCGCCGCCATGTGCCGTCAGGCCGACGCGACGACCTAGGAGCGGATCGTGACTGCGATTCCGTGGGGCGCCCGCTGCAATGGGGCGCGTTCCAAGAAAACGCAGCGCCGCGACGCTACGAAATCCACGAGGCGCAAATGGCAGAAGGCCACGTGTGCATGCAATGCGATATCAATGGAATACATGAATCCACGGTGGCATAATATTTACAAGCATAAAATTATTCAGAGTTCATTATAGAAAATAGAAAAAGAATCTGTCCTTGAAGAGAAAAAAATATACTAGTAATATAAAAACCAGATTCCAGTCATTTGACGACGAGACAAGGACAATAGTAAAATGCGGGACAGGACAAACAAAAACCAGAGGGAAAGGTATGTTTCAGATTTTATATATTTTGAATCATCCAGATTAGATTATCATAGTTTTTAAACAACTTTCCCATCTAATTAAAAATAGAAAAAATAAATTGAAATACCTTTGGAAGTATTCACATTAATATTGTATATTTTACAAATAGTTTATTCGGATAAATTAATTCGATTAAATATCTCGCGACCACCCGTCCGGGCGACATCCCGTACAATCGACATCCCGTACAATCGACATCCCGTACAATCGACATCCCGTACAATCGACATCCCGTACAATCGACATCCCGTACAATCGACATCCCGTACATCGACATCCCGTACAATCGACATTCCGTACAATCGACATCCCGTACAATCGACATCCCGTACAATCGACATCCCGTACAATCGACAACTCGCACAATCGACAACTCGTACAATCGACACTCGTACCATCGACAACTCGTACATCGACAACTCGTATAATCGACAACTCGTACAATCGAAACCCCGTACAATTGACAACCCGTACATCACAGCTCGACAGCTCGTACACTCGACAGCTCGTACACTCGACAACTCTCATAATTGATTCACCGCAAACCGACACTTAGGCAATCACATTTAGGGATTCGACTCTTGGATATTCAAGCCTAAACTTACATGAAGGCTGAACTCGATTGGCACAAGAACATTGGGTGCAGACTCCCAATCGTCCTCTCCAAACCAAATGGAAAGGGAAGAAACAATACCCGCAGCAAACCGAAAGAGCGCCAACAAGGAGCGCAGCGGAAAGAGCGGGGGCAGGCGAGCGCGGGGGAGAGGCCCTCAACGGCTCGTTGCGTCGCGCGTTAACTAGCGGCAGCGGTCCGGCGCGCGCGCCGCTATAAACCGCGCTATAAACCTTCCCCCCTTCCACCCCCCGCTCGCCAAGAAGCCCTCGGCCCAAGGAGCGCGCAGGACGCTCGGATCGCCCCCGCCTTACGAGGCAACGACCACGGCGGCGGGCTTTGCCGCTTTTAGGACAGCGCGCGGAGACTGAGGTACTGGACGCTTCTTTGTACTAGGGTCGCCTTTGACAAAACGCGATTCTTCTCGTTGGAGACTAATGTTGTGGACTCTTACGGAATGAGTTCAAATTGTGGGGAGAAGAAAAACGAAATGACGGTATACATCTGAACTTAGAATACTTACGCAGAGATGCACGACGATTTTTTTTGAGAGGGGAAGGGAGGGGGTAGGCAGAATGTCCAGCCGACTTGATGTTTACGTAGAAAAAAAATCATTTCTGCTGAATTTAAAATGCATTTTTATTTGTTGATTTATACTTAATGTTTGTAACGTAAAAAACTGAAATACTGAATGAATTTTGTTAATGAAAACATTACTAAATGAAATATTTTTGAATATCCATCTCTGACTTTTTTCGGGGGAGGGGGGCTGAAGTCCCATAACCTTCCATAAACACACAGCGCTTTGGATAAGCGACTAATTAAGTACCATTCCGATGAAATATGTTAACAAGAGTTTCCTTCAAGCATGGGCAAATTTTCAAATTGATTCTTGTCAAGAAACTAGATCTAGATTCAGAAGCCAATAAAAAAGTTTTGGAATAAACTTGTTATATAAACATTTGAATTTCCATTCACAACATAAATAATGAATATAATTTTCAGTGGATAAAGCAATTAAGATGAGATTAGAGATCTAATAGTAGAGATCCTCTTCTACTAATCATTTTCGTTTCGTCAAATTCTATGAAGACTTATGTAGTTGGTCGTTAACAGTATCAGCACTTCAGTTACACGAAATCTAGCTTAGAATATGTATTTCTTTTGAGATATCGTTTTCCTTACAATTTTGAGTGAATTTCTAAGAAATCATTTTCCAAATTCAGAAAAGAAAATCACGGAAACAAGTCGTGTCTCATTTTCACATGAATGTGACAAGTTAGTTTCTAACACAGTTCACAAAATTAATCTCAAAATTATTACAAAAGTAGGAGGAAACATGAATGAAATCCGGGATATTTCTAGAGGAGGGAGTAATTAGGAATATTCTTTCGAGGAAGTTTTAAGTACCAGGCTACTGGCTCTGATGCACGTGAACGTAAGTAGAGGAAAAGGCTCTTGCAAAGCAGACTTAAAACACACTTGGTGCAGAACGCCCCCAACGCTGGAGAAATAATACGAACTTCAGTGTTTAAGTAAGAAGTGGAACAAGAGATTAAGTTCTCGGACTTCCAAGTCTTTATTAAAATTTATGTTGACACTGGCTAGCTGTTAAACCCGATTCAGTTTTAATGTGCCTCTAATTAAAGAAAGGACGAGAAATACATTCTTCTTCTAGTAATGTTACTGAGTGAAAGAAGGGTTGAACTTGCATAATGTTGAAAATCTCGCTTTTTTCTGAAGATCATTAAATGTACCAAGGTGTCAGTGACTGGGCTAAAGGGTTGCAGATTGCTTCACGTTCTAATATTCAACAGCATAGAGTTGTTTCCAACGGACGACTACCTCCGTGAAGGCAAAAATATGCTCACTGAAACTTTATTACTTTTAATTAGGTACTACAACTTGTGGAGTAACTGATAACAATACAATATCTCCATAAGAGTTTAGTGAAAGAAGGATATTAACACCAAATGTTAATCTTAATTCATAGGGGTAATTCCGCTTTATCGAGTTTGCAAATGCGGAATTGTCCTAGTGAAGTAAAGTTTAACCTCCTTGCAATAAGCTCGTACGGAAATTATACATATTTATCAGTTGCTACACATTTCAAATAAAAACGTTTGAAGAAACGCTTGTAAGTCGTTCATCTTCTGATCTATAAATTGTATTCAATATTTTCAATGCATGAAACACGATCTTATTATGTTTTCAAACTTTCGATAATATTAACTTTAATAATTATTTTACTTTCAGTGTAATGAGAAACTTAACAAGTTATGCAATTGAGTTCAAGGACAACACAAGTTATTTTTAACATTGGTCTATGCATGTATGAGAAGAACGTACTGTAACGAAGAACAACTAAAGCAGTTAGAGCTTGTTTTGAGAGTTCCGAGTTACTAGAATCCAAGTAAATTTTCCCACAAGTATAGGTTCTATTCTATTTCGTCACTTTTTATCAGACAGATTAGTATTTTTTGCGGAAGAAAAATCACTAAAAATGTGAAGAGTGATTGCTTCCGTAAAATCCCATTCGACGGCACTTAAGAATGAAATTGAGTAAATCTGATTCGTCTCGATTGTACTATCAGTACGATACAGCCCACTGTAAATAGATATCGAAGTTCAGTGAAAATCTCAATGAAGATTTATCTGAAGCGAATATAAATAAACTACTGTTCGATTACGAGATATTGTCGTATTTTCCTATGTAAATAGAAAATTTTTGATAAATTAACAAGAAGCATAGGGAAGAAGAGATTTATTTTTAAATTTCGAACGCAAAAATACGTTTTAGTAATCTGATCTTATTACACAACTTAATTTTTATCGTTCAAATAACCAGCTCATTATAAAATAGTATATACACAAAATACAATATACACAAAAGAATATCTAAAGTACGACAGCTTTCTTATAATATTTAAAGGTTTGGTGTCAGTTGAGAGATATATATTATTTGAAGTACGATGGAACGCAAATACGATAATGAATTTTCAGACTGTAAACACATATTGCCATAGTATACACCCGACGTGGCATTCAGAAATTACGAGCTGGTATTAAAGCATTAGTGCTTTTGGGTTTTCGCAGTTTACCTCTTTCACCTGAGTTCATAATGGTTTGGAGATATTTCGAAATACCACCCGAACTGTAGCTGATGATTACTTGCGCAGAAATGTTCTGTTAAATTCCATGAATGTTGGATTTGCTCTTGTCTGGGATGCCACAAACCACAAAAAATCTACACACATTGGAGTGCGAGAACTATTTCAAACATTTGCCCTGTACATCAGGTGCGTGGCCATTATGTACTAGAAAATGTTACACAAACACACAAGCTATTGAAACAAAGCATTTACTGCCCCGTAACCTTGAGTCAACATAATAGTTCAGGATTTCTGAGTTGCAGTGCTTAGTTTCAATCGTAAGTTGCATTGTGTGCATATCAAAATTTATTTCATGTAATATTAAATGTATTTTTCAGCAAGAAAAGATTTAAAAAAATGTCTTTTACGATAGCAATAGCAAAAACATCAAACATTTGGCCAGCCTTGAACCTACGCCTTCCTAGCAAAAACACATTTTAAAAATATTTTCTACTTGACACTAGTATCGAGTAATATTGACTTTTTACCTTCGCAGGTTATAACAAATTACACATGATATTAATCGAGCTACCTATTTTTAAATTATTTTCATCAATCAATCAATTTAAATGATTAAACACTTTGGTAACTTGGAAAATAATTCTCTGAATTAGTATTATATTTGTATTCTCCTTATATAGGCCAATGTGACTTTTACGTTGCTTAAATGGTCATCTGCTAAAGATCTTTATCTATATTGTCTTAAATCTCACCTCATTTCTTACTAAACTTAGAAGTAATTCATTAATTTATTATTAAAAGTAAAATACTGAATTAAAGTGCTTATGACAGTAACAAAATATGTCATAGAAGCCACAGACTGACTTTATACGTGAATGTCATTATTTCGAATTTGGTCAATTGCACCGATTATTTCATTTTTGGGCGCGACAACACGTCAGTAGTTCCGTAAGTGTAGGGTATGTTATATCTCGGGAAGTGGCGGCGTTCCCCACTAGAATGAGAGATCCAGCTCTGACCTACTTATCGAGAGCTCCCCCCCCCCGGGCTCTCCAAAAATCACAGCCAACGGGAAACCACCTCAGCCGGGACAAACTCTAAGCCCTCGACTTGTCTGCCGACTTGTGTGCAAGTGTAGTAAGGTACTGTGTAAGGGGAAATACGATAGTGTGCGTAAGGGAAAAGCAAAGGACAAGGATTAGGAAAGAAACTTCACAGATGATCCATGGTCCTTTGATAAAGTAGAAGTTTCATTCAGACAGCGGCTGAATTCGACATACATAATTAGTTAGTGCCAAAAATTTGAATCAGAATCTACGTCTTCCTCGTCAACGTCACTGCAGTGCCGTGACTTATCCGAGTCGGTGATTTTGGTGGAAATATGGCTCAAATTGTTATTCCCCCATCTTGTACTTCCTCCATCAAATATTTGCATTTTTCAGTGAAAAACTGAAAAAGTTCCACTGATTTTTAATTTTTTTCCATTTGGCTAACTAACAAAACCTAACAGTTATCTCTCATATGACTAGAATCTGAAAAGTCTTCTTTCAATTTCTGAGCTCACTGTAAATTAGTAACTTCTATTAATAGAAAGGATGATTTTTCTGTAATTTCATGTGAATAATCGTGTGAACAGAGTGACGAATAAATTATAATTTCGTCACGAATTTAAATTATACTTCGTGGTCCACAAGCGTGCAGGAACTACCTGAATCACAAATATTTTAGCTCTAAATATTAATATATTTTTTAAATCAATTTTGAAATGGCTACAAGGGCTACAAGGGCCTGCTGAGCTCTGTGGCAAGCAGCGAAAGTGTCCGTTCTAACGTGCACGGGTCGCATGTCAAATGACAACGGAGCTGGTTCTACATACTAGTGGTGCGAAAGGGTAGTATATTTGAAGACATGAGCCGGATGACACACTGGAGTGGACTGTTGGGTCAACTGCTGAGCCGACAGGTCTGGTGGTCACAGAGGCAGATCAAGAAAGAAGTTTATGGTAAGGAGAGCATTTTTAGTTCGAACACCCCATTAAAATCTTCGAAATATTTTTTTTATTTGTTCGCTTGAAATAAAAAAGTACGAATATAATCATTATGATAATAACACTATTTTGAACGTGGTAACTATAATTAGTAATTATTTTCAATAAATTGAGTGAAATTGCAAAACATGTCCCCCTCCGCCTACAATATATAAAGATGCTCTAGGGTAGGGCCCGGCTAGGCTCCCGGGTAGGGCCGTAGTCTCTCCCGGTAGGTTTTCGACCTGTAAAAACATCATGCAAGTGAAGAACAGTAGAACCAAAATCGTACACAGGTTTTGCTGCAAAATGAATATTTCCTGTTAGATCTAGGATTTACTGCGGGTCTTCGAATATGCTACCCATCTTTTCATTTTCATAGTATTTTACCTGAAGTTATTATGAAGTTATTATATAATATACTAAAACACCTTTTGCAAAGGTCAGTTTCTTTAAAACAGTTGGATTTTCAAAAATTAAAAGCATGTAATTTTTTAGAGACACATGAGGACATGTAAATTGTTAAACTAACTGACGGCTGAATGTTTGGTGGGCTTACCACAGAAATCTGCGAATTTAATATGCCAGCGCAAACACAAAATTGTACGAGATGGACCGAGTCCTGAAATCATTTGTAGGTTAAGGAAAAACGCATGTAACACGACACTGGCAGTCAAAACATGCAAAAGAGTTCGAGTGAGCAAACTTTTTGCACGGGTTCAGAGAGTATAGGTTAATATAATGAGACTTTTGTGTTGTTTTCTTCATTACTATAAATATATTTCTTATTTACATGCTTTGTAATGAGAACTATCCTACTACATCGTTACACAAACGTTTTAGCTCAATATCAACAGATTTGTCTTGAGTGTTGTGTGGATGATTAGTGTTAAAGCGAGTACATGAAATATCATAATGAAAGACGCAAAGTAACAATTCCCAAACACAAAAATTTATAAGTACCAGAAAGAAGAAATATAAGAAAATATTTTAAGTATTCGTCACAAGTGATATTTGTTGTTATGAATTATTTTATGTCTTAAATCGGAACAACAAAATTCACGAAAACTACAAAACTTTCATATCTGCCGTCAGACACATTCCAATTTCCTCAACCGAAAATTTCCCAGCATTGTCCACGAGTTGCCATCAGTCGGAATCATGTCACATTTAAATCTATCCGTTAACATTAGTCCCTCGCGGGGTGGCTCAGCTCGTGCAAACCGCAGCACAGTACGTCCTCCAGGCCCCAAAGTGCGAGCGTGCGTGCGTGAGTCCGCGCAAATTGCCCAGAACGAGAGGCCGGTGCGCGGGCACTGGCGTGCCATAATGAAGAAGGGAAGTCTGCCTTTCCTGACGCAGGGATTTGTAATTACAAGAATAATGGACCAGATCTTCCAAAATCAAGCTTTGAAAGGAGAGAGTAAGTGATCATTACAAGACCACGGATTGGTCACTTTAATCTGAATTACTGTCACTTGTTCAAAAATTCAACACTGAACTCTGCCCTAAATCTGGTTCTTCAGTGTCTCATCCCCATATTACTTTTGAATGCCCCAGACTTGATAATGCTAGGAAATCTCTGAAAATACAAGGTAGTCTTTATTCATTTTTGAAATCAGCGGAATGTTGCATTAGAATTGCTAGAAAACAAGTAAACGAATAATGTAATACAAAAGTTGTACAATACTTCAGGTCGTAAAATATATATCCGACAAAGGTCGCAAATGACCTGTGATGTTATAAACCGCCCATAAATAATAAAAAATAATAATATGGAAAGTGAGAAAATATTTTAATTATGATTCACAAGTGATATTTATTATTCCGATCACCTGAATTGACGCAACAAAATCACAAAAAACGTTCGTACCTATATCTAATGTTGTCCACATTTTAACCGAATATTTCCCGGCATGATCCACGCGTTGCCGTCATCCGATTTTGCGTCACATTTAAGTCCATCCGCTAATACGCGTCACTAGCGGCATTCTCGGCGCGTGCAAACCGCAGCAAGGTGCGTCCTCGCGCCGCGCCGCGCAGCATCGCGCGCCCAAATTGCCCAAAATGAGAGGCGAGCTCGCGCGCCGCTCGCCACTCTGACTGATTACGCCGCAAACGGAGCATGAAATTCAATGAGTAGTGGTCCGCGTTAATTCGAACAATAAGCCTGGCGATTCGCGCGCATCGTCAACGGTGACAGGGGATGGGGGTTGGGGGGGGGGGCGACAGGCGGAGATGGGTGGAGCGATTGGGAGGGGTGGAGCGGAACGAAGGGAGGTGGAGGGGCGAGGTGGCGCAGTATGGAAGGGGACGAATAGCAGCGAGGTAGAGCGGGATGAGGTGGGAGGAGGATCGGGACAAACGGAGGCTCAGAGGGACGAAGTAGGGTGGAGAGACGAGATGTGGAATGGGACGAGTTGGGGGAAGTGGGGCGAGATGATGTGGTGTGAGGGGAGGAGCGGGGCAAAGGGAGGCGCTCCTGGACGAAAGGATGCGGAAGGTCGAGGTGAGACTGTGTGTAATGTAACGAGACGGGACGAAGTGGAGCGGGACGAGTTGGGATGGAGCGGACCGAGACAAATGGGGAAGCCGCGGGTCAAAGAGGAGCGGAGGGACGAAATGAGACAGAATTGAAGCAGACAATTTGGGGCGAAGTGGAAAAGGAGGAGGTGGGAGAGAGGAGTGTGACGAAGAACGTGCAGCGGGACGAATTGACACGGAAGGACGAGATGAGGCAGTGTGGAAGGGATCGAGTTAGGGCAAAGTAGTGGGAGGAGGCTGGACCGGAGGAGCGGAGCGTGGCGAGGCGAGCCGGAGATGGAACGAGGTGGATCTAGATTGAGGAGGAGTGTAACCGACGAAGGAAGGATAGGGTGCGAAGTGTAGGTGTGTCAGGGTAATACCAATGGAACCAGGTGGTGTGGGACGAGATAAGTCGGGACGGCCGTATCAGCACAAAGTAAGGTTGTGGTGGGCGGCGCAGGTCGAGACGGGACGGGAACTGAAAGGGTGGGGATCGGAGGGGCTGGGAGGGGGCAGAGTTGTAAGAGGACAAGAAAGGTGTAACAGGTCAGGTGAGACGGGGCGGGTGGAAGGGGAGGGTCGGAGGAGTGGTGCAAGGTGGGCGGAGGTTAGGGGTGAATGGCGGGTGAGGACGGAGTGACTTGACTGCTAGGGCTGGAACGGGACAGAGTGAGACGGAATGAGGTTGGGTGTAAATTGGCAACGAGGCCAAGAACCGCTTGGATGAGATTCGCACAGAGAGTGAGAGAGTTGGAGAATAGGAGGATGTGGAAAAGCAACAAAGCGCTTCGTCTACCAGCACGAGCCCTTTGACGGAGGAGCATGAAGGGCAGTTCCGGGAATCCGAGGGCTCGTCAATAACCCGGAATGTTATCCCTCATTGGATTCGGCACATGATTGTGCCTCAATCGTGCTTGTGGATTATGTTTGTGTGTAATCATTCACAAAATATTTATTGATATAGGCACTAAGAGCGCAATTATAAGAATAGCACATAATTTGGGAAAATTCGAAAAAAAATGGGTTAATAAAATAGGGGTAAAAAAATATATCTACTGAATACAAAATTTTCAACATTCGCATACGAGATTTCGCACCATAACACATTTTAATAGAAAATTATAGACAGGCCCGTGAGTTTATCGTGATACGTTTCCAAGCCTTGTGGCTACTTCAAGGGGTTTGATAGGAACATTTCTCTAAGTTGTTCCTTCAGCATTTTTCAAAGTTGTTTAAAACTCGGTAGATAAATATTTATTAAAATTGTCAAATCTACACTGATTCTACGATCAGTTTTGCTGATCATTTTTAAATACAAGATATACATACAGTAGAGTCGAATAAAAATTTACTGAATCCAAATGATCATTACCTATTGACCGACACTCCCTTGTTCTCTCTTATTTTATGCTGACAGGTGATACACAATTCCATCAAACAGATTTTACTATAAATAAAATGAAATCTACTTTAAAATGGCTTCTGTACTGAAAAAACCTATTGATATATTTTTTTAATTTAATTTATAAAAACATAGAAAATGATACCTAGTTTTACACTCGTTTGTTTCACCATATTCAATTTTGATTTGTTTTCAATTGGCTCCAATGCGTCATATATCTAATAAAAATATTAATAATATTTAGTTAATATAAATGTGCTGCATCAACATTTTTAAAACAGAAAAGGTGTTCTCTTCACCAAGATTAAAATATTATACGAGGTCTATTTTTGCTTCCACGATCACATGGAAAGCGACGAAGCAACAATAAAATCAGTAGCGGACACTCGTGGATGAGTGACAGCTCTGTTACTTATCCACGAACGTAACACTAGAGAAAGAATCCATTTGTATCTACTGGTATGATGACATATTATTCCGCATAGGGCAAATAAAATCTCTCGAAAAAGTACAAACATATGCCGCAAAATTGGTTAGGAGGGGACGTTCTAATTCCGAATTTATATTGTGGGAACCATTGGAAAAACGCAGAGAGAAATCTCGCCTTTGTGCGTTATTCAAAGCAATAAGGGGTGATCGTCCGTGGGGTGAAGTTCAAACAAGACTATCAAAACCAACATACGTCTCACGGAAAGATCATGGCTTCAAAATTCGGCAAAGAAAACAGAGAACAAATGTAGGTAAATTCTCATTTATTAATAGAACCATACAAAATTGGAACAAATTACCTGCAGCAGTGTTAGAGACTTTCCCTCAGAATGTCAAAAATTTTAAAATTAGATAAAATAAGTTATATTTTTTTTAGAATATGTTAACATTAAAATGATTTTTTTTATTAATATAACATTAAAATTATTATTCTTGCTATTTTATATTAAGGTTAGCTTTAGTATGTGGTTAATACATTAATTTTATAAAATTGTATCCAGTAATGTTGTTTGATGTTTATTTTGTGTATTTTTTGTATTTATGTAGTGGTTTGATGTTTGTTTTATGTAGATTAATTGATTAGAAAACGCTACCACCGGAATTATTTCATGTATCCTAAGTAGCGAAATAAATATTCTATTCTATTCTATACCAAGTTTTACATTGCACATGTATACTAGTAAATATCCGTAAATTGTTTGTCTCATATGAACAAATGCAACTATTTCCAAAAGAGTCCTCGTACACAATCGCTAATCCCTGACGAAATTACTACCACAACGTCTCTGGGAATTTAACTACTCTTAGCCCCGATATGCGGGCTTCCTTTTGACGAACGATTACAGAGTTTAAGCAAACGTCTGCGTGCGCACCGCGGCTCAGCCGCTCCTGAAACAGATGTGCGCATGCCTGCGCTTGCTAAACTCCGGAATAGTTCGTCTAAAAGGAGCATGTAAATCGAGACTTAGAGCCGTGTTACGGACCTTTCGGCGCTCTAAAGGAATCTTAGTTTGAATATAACAATTTTACAACATTCAGGGTTGTTGTTCTGCACCATAAAGCTTTATCTAAATGGTAATGGATCCTTTTTGTACCCTTAAAAACAAATAAGGCGATGGCAGCACAATATTTATAAATTAAACTCGACTGCATGACTACATGAAAGAAAATATGAGAGTAGTGTATTATCGAAGAGTATTTATGCAATAATCTGTGAAAGTCAATCAAAAGAAAGAAAGAAAGCTTCACAAAAAGTATTTTTATGAGATTATTGTCTTTCACACGGACATGTTAGCACATAGGCCACGTTTAAGAGCTTCGAAAACCTGAAAATATAGTCTTTATGCCGCCTGGCGAGACTTTATCGAGTAAAACGTATGGCAAATTGGTTACCACAGTCACCGTTATTGCATTCATCAAGCAAATACGCACATTGGGAGCTGATTACTAGATACTGTCAACTACGCACGTATGCACAAGCACTTCCAAACGCATCACGTTTGTAGCGAGGGTTGCCTAAATTCCACATAAACATCATGTCCTACTCCACAGCTCTAGCAGAACACGGGCATTTGAACAAGGAGTTTAGATGATGTCCTCGGTTAGTTGTCGATGGAAAATATTTCGGAAAATGTGTTGGAAGTTTTAAACTGGGAAAAAGGATCTGTGAAAAAAAACGCAGATGCCATCGAAAATAGAATATCAATGTTTTGCAGAAGACACAGACAAAAATAGGATTGAGAGTGACACTAGTCGATAGAGGAGAAGCAAAGGCTAGCTAGCAATGACTGCGGGCGAAGAAGGCGGGCAAAAACGAGGGCGGGCAAAAACGAGGGCGGGCAAAAAAGAGGGCGGGCAAAAAAGAGGGCGGGCAAAAAAGAGGGCGGGCAAAAAGAGGGCGGGCAAAAAAGAGGGCGGGCAAAAAAGAGGGCGGGCAAAAAAGAGGGCGGGCAAAAAAGAGGGCGGGCAAAAAAGAGGGCGGGCAAAAAAGAGGGCGGGCAAAAAGAGGGCGGGCAAAAAAGAGGGCGGGCAAAAAAGAGGGCGGGCAAAAAAAGAGGGCGGGCAAAAAAAGAGGGCGGGCAAAAAAAGAGGGCGGGCAAAAAAGAGGGCGGGCAAAAAAGAGGGCGGGCAAAAAAGAGGGCGGGCAAGAAAGAGGGCGGGCAAGAAAGAGGGCGGGCAAGAAAGAGGGCGGGCAAGAAAGAGGGCGGGCAAGAAAGAGGGCGGGCAAGAAAGAGGGCGGGCAAGAAAGAGGGCGGGCAAGAAAGAGGGCGGGCAAGAAAGAGGGCGGGCAAGAAAGAGGGCGGGCAAGAAAGAGGGCGGGCAAGAAAGAGGGCGGGCAAGAAAGAGGGCGGGCAAGAAAGAGGGGCGGGCAAGAAAGAGGGCGGGCAAGAAAGAGGGCGGGCAAGAAAGAGGGCGGGTAAAAGGACGGCGAGTAAAGAGGACAGGCAAGGAGGAGGTCGGACAAAGAGTAGGGCGGGCAAGGAGGAGGCGGGCAAGGAGGAAGGCGGGCAAAGAGGGGGCGGGAAAAGAGGAGGGCGGGCAAAGAGGGGGCGGGAAAAGTGGAGGGCGGGCAAAGAGGGGGCGGGAAAAGAGGAGGGCGGGCAAGGAGGAAACCGGGTAAGGAGAAGTACAGGCAAAGAGGAGGGCGGGCAAAGAGGAGGGCGGACAAAGGGGAGGGCGGACAAAGGGGAGGGCGAGAAAGAAGGAAGGCGGGCAAAGAGGAGGGCGGGGAAAGAGTGGGGCGAGGAAAAAGTGGGAGCGAGGAAAGAGGATGGCGAGCGAAGAGGTCGAGCTGAAGAGAGGGCTTGCGGGTGGGCATATAGGAGGTAAAGAGGAGGCAAGTAGGGTGCAATGAGAGCAAAAAAAGAGGGCGGACGAGAGAGAGCGTAGGATGCTGCGGGCGAGAGCGGCCGAAAGCGCGCAGGGGTGAGGAGAGCCCGCGTGGGTGGAGGAGGGCGAGGGAGAGGCCTAACGCGAGCGGTCCGCCCGCAGAGGCCGACGCATGTCACCGCGCGGGGACACAAGGGACGTTTCCGGCTGGCCTCGCGACTCGCCGGGCGCTGCGGAGCTGCAGGCGGCGCGGCGGCCACTGGCCGGCAGAATGACACCAGTGGCGTGATGCTCGCACGGAGGCCACGGGGGAGCAGGACAGTGCAGGCGGGCACGGCCGTCATGAAGTGAGAGCTGCGAGGCTCGCACGAAAGAAATTTAATTTTCGCAAGAAAGGCTATTGAATCAGACTGAAGACTTACGGAAAGTTGAGTACAGATGTAATGGCTACATTCAGCATACTTGCTACCTTCCATGGACAAAGAAAATATTAATGGCATCTTTTAGAAAATAAAGGTATGGATAACAAGCAGGGATAGGAAGTAATAAATTAAGAGATACTATTACAACATGGAAAAGGAATAGAAAATGCAACGGAGCGACAGTAAAACTGTAAAAAAATAAAAGGAAACCAGTCAAAAAGAGAAAAAGAAAACACTTCTATAGACTGCAAATATAAATAATATAAAAAATACCTTCAAGAGGAGAACCACGAAGTCGTATATGTTCGTAAAGTATATATTTAAAGAACAAGGAAACGTGCAGTTTCTTAGAGATAGCGAGGATGTCTATAAAATGTATTTAATATAGGTCACGGCTTGATTTCTGGCGGAACGCGACGGATGGCGTTCCAGCACCCAGAGAATGCATTAAAATATATTATAAATATATAACTATTTCTATAAAATTAACTTTGAGGTGCATTACGCCATCTAATATTTTGTAAATCAAGCACTGATGAAGGTATTTAATGAATTTTCTTTTAATAAAGTGTTGAGAGTGTACAGAGAGCGTAGTGGTGAGTTGGCTTCTATTTGCTAGCGCCGCTAGTTCCGTCGCAAAGGCAGCAGCGGTGCGTGGACGGCTATAGGGGCGGCGTCGCGTGCTATGACACTCACATCGCGGCCGCCAGCGACGCGTGCGTGAGGCGGCGGCGGCGGTGGCGGCGGCGGCGGCGGCGGCGGCGGAGGCGGAGGCGGAGGTGGCGGCGGTCGCGCGCGTTGTGGAGCGTCGCACCACTCGTCAGCGCGCCGCTCGCCCGCGGAATTGCGTCATAGCTTCTGGCACGGCGACAGCGCCGGAACCCAGCAACGCACGCCTGCTTCCTGCCACGCCCCCCGCCATGGGCCCCCCGGCTCGCCTCACCTCCCCACGCCACGCACCCCACATTCACTCTGGGCGCTCCCCGGCCACTGGCTCCCCGACAACTCGCTCCCCGACAACTCGCTCCCCGACAACTCGCTCCCCGACAACTCGCTCCCCGACAACTCGCTCCCCGACAACTCGCTCCCCGACAACTCGCTCCCCGACAACTCGCTCCCCGACAACTCGCTCCCCGACAACTCGCTCCCCGACAACTCGCTCCCCGACAACTCGCTCCCCGACAACTCGCTCCCCGACAACTCGCTCCCCGACAACTCGCTCCCCGACAACTCGCTCCCCGACAACTCGCTCCCCGACAACTCGCTCCCCGACAACTCGCTCCCCGACCGCTCGCTCCCCGACCGCTCGCTTCCCGGCCGCACGCTCCCCGGTCACTCGCCCCCCCCACAACTCGCTAACTCTCTCTCCGGCCGCTTACTCTTCGGCCGCTCGCTCCCCGGGCGCTCACTCCCCGGCCGCTCGCTGCCCGGCCGCTCGCTCCCCGGCCGCTCGCTCCTGGGCCACTCGCTCCCCGGCCACTCCCTCCCCGGCCACTCGCTCCACGGCCACTCGCTCTCCGGCAACTCGCTCCCCGGCCACTCGCTCCCCGGCCCCTCGCTACCCGGCCACTCGCTCCCCGGCCCCTCGCTCCGCGGCCACTCGCTCCCCGGCCTCTCGCTCCCCGGCACCTAGCTCCCCGGCCACTCGCTCCCCGGCCACTCGCTCCCCGGCCACTCGCTCCCCGGCCACTCGCTCCCCGGCCACTCGCTCCCCGGCCACTCGCTCCCCGGCCACTCGCTCCCCGGCCACTCGCTCCCCGGCCACTCGCTCCCCGGCCACTCGCTCCCCGGCCACTCGCTCCCCGGCCACTCGCTCCCCGGCCACTCGCTCCCCGGCCACTCGCTCCCCGGCCACTCGCTCCCCGGCCACTCGCTCCCCGGCCACTCGCTCCCCGGCCACTGGCTCCCCGGCCACTCGCTCCCCGGCCACTCGCTTCCCAGCCAGTCGCTCCCCTCTCTCCTTGCCTCTGCACGCCCCTTTCCAGATCTCATCCTTTGGCTCGGTCCTCGCTCGCCCCGCACGTCGTCTTGCTCCCGCCATGCTCCCAGCGCCCTCCCCCTACCTTGCGCGCCACCCTGGACCTCATCCCCATCTCGCCCATTTGACCTGTCACTGCTTTGCATGCAGCCCCCCGTCAGGAGGTCACACCTGCTCCTCGCGCGGGTCTCCTCCATGCCGCACCTGTCCGTCGTCCTGTCACGGGTGCGCAGCGTACACCACCCGTCGCCCCTCGCCCAATGCATCTCGACTTGGCCCGCCGTGTCTCGCTCTATGCCACAAGATGTTAGTTTACCGCGTCGCCATTCGCAATCTCAGTGTGCTGCCATGCTCGAAGGACAGCCACAGCGCTCCTCGCCGCTCTGCCTTCTGCAACGCCAACTCATCACCGCCCAGCTACATCTGCATCATCCCTCCCGCATGCCTCACTGCAGCAGTCACTGAATCGTCGGAGGTATTTCGCGGTGTCTGAGTGGCCTCCAGATATTCTCTGTCATTGGACTCAAACTGATCTCCACTCCGCACTGCCGGCACTCCATCGACCATTACTTTTGCCTTCAATATCATCCACAATACAGTGATCCTTGCTGTCAGGATAAATTGTCATGCTTCGATTTTATATTCTACTGGAAGAAACCACGTTGGTTTGCAGACAGATTCTTTCCTATCCTTTCTAATTCTCTATTTGATCCTGCTGCGATTTTTCCTCTTTCTTATCAACCACTCTGTGCTATTACCTCGATATCGCAGGCTCAAGAAAGAGCCATAAATAACCTTTCCCATCCTCTCTCAAAACCAGTTTTCTCTCCACTTGCAATCAGCCCATTTTTCTTCCACATTTCCAGAACTGCAACAATACTTTACTACCACAACTTTGCCAACTGTCTTCTCTCATTGTCTCGCTTCTGTCTTCGCGAAGCGTAGCTAACGTAGTTCAATGGGCTGCTTGCGAGTAGAGAGAAAACTGGTGTTGTTTCTCCTAGAAAAACTCATAATTTTTTCATTTATGAAACGTAAGTAAAGACTGGGAGTCAGATGGAATCTCATATGTTCCACACTTGTAATTTACTAAAACAATAATTTCAGGAAGGCTTCTATTATTAGCATTATCATATAGTATATTAAAAATGAAAATTCACTAAAGACATGGAATGAGTAGTCACTTACAATCTTTCTGAAGCCCAGTATTATTAAAATATACCTTTTGCTTTACATGAAGCACGATCTACCAGTACGGTGTCCAAAAAATATCAGAGACTTTTCTCTGCAATTCCAGCCGGCGTTTTCAATGGAACACGATCAACCGTCCAAACTTGATTTATTGATCGGTCATACCATGTTCTACGTTAGGGAACACTCCCGCTAGTGAACCATGAACTGTTTTACTGTGCTTTCCGAAAATGTTCCCTCTTTTTTATTTCCAATATGGCTGCCGGCCGTGTCCCACGGTGCACTGGATTTTAAATAGAAGGCTTGGATAAGGGACCAGCAAAATTTATGAATGGTCGGCTCCCTGCAGATACTTCTTAGGACGAGAGTCCATGTCACATGGTATACAAAAATCCAGGTACGATGGAATCCAAATGTCATCTTCGTTTAGGCTTTATTTTTAGTATTTTATAGAAAATGTGTTTTATGTATTTTATAGAAAAAGCACGCGGTTCCGATGCACCGATGCCTCTTAATGCTACTGAGAACGCGGCTTTCTTATTGCTACAATATTGAATTTCCAGAAAAGATTTTCAGAAATACGGTACAATTTGATCGCTTCTTAAATCCAAAATTGACGCTAAGACATTATACAAATTTCCTGTTTTTAATTTAAATAAAAAGACAAATAAGGCCTGTAAAGAAGATTTGTTTTTCGTATTTCTCATAGAAGTTAACTTTTGTTGCAATCCTTGAATTTGTTTCCAGTTTAATCCAGTAAATGTAAACAAACGTTCTTCTAACAAAGAGAATTTCGTACAGCATATTAATTTCATGAGAGGGACTTCAGATAGGAATATGTCATCATTCAAATGCCGTATGATGTATATAGCTATGAGTACCCTTCCCCCCCAAATCTGATGCAAAGATATTTTATTTCACTGTTAATCAAATGGTATTATTGCATTTTGGTGAATCACATGAAACGTTTTGTGATACTTATCATAAGTGGTTTGTTTCGAACTCTTGCGAGCGATGTGCGAAATGCAAATGAGGGAAAGGTGGTTGCTAGCGATGCCACCGTCGCACAGCGAGTGAATCACGGAAGTTTCTAGTAGAACAAGTTTTGTGTGATTTTCATCATTAAAATATATTTGTATAGACTTTCTGATAACATACACTAGACTCACGGAACGAAAAATATGAGCAGTTTTCGAACCCGGAATAGATACTCCCACTTACTCATTCACTTCCTCCCTCCCTCCCTCCCTCCCTCACTCATTCACTCGCTCATTCAATCACTCATTTACTCACTCATTCATTCATTCATTCACGCTCATTTCAGTGAATGCCAATATTTTATCTTTCCCTACACGCCTCCTGGTTCGTTTCAGAGCAGAACAGAGTGCAGGCCCGGCGAGAGGCTGGTTCTACAACTGTTGACAGCGCGACCGACTGCGTCACGGCGTGTGTGAACCTCCGGCGCTTGGGACTCCGGGATTGCTGTTCGCCGTCGCCCGCTGCGGATGTTAACAAGTACTTCTGGATAGACTCACTCGGGGGCGAACTGTACCCAATTCCACCCACACACCTCCCTCCACTCCAACTCTTGCTCCCTTTCTATCTCCCCCTCTTTCCGTCCATCACTATCCCCCTCTCTCTTTCCCTTCCTCGCTATCCTTCTCTCTCCCCTCCCTCATTATCTCTCTCCCCTCCCTCATTATCCCTCCTCCCTCCCTCATTATCCCTCTCTCCCTCCCTCATTATCCCTCTCTCCCTCCCTCATTATCCCTCTCTCCCTCCCTCATTATCCCTCTCTTCCTCCCTCATTATCCCTCTCTCCCTCCCTCATTATCCCTCTCTCCCTCCTTCACTATCCCTCTCTCCCTCCCTCATTATCCCTCTCTCCCTCCCTCATTATCCCTCTCTCCCTCCCTCATTATCCCTCTCTCCCTCCCTCATTATCCCTCTCTCCCTCCCTCATTATCCCTCCCTCCCTCCTTATCCCTCCCTCCCTAATTACCTCTCTCCTTCCCTCATCCCTCTCTCCCTCCCTTACTATCCCTCTCTCCGTCCCTCTGTCTCCCTCCCTCGCTATTCCTCCCTCCTTCCTTTGTTATTCCTCTTTCCCTCCTCGCTCTCTCTCTCTCTTCTTCCCTCTCTGTCTCCCTCCCTTTCTCTACTTTGAATCGAGTAGAGGTGTACGCACGAGAGGCTTCTGGCATTCATTCTGATACATTGGCAGCAACACAGAGACGGCGAATGACCAGAGAGAAACACGAACACCTAAATTACGTTAAACCGGATTGAATTTCAAAACAAACTATTCACAGTTGTGTGATCCAACATGTTTCTATTGAGACTAGGTGTAATTAGAATATACTAACGCTCTCTGAGCATGCGAGGAAACATTTACACATTATAGTTTTGCAAATATTATTAATTACAGTCTACGCTCATAAATTGGAATCAGAATTTAAAAAAACTTTTGTACGGGAAATTGCGACAAAAAAGGGATATATGTAGGGAAGACCCACCGAACGAAGTGGCTCAGACCGTAACCACACTGACTTCGCATTCGCGAGGCCCGGGTTCAATCCCCGTGCCGGCCAACCTAGCCAGGATGATCGTGGTTTCCCTCGGTCATCCAAACGAATGCTGAGATGACTTGTACTGAAAGATCGCGACCACGAAACTGGCGTCGCTAGCCGAATTTCGTTAACTAGGCGAAGTCACGAAGGTAAAGCGAAGTTTATAATAGAAGTCCTTGTGAAACATAAACCTCTATTTCTCTCATGTTAAATTGGTTGTATATTTGATTTATTATCTAAGAAACTATTTAACCTAGTGCTGTAAAATTTTAGAAGCAGTTTGGTGGAAATGTTTTAAGTCCAGACAGATTTACATATTTTATATTTTACAGCATAACTGGAGTATAAATCAAAGTTTTTATTTCACATTTTACTTGGTCGTATACGTACTTTTATAATTTTCAAAATTTTCT
Source organism: Acheta domesticus (assembly GCA_031308135.1). NCBI lineage: Eukaryota > Metazoa > Arthropoda > Insecta > Orthoptera > Gryllidae > Acheta > Acheta domesticus. The sequence goes on along the minus strand of JAHLJT010000631.1, from coordinate 191,755,685 downwards.
CAAAAACGCTCCAATTTTTTTTAATTTATTGTAACAATGGAATAAAACACACTTATAAAGGTGGCGTAGATCCGATTATAACGGTTAACTCTGAATTTTCGAAAACTGCAAAGTTTGAATTTTTGGCTTCGTCCTACAACTACAAAAACGATGACAGAAATGTTTCCCTCAATTGAAATATGTTGTCCACAATTGGTTCTTTCATTAAGGTCACGTACGTTTTTTTTAAATAGTAATTTTCGTGGAATATTGTGTGCAATATGTGCAAAATTTAAAAAAAATAACAAAAACAAGATTTTCTCAAAAACGGATCCAAATTTTGTCTTTAAACTTTTAATAGGGACAGTGCCTAATGTGCTCTATGAGATGACATAAACGCCATATTGATTTCTTCTTTTGTTGTTGTTTTTCAAAATTACAAAAATATATTTGTTTTGACTTGACTCTCACATCGTTGATATTAACATTATCGGCGATTTGTTTTCAATATTGCATTTACGAGTACATGTGATTTAAATAATGTCAAAATCTCGAAATCTCTCAAGTTTGAGCTGTAACAAAGTAATGAAATTAATGTGTAAAATTGGAAAGTTATACTTGTTAAATGTAAAAAGAATACTGTTTGTAAATGTTGAAGAAGGGAAGAGTTTGCATTACCGAATACAATACATCATTCAATTGTTATTAATTATAGCCATAGGAAATTATTTCAAAGAAAAAAATTAATTGAGGCGATAATTACGAAAGTATATATAATGATAAAGAAATGTGGTAGTAAAAGTTTGCTAAAATATATGTTGAGATGTTTCATTTTTAATTCAGAATTCTTGGACGTGATTTTATGGAACTGCGTTCTATCTCATCCCAGTCCCTTCTATAAATTTATTTTCTCCCGCAACGACGATAATGATTTCAGATTCAGACGCGGACAAGCAGGTATCTGTGAGAACGTTGATTAGAAGTCACAGTTGTCAAAAATTGTAAAAATGATTCAGGATTCATTTAAATAAACATTTAAATGTGTGACCTATTGACTTAATGAACGGTGCATCAGTCAATGTACTTTAATACCTGTCTATGGATGCTGCAAATAATGGTAGGTTCGTAGCACGGCATATCGAAAGAAGCTGTAGTACTTGGTGTTGCATCCCGGACATTCTCATTACCCCATTCTCTTACGAATCGGTCTTTAGCCGAGATATCAACCCACCTTCACTTCCATTACAAACTAAACATTTTATAGTTATGAGTCTACAAAAAATACAAACTTCCAACAAACAAAATACAACAGTTTCGTTTTAAATACTGCTGTCAAGACTGTGATAGTTGGAAATCAAAAAAGGCTATGTGCCCTACATTTTATTGGGCATACTTATTGGCAAGAACCAATGAACAAGGAAATACCTTTCCAAATAAATATACTATATATTTTTCGTTACACTACTTTCGAAAATAATTTTATTCTAAACAATACACAAAACACAGAAATCGCTGAATTAATAAAAGAGAGAAAACGCAAGAATTTTAACATTCTACGCTGAATGCACGATTTCCCATTTGCGGTCAGCTAGTCACGTTTGACAGTAGCCCCACGTCCTAGACTCTCTCCATTAATTAAACTTCTACAGTGCTTGGGCGGATCAATGCAAGCGGAATGCTGCTGCAACAAAACGAGCAGAGCTCCGGGCACGGGAGATGTCATCCGCAACGGATAGCGATCTCATCCGCGACTGTCCCGTCAAATATGCACGCCGCGCACTAACTGGACACAATGCAGCCGCGGAGCTGCTTTGGCGGATCAGCCCCGCCAACGCCAAACAGCGTGGCAGCGAAGGGGGCGCCAGTGCAACGGGAGGGGTGGGGGTGGCAGAGGGTGCGAGAGTGACGGCGGCGGTGTCAGAGAGTGGGAGTGGGACGGGGGAGTAGATGCAACGAGATGGGTGGAAGGTGGGGTGGTGGTGCGAGAGTGGCGATGGGAGCGGTGGGAGTGTGGTGGTGGGGTGGCGATGGAGGCAGTAGGATGATTGTGGTGGGGGCGGTGGGGGAATGGCGGTGGTGGGGAAGTGGAGGTGGAGCGGGAAGGTAAGGGAATGTATGGAGGATGGGGAGGTGGTGCGAGAGTGGCGGTGGGGGCGGTGGGAGTGGCAATAAGCAGATCATTGCAGTGGAGCTGTAGTCTGACTACAGTGAAGAGGTGCTGGGGCTAGCGGGGAAATGCCGATGCTGAGGGGGGGTGAGGTGGCGGCGGCGGCGGCGGCGGTAGTAGTGGGTAAGTAGGAGCACCGGCTGCGATGGAGCTCCGGCAGTGGAGGCGGATGGGCAATGGGAACTGCCTGATAGGCATGAGCGGCGGGAGCGATGGTGACTTTGGCAGCGACTGTGATTGGGACCGCTTGGGAAAAGGAGCAAAGACTTGCATAGTTGGCAGGCGCGACGAGGCGCGGCGCCGTGGAGAGGGGGTGGGGCACAGGGTTCAGGTGGGCGGAGAAGCCGCGGGGCAACGGGAATGGCTGGGAGCACGGCGGGGACGAGAATGTCGTTGTCGGATGATGTGGAGGTGCATGGGGCGGTTTAAGTGACAGAGCGGCGGATCCGCGGGCGGCACAAGTGGTGTGGGCGGTGTAAGCGGGCGGGAGCTATCATGGCGAGACGAGAACGGCGTTGGCGGTGGGTGCGGATGAGGCGATTTGAATAACGGAACGGCGGGTCCGCGGACGGTACGTGTGGCGTGGGCGTTGTAAGCGGTGAGGGTGGCTGGTGTGAGAGCTGTATGGTGGCTTAGAGCGGTGAGGTGGTCTGACGAGAGGGAAGAGCGCGGAGGAGGCCAGGGCGGCGCGGGCGGTACATGATGGGCCGAGGAGAGGGTGGCGGGGGAGGGAGAGGGTGGGAGGGAGGGGCGGCGGCGCGCGGCAGGTGAGGGCGCAAGAGTGACGCGACCGCGCGCGCCCTAATTAACTCGCCCATTAGCATGGAACGGCGCCCAGGGCGGCCGCCCCTGCTGGGAGGCGGGCGCGGCGCCGCGCCGCGCACCCTCGCCGCCGGCGAGCAAGGGGTGTCCGGTGCCGCACACGTGGGGGTGTAGATGGTGGTGGGGTGGGCGGAGTTTGTAGAGTTGGTAAAGTCAGTCCGGTTGATGACGTTCGTGCGGATACTGAATTTGGTGGAGTTAGAAAACTCGCTAGGATTGAAAATGTTCGGTTGTGTTGATATATTACTGGCGTCATTGCGATAGAAAGGATTATTGGTGTCGTTGATGTTGGTGAGTTTTGTTCTTGGTGTTGATATTATTGGCAGTGTTAATGGAATGGGTATCATCTGAGTCCATATTTATAGTGCTAATGTTGTGGAACTAAGCGATGTTGATTGTGTGTGATCCTATAAATTCTAATTTTCCCATAACAAAGGAGGTCTCAAAATTAATTTTAAAGTAAGGTAAAGTAAATCTTTAGACATTTATATTACTGTATTTTCTCTAATATAGGCCTCCCTTACCTATAATCTCCCTCAGAATATTGAATGAAATTCTCTGAAAACTTCGGTATGTTCTTGCTAAGTAATTAGTTCCAATTATGTTCTTTAAAAAGTTATTAATTACCTGCGAAGTTCATTGTTAGTAGCTCCTAAACAAATTGCTTGTGTTGTATCGGAAATAAAAATATTAATAAATTTGTAAAACTGTTTAAAAAATAAAACAATTTTTGAAGAAGCATATTCGCTTTATTTCTATACTACTCTCGTAGTAGCTCCTCTTCCACTTTTGTAACCAATTTTTTGGAAAATAGGAAGCTTGAAGTTCGAGAAAATACAATAGTAATGTTCATTTCCTTTTTATTTGACTGTCTTCAATCCATATCATTTTCAAATATATATTTTAAGGTCCAAAGTTTTCCAATGGTTAGTTCTACATTGCGTTATTAATCTCGAGGGAAACGATCGACTGCTCTCAGCAGGGCCTCTCTCCGGGCACGGGTGAGCGGCGAGTACAAGCGTCCTCTACAGGGAAGCAGTCAGACAGGCAGACCGCATTCTGTCCGCTCTCGCGACAGCTGTGGCGACGGCAAGTAGCTGGGTCACAGAGTTGAGGCCAGTCCGAACGCAAAATCCAGAAAACTGCATCAGAGGTAGGTAAAAATTCCCCCTTCCGGATTCGAACGAATCTACTGGATTTCATTAAATTTGATATGAAGAAAATTATGCCTCGTATTTAGTGTCATTTTTTTGTTACACATTCGGTAATATTTATAAAACTTTTTTGAATCGTGATAAAGGAAAACGCTCTCAGGTGTATTCATTTTCAATTTTTCCAGACGTGAGTGGGAAAATATTTTTTTACAGCGTACCCAGAAAATAGCCATCTGATACGTCTGCACTTTAACTTTTCTGTTGCAGCTTACAAAATGTTTGGCTAATGCCGCATCTAGGTGTCAAGTGGTACCACGTATTAGGAAATGAGTTCAAACTATCATACGAAAAGTTAGTGACGAAGTTAAATATTTTGAAACCGGAAAAAATAAGTTTATAAATGTGCTTACGATGACGATATAGTCGTGTCTTTATAGCGTTTCTAGATCTAGGTGCGGATGCTTCAGAACAGCAAGAATAATTGTACAAAAAGTTAAGATGAGAAAGAACATGAGAAGAATAAACACAAGAAGGAGAACGAATGGGAAAATAAAGGAGGTAAAAAGATGAAACGGGAATAAAGAAAAAATGGATATTGCGAAAATGGAAAATAAAAATAAAATCCAGGTCACTGAAAAAAAATTGGAAAGAAGTAAAGGAAAAAAAACTTATACTGAGAGATGAGAAGTAGAAAATAGAAGAAAATAATTATAAGGAAAATAAAGACAAGAAGGATAAAGAAACAAGAGAGATGAGGAGAAAAGGAGAAAAATTATTAGGAAAATGAAACCATTAGGAGGAGGATAAGAATGAGAAAGTGAAAAAGAAGGAAGTATGAGGGAAAAGATAAATAACAAGAAAAGAAGGAATAATGAATAAAAGAGACAGATACGAATACGAACAAGGAAGAGCAGAGGGTGGGGAAGGAATGGAGGGGAAGGGGGAAGAGGAGGAGGAGAGCTAGGGGAGAAGAGGGATGAGAAATACGGAGAAGGGAAGGAGAAAAGCGGAGAGGATAGCAGAAGAGGGAAAAGGAGAACATTACACAAAAACAGCAAGCAGAACAATACGAAGTAAAGAAGAGTGTGAAATTTGTTAAGCAGCTGGGCAGAATGAGTGACGAAGCAATCGGCACAGACTCGCCTGCCCAGAGCCTGCTCCAGACAGCCCCCATCCTGGTCGCCTGTAGGGGGCGTTGGCGGCGGCCCAGCGCGGCCGCCCTCCCGCCCGCCCGCCCGCCCGCCCGTCCTCCCTCCTGCCTGCCAGCAGAACGCAGGAGACCGGCCCCAAGTCTCCAGGCACTGGGGCACGCAGCGATTCCTGAAGCAGATGGCGATCGTCCACTCCCTCTTCTCTTCTCTTCTCCTCTCCTCTCCACTCCCCCGCCCACCGATACGACTCAGCTAGCTCGGCTCGCGAAATTAACGCAAATATTTGCTCCATTAGATTAATCCTCCCGCGGATACGAGACTACATTGAAATATTTAACCGAAGTTCTCGCAAAGACACTGCTCAACCAAGTCAGAGACGGAAAAGGTGAAACTTTGATGAGGTTCCAAAGGAAGCGATTGCATTTTTTTTTAGACACGATGAATATTTTACGCCATGTAATAATATATGCAAAAAAGAAAAGGAAAAAGCTCAATATGAAGCGTCGAAAGCAGCAGCTTTAAGTTGAAAATAAGTTATTCGAATCGTATACACACGTCATCAATATATTAATATTCCTTCTTGTATATCCCGAATTAAATTTTATTCTAATATATAAATGTCAATCTTTCTGTCCAATAACACTTTATTTCACCTTTCTTTTTTCCTAATATCTGAAAATGCTCAACTAAAAATCCATGATACATCCAACAATGCTAAAACTCCATGATACATCAAACAATATTAAAACTCCATGATAGATAGATAGATAGATAGATAGATAGGGTTTATTCTACAATTGGGCTGATGTTGCCCGGTGGCAGAATACAGAAAAACAAAAGTACATTAAAAGTACAAAACACAATTAACTATAAAAACAATATATAAAAAATCAATATAAAAATCAAACGATCATGCAACTGCATTTACATGCCTATACATATACAACAAATGAAACTACATATATACTAACATTTAAGTAATAAACTTACTTACATATAACACCAACATTCATACATACAAACATACACGCTTACATACATATCATACAAAGACAAAGGAACACTCGCATACACACCAACCTACAAGTATTCACTCACAATCATATCAGACAAATATGGATAATCACTTTTACCTACAACATAATAATATACAATACTTATAATAATTTTTACATTTCTAACACGTAAAACACTCGTTAACATCAATCAATAAATACGAACTTTTGTCAGAATAGCCTATAAAAGACACTTAAGATTAGCGAAATAAACTACGAAATGAAATCACTTCACTGCACTTCACTTCACGTCACTGCACCTCATAACACTTTACCTAAATACTAATAGCTCAATACTTTTTAGTTTACTACCCATAATCGCACCTTTCACTTCACTTCACTTCACTTCACTATACATCATACAATCAAACAATACATCAAACAATACTAAAACTCCATGATACAGCAAACAATACTAAAACTCCATCATACATCAAACAATACTAAAACTCCATCATACATCAAACAATACTAAAACTCCATCATACATCAAACAATACTAAAACTCCATCATACATCAAACAATACTAAAACTCCATCATACATCAAACAATACTAAAACTCCATCATACATCAAACAATACTAAAACTCCATCATACATCAAACAATACTAAAACTCCATCATACATCAAACAATACTAAAACTCCATCATACATCAAACAATACTAAAACTCCATCATACATCAAGCAATACTAAAACTCCATCATACATCAAACAATACTAAAACTCCATCATACATCAAACAATACTGAAACTCCATCATACATCAATCAATACTAAAACTTCATAATACATCAAACAATACTAAAACTCCATGATTCATCAATCAATACTAAAACTTCATGAAGCATCAACAATACTAAAACTCCATGATTCATCCAACAATAAAACTCTATGAAGCATCCAACAATACTAAAACTCCATGATAAATCCAACAATAAAACTTCATGATAACTGGACAGTTTAAAACCGTGAACACCTTTGTTTACAAGCAATAATGATAAAATGTAAACAATTTATAACTGCAACATTAAATTGTTTTTTTATGTTTTATAGAAGAATAATCCCCACAAAATTCGGAAGAACAAAATGATCTGACAATCGGAGACACAGCGATCGCTGGTTGGAACGTGTCCAGAGGTTGGGTTATGATGTAAACCCGCGAAAGTGTCACCGATTTGCGCGGGAAATCGGATAAATTGATAGCATCACAAGGGTGTTAAAGGACACACGCACTATGGTTTATGTATCTAATACTAAAACATTATTGATATGAAAACTTTTCTGAAGTTTCTCGACGCTCTTGCATTGATATTTTCAGAACCAATATGATAAATATAAGATAAAATACAATTTCTTAAGGGGAAAAAATCTGCAATAACGAAGGAAAATGTGATAGTGAATAACATAACTCTGTTATGAGCTTGCAGAATTAACTGGTAATTCTGTAACAGCACATACTTTTTCGAATATTTGTAATTTTTGAAATTTTCAACAATTCAACGAAAATGGGTGTACTTAGCTTTATTGCCCCCGTTGAGGGGAAAAATGTATTTTTATGAGTGTACTTTGCTTTATTTGAGAAAAAATGGGCCGTTTTTCAGAAACAATATTTTGAATTAAATTCCTTCTTCAAGCAAAATTACTCTAAATCGATCCATAGTTTGAAAAAATGTGCATGACATTATTTAAAGATAATTTTCTAAAGACACATTTCATTGATGAAAAAATCTACAAAATCAATATGGTAGTTTTTAGTGTTATTTTTCTACAATTTTTGAAAATACATAGTGTTTACTGCAAATAAGACCTGCGCCATTTGCATAAGCTAATCAAGAAAAAAATAAAAGATAAAATTTCGAGACCTTATTGAGAAAAACTTATATTTTTAATTCGACAATTACAAATATATATCTGCATTTGCACTACAGAATTCATGAAGAGAACTATTGGTGCTTCATTAACACATCGCGTAATTTGTAACACTTACGAGAACCTCCTAAACAAAAATCAAATATGAGTCATTGTTATAAGAGTATTTGGCGCTATCCGAAAAAGAAAAAAAATGGATCCGTTTTCGAGAAAATATTGTACCTAATATCCCTTTATTTCAAGATTATTTACGCGGAACTTACTCATATTTTTAAAAAGTTTATAATACCTCATTTAAAATTCTAATTTTAAAGAAAATATTTCATCAAAAAATTTCAAAATTTTTGTTTTAGGGAGGTGCCGAAAGAAATTTTACTATTACGATATTCGAAAATTAGAAGAATTCAATGAAATTCAGATTGACGATATTTTATTAGCATACTTCGCTCTAAATGTGATAAAAAAATTGAGAAAAAGCTTGGAGACATTTTTAAAAAAATTTAGAAAAAGCCCTTGAACTTTCACGTAAAGTATCTCTCAAAATCAAAACATCTCTTGAACACAGACGAACAGACGGATATTTTGTCACAAATCAGTATTTCAGTATCAATGAGGGAAAAAGGGGGTTCTGACAACAGTGTACGAGTAAGTAATATAAATTACAAACAGGCATAAACCACCCAGTTTTTAAATATCAATTTCCTCAAAACGAGATTTTCTGTAGAAAAATCGTCACTTTCCGCTATAGCATTACTATATTATCTTTGCTACATAACAACACATTACGCCAGAAATAAAGTGAGTTCACTGAATGTGAGACACGTTCTGCAATAAAAATGTAGAATACGAATACGATTCAATCTAAATTATTATTATGTTACATTTTAAAAATTAATTTCGATGAAATTTGAAAGATTCCGAAATGCTGTGAACGAACTTTCTGGCTGAGAATTTGACTTTTATGTTGACATTTTCTGTAGATTTCTCTGAGCAATGAGTGCGAGACGTAACGACATACATAGAGCAATAAAAAAGTCAGGCATTTTATGAACTCATAAATTTCTTCACGATTTCACCACCTGTTACTTTTCATTGCTCGTTCCATCACAAATGTGATAAAGATTATGATTTCCAATTGCTAGATAGTACTGATTATCTTCGGAGTCATAAAACATTGTCCTCGAATACACAGAAATATTTGGATGAAAGATTCTATGAATGTCTTTGTTGTGAAAAATCTCAAATTGTATGTACACCTCATTTTCAAGTCTATGTCAACGGCAATTTTCAAAAATAATAAACTGTCAGATTCAACAGCCGCTCAACATAGAAACGCAAATACTTATTTTCAGAGACGCAACCATTTTGTGAATATGTGAATCTCAGTCGTCTTGAAGTCCGATAATAACCGTCTAACTTTTCTTGAACGATGGCTTGGAGAAATGTGAGTAGAGTGGAGATATTATTTAAAAAATCGGCCACTAGAATTTTTGAAGAGATGATAACTTTGCAATGCAATACTGACCTTGGAAGCATTCTTACTTTGCCTGAAGGGATGAATGTTGTCGGATTTATAATGAACACTTATCAACTGTGTCAGTCTAAATAGTAACTAACGGGTAGCAAACTTTATTAAACATTAAAAATACTATAAATCAACCTTTCTCTAGGAAGGCCTTAGGAATGTTAGTGAACATATGTACAAGAATACAAAGTTACCCAGAGTATGATCAAAAGGTGCCCTTGGATGTTACATTTTCACCAGATGTTACATGTTCACCAGGTAATCGGAAGGATTATTGTCTTTTTTAATCTTTATCAATCGTATCGTCAAAATTCTGTCGTCAGTGTAAGTAGAAGCCCGATCCAAAACATTACTTAAAGAATGTATTAAAACCTTGCTCCCTTTTCCCAACGCGCATGCCTTAGCAATTTTCTCAATACTTTTGCTTTCGCCATTGTATGTTCGAGTTTGAGATTTCTCTTTTGAAGTTCCTGGACCTGCCTCAGTCATTCCTTTACATTTTTTTTCTAATTCAACGGCAAATAGCTTCTGTTCTGCCAATGAAGATCTTGTGCTTAGAATGTTATCGTCAGTGCACACTGCGAGTATTTACCTTCACCTGTTTATTGCATAAGGGAGGGGGAAGGTAGCCCCCTTCCTGATTGGTCAAGAAAAGTTGCGCGGCAACAACAAAGCTGATATGTCAGATGCTCTTAATGTGCAGCATAACAACAGTTAGATAAGCAGCAAAAATGTACATTATTTTTATTCAATGCTCATTACTAGGGATAGGATTTTTATGTCCTAGAAAATCCTGAAATATGCTTTTAAAAATACCCCAAAATTCTTAAATTTACACTTAAATATGCAATTAAAATTAACAATAATTCATTTCAACAATATTTCATCTGTTTCACCTTTCTAAATAAAATTCAGGAGACGCATGGTTGGAAAGAAAAGATATATTTTAGTGCAAACATTATATAATCTATCTTACTTCGCGGCAGAAATAGTTAAAGTAATTCACTTTCGAGATGTACATTGTATGTCTTCACATTTCTTCTGCCTGGTTTAAAAAAAGCTATCAAGAAATATCTACATTTACACAAGTATTTTGTCATATATAGAAAAAACCGCTGTGACAAGTTCTTTGTAATCAATCAACGCTCACTAATAGATTCTATGAAAAATGAAACGTTTACATATAACTCCCTTTTTCAACGAAATATGACAAATATGCAGCTATAATTACCCGAATATGCACCATCAGGTAAAATCAGCCATGTATGCACAAATATGCACTCGCATATTAATCTACATAACATCCAGTTGTCACCAAAGGCCAAGAGATTTCACTTAGCTATGCTCTGAAGCAACGGACAAAAATATGGAAAATCAAAGAAATCCGCTTCATTTCATTACTGCGAAAATCAAAAATGAAACTGTTCACTGCTTTAAAAATTGGGTCGCGCAAGTTTCCATACCAGCTTGGTTTAGCTCAGAGCCAGTATTGCTGTTGTTTTCGCGGCGACTCTGACCGTGAAGCTCTAGGGTTTGAATCCCGGCAGCTAAAAAGTTAGGACGAATTTATCTGCGGAAGCGCGCTACCTGGAGGAGAAATCTTGCGACCGGCTGTTCTGATCGGTAGTTTTCTTTGGTTTCTACGGGTACGATGAATTTCAGGTGAACGCTGGAGCAGTACCCTAACAAACGTGCCAGGAACCTCGCGCTGTCTTTCCTTCCTCCTCCTTGTCATACCTTCTCCCCTTACACACTAACACTTGCAAAAACTAGTACACTACTATGTCGGAAGGCCAGTCCGGAACTTAGATCTTGTCCCGGCAGTGCACCATTGGGCAGTGCACCCCTGGGGAGAGGCACTCGTATTTGGAGGAGGAAATCGTCCGCCAGCCGAGGTTTAGATCGACGCCGGATCTTGCGATGAGGGATTCCGCCACTTCCATGTTTAAAACATTCACAGCACTGACGGGGCTCATGACCATAGCAGTGGGCGTGCATGGAAACATCAATAGAGTCTCCACGAACCTGGAGGGAGGGCACAAGGTGTATGGGCGACCTTGTATCGGAAGTCTGACTTGCTGGCTGGCACGCTTGTGGCTATTGAGACGAGGTATCGCAGGTAGCCTGTACCCCCTTCCCTTCCCCACGACGCCCCGCACCATCCCGTTCCGTTCTCCCCGCCCCGCCCCGCCTCGCGCCGCATCGCTGTGATTTGGGGGCTCCCTCTATGACACCCTGTCTGCGCGCTCCATTAGTGTAACAAGGTGTATCAACCTCGCTCCGCTACACGTTCCAAGAAGCTGCGGTGATTGACAGTTTCGGGTACGTTTTGGGTTACACAAAATTACGGTAATTAAATTGAATTTGCCGATAATTTTATCACGTAATAATTGCAACGTAATAACGTTATACGTCTTCAGAACTGAGGAAGTACTTTCAAAATAGGTAAAAAATAGCTGAGTCTGTTGTTGCCCCATTTTCGCAATTTGCTGATGAAGTGAATATATTGTTTACCGTGTTCCATGTTCGATCTTTCTTCTGATTTATACCAGAGTAAATGATGGGGTTAAAATACATAATCTTATGTTATTTATTCCCTGAAAAGCTGCATCCGGTTCTCTTAATATTAGTAACAAAAATTCTCAGAATATTGGTATCCGCTGAGTTTAGATCTGAGCCAGCGTTGCCGCTATATCTGCAGCGGCTGTCACTGGGAGAACCTAGGGTTCGAGTCCCGACTGCGCGAATTTTCGACACTCGCTGGATAGCTGGATCGAATTCGGCCGCTGTCTGGCTGAGAATTCTAGAGGCCGGCTGTTACGATCGGTAGTTTTCCGTCCTTTTTTTTCGAATGCCGGAGCAGTACCCTGACAAAATGACCATGGACTTTCTTTCCATCCTCTAGCACACGATCTTCCCATCCTCTTCCATATCCTCTCTCTTTCCACTTACTGGGGGGCGGTACTTCGCTGGTTGAGATTTTTGTGGGGGAAAACCCCGCATGCTGACGTGTAAACTGGCGCCGGATCTCATCGTGTAGCGAGGGAGAAGCACCGCCTCCCAGGATAAAATATTTACTGCACAAATGGGACTAATGACCATAGCAGTTGACGTGCCCGAAAACATCAATCATTTGGGTGATTCTAATAGTAATAATTATGCAAAAATACTTAACCATACTTGTAATCTGTAAAAGATGAAGTCCAACCAGATTGTGTCATTTCAGAGAAGTTTTTCTGTAGAGAAGAGGTAGAGGTATGATCCGCTCTCTGTATTAAAAACTCTAACAATTTACAAGGTACCGTTTGCGCTATTTAAAAATTCATTGTGCTTTATCTTTGTCGAATGTTCAATTACTGACACTCGGTCATACGTATTTTCAATTAGGCTCAACGCTTTTGAGATCAACTAGATCAGAGAATTGTTACTTCCAAATATCCAAATACTCTTTTGAAATGAATTCTGTTTGCACAAATAATTGCGAAAGAAAATTAAGAGGAACCAAGTTACCACTTTCATTTACAGAAACACACTTGCATCAATTAAAATAAGGTATAAAAGTGAAATGGAACCATCGATCATAAGGAATCATATTTACTTGTTCGGGCATAATTTGCTCAGAAGTGATACATATCTGATTAACCGTTTTCATTTTTCGAATATAAATAGGAAATTAATTTAACACAATATTATCAACTTATTCAGACGATTCTAAACAAACCAGGCCACAATATAATAACTAATTGTGCGTATCTTTATTCATCTTATTTCGAGCAGTGTTAATCATTTGGCTTGAATATCACAGAATAAAATTTTAGGAAAGAATTAACAGAAGTCCCCTTCTATCATTAACGCTGGTTGCTCTCGAGATAAAATACCTTAGAAGAGATTCAGAGGCAGTTTAGTTGTAGAGTGAAAAACATCACCATCCCTTGGAATCGTCTCGAAATATTCCTTCCCAAATAAAAGCTAAACAAAGAACAGTGGCAGTTATTTTTCCGATAACAAACATTTTGGCAGAGGGTGCGACGATATGGCAAGCTATCGAGTGAACATTATGAATGCACGAAGCGGAGGGGGCAAATTAAAGAAAGTCGAGCTTTATTACGCTACGCTCGATAAATTCGGCGTCGTTATGATCACCACGAGGTGCCGTTAATGCGCCACGCCCCATTGCCTCTCGGGGCAAAATGGAGCTTCGTCATCGATTCGGCGCCGAAACTCTGGTATCACCGCCACCTGGTGTCGCTGTGATCGCTCGCGCAGGAGTTAAACGTTCTACAACCCCCGAACTCCCACTTCACGGCACTCCGCGGACCGCAATAAGAGGGGAAGGGCACAAACGAAAGTGAGAAAATCAATTCACTTCATAGTGGTGCTCTGATTGCCGGGATTCGATTAATTCTCATTTGAATATTAAATACAATTTAGTAAGTGAAAGATGCAATCGGGATGGTCGAAATGAGAGTGCGTCCGCCTACTTATTCATTACTTCGGTGTTCAGAGTCAAGGGTTCGAATTCTGCCCAGAGCCTAGATGTTTCTCGCTTGACTTACATATGTTTTGTAACTCCTCGCCATCTGTTAACACGGATTCGAGGATGTGGCAAGTATGTTGGAGTCCACATGTAGTGTCATTGGTTTCTTTCAGAACCGGGTATTATCTATTCGGAGGTGGGAGACATTTTGCGGCTTTGACCGCAAAAATCTCTAAGGGAAAAACAAAATGTGGTGAAAACTGACACGAATATTAAGGAACCTAGTGTTCATCAGTCACAGAGAGTTTTTGTGGCATGGAGACATGTATCATTCTAGACGGCTTAAAAAGAAAATCAATCGAACTCAAATATTGTCTAGTTTTACGACGTTTTTACTTGTAAATAAGTTCGTCAAGGAGTTTAAACTGTAAAGAATACGAAAGTAAATGAGTTTAGAAAAGTTCAGAAAAATGTGACAAACTATGCTATTGACATCAAAATCCAAAATTAATGTCAGTCGACCCGACGTAATCAGATTTGTCTAAGTAAATTCTCATTGTTTACAATTAAATCACCATTAACATCACTTTCCCATTCACATTCATTGGTTATCCTCATGATTTTCTAATATATTCCAACTGTTCATTGTTTCATACTCTTACAATATACATTCCATATAAATGAAGAAGCAAAAGGATAGTACTATTCCACAAAAACTGCGTTAAGGTTCTGTAGTACCAAGTAATGACTAACAAATAAGCAAATAAGCATTAGAAATCACACGTTATATACGCCAGGTTTAAATTGAATCACCATTTCATGAATCGGTGGATTCAAATGTCTTCTCTGTGGATACAATACCTAAGAACACTATTCATGTTCCACACAATTGTTTAAAGTGAAATTATCCCATTTTATACATTAAAAATCTGCAAAAAATGACAAATTAAAACGTACCATTTGAAGCAAGATATAGCATGCCAAAATTCGTGTTTCTTCAACCGATATATGTCAAAGATAACAGGCATTTGGAATAAATTTACCATATTCAATTTATTTTGAACGTGTAACGACTTATATGAGGTTGACAGATTGTGCTCAAAAGCCTTTATCACGTCACACAAACCAATCATTCATCTTCAATCATCTGATATCACAAAATCTCAGCCCAAAACACTCACTAACATCTCCCAAAGCAATAAATGCTTATTCGAATTCAGGGCCCAACTAGGTCGAGACATCCTTGAACATGTCTCTGGGAAAATAGCTAATGAATTTTGTTATGCACTTTTTTTTGCGTATTGCAAGTTATTTTAAAGATTAAGAGATATTTTTAGTAACATTATCAAAATATGAAAACAAAAACTAACAATATTTTTCTTACTAAAATTCCTTAATTTCTTACGTGGATTAGATATACAGATACTCAATCACTGCGTAAACGTTTTTTTCTAGTTTCATATGAATGTCACTATTGAATTCAACAAGCCATTAGGAAAAATTACTTTTGGACTAAATTATTCTCCGTTGAAACGTGATATATATCGTAATATCACGTGGCAATATCGTAGCCATTGCAGTATCGTTGACAGCGAAAATCAAGGTGTCGAGCCCCATCGGTGGCAGATTCTCGATACTAAGTACCGTAGCTCGGCCAAATTCAATCTGTCTGGAGAAGAATTCTAGCGGGTGTTTGCTATAATCTGTAATTTTCAGTGTGTTTTCTGCAATCAATACCAGGGCAACGTCGGAGCATACCCCAAACATTCAGACAACCGACGGCGCGTGATCTTTATTACTTCCTCAGTCATTTTCCTTCCTCTCCCCTCTTCGCTCATCCGTTGACCCTGGCAAGGGAGATGCACACTGGGGCAGACAATGAAAACCTCATATGTAGAGCCCGAAAGTTCAAGCATTTATTTTACCTAAAATATGCAGGCAAAATTGCATTTATTTTTACTAAAATACACAGAATTTATTCTGACTAAAGCAGGAGGCAAAAAGCATGTAATCAAATGAAAAATCATATTTAAAACGAATTATGTAAAAAATTAATAATTAAAACGATTGACATTTCTATTCAAATTCAAAATTTTACATTAGCACCTTCATGTAAGGACACAATCTTTTCTTAGGAATCTGGATTCCACTGGATCACCGACACGTCTACGAATTTGCTTTACTTGTGATGTTGTCGCTTTGAAATTCTACTGCGAACTCCCATTTGAAATTTAAAATAGCATCAGTGAAAACGGAGTGATATTTTTCGTTCTTCGTGCCTGTGTAATCGCCAGCACTGAGAAGAATATTTGTATATTTTATACAATATTTTTGTATATTTTATACAAAGAGCTATATCCACAAAAGGGAAGCCACACTCAGTGTCAGAAATAAGTAGGGTGGGATTCCTCGTCAGGGAACAAAGCCTGTCGGGATCAATGAAAAAAAAATCAAATATCTTAACCAGTATCATCTTCCTTTTTCATTAAAATTTTTAACACTACCTGGCCCTGGAGCCTCTGCATCCACAGAAAGACAAACTACATTTCATTCATGTTGTTGAGTATTGCAGATCTGTTTCCAGTTTGATCAATGTCAGTGTTGTCAGGTGGAGGACTTTATCACAAAATTTGGTGTTTTTTGCCTTTTAGAGGAATATTTGGGGAGAAAAGTTTTAGGGGTTTTTGTTGGGGATTTTATTTCTATTATACTTTTGAAACAATTTTTTTAAAAAACAAACAGAAGAACTTAACGAAACTTAATAAACTCTATTCATTTAAATCAAAATCTTTGTTTCAGTCATTAGAATGAGTAATGCAAATATACCTCTTATCTCTTAGGCTTCGTTACTACTTACTTAAAAGCACCTCTGTAATTGTATAACTGTATCGTTATGAAATAGTCGTAATTCATATTTTATATAATAAAAATATAGGTGTTTGCTGTAAAATATCATCATATATAATGAATAATATTTTTCGTATTTCTTTAATTTCCAAATCTCCCCATATATTTTACACATGAAATAATCATTATTTGTATTTGGTGTTTTTTTTTGTCGTTTTGGTGACATTCGCATCGCTATCTGGTGGGGAATGCTTAAGACCACCTGGCAACACTAATGATGTCAGTGCCAGGAGAAAAATAATATGACAAAAAAGGTAGCAAAAGGAAAAATACCAAAAATAGACTAAAATAGGAAAAAAAGACAAAATGAAAATCTATTAAAACAGATACTAACGTAGTAATAGAGTTTCCTATTGAAAAGTCGTAAAATCATAACAATAAAAAGGTATTTTGTCAAACTTCCGAGCTCTATTCATTAGCCAACACGTAGTTCAACGCCGGACCTCACGGGGGGGGGGGGCGACATCACCCCCTCCCGAGTTATAATACTCCTGAAACTATTGATCTGAGTAGTTCACACCCAGAATCAATTATTCCCACACTAAATTATTCACAAGACGCAACTTGGAAATTAAACGTTTAATAGAAACCCTACATTATCTCTCTAAATAGCGCAATCTCCTGCAGACAAGAGTTTTGATCACAGCGAAATCTCTAAAGGAGATATCGTCATTTGGGCATCGGCATAGCGCCGTGTTTTGAACTTTACGGCCCGCGTGTTATTGCTTTATGGCGCGTGCAAAAACGATGGCGGGCCTGGATACCCGCGCTCGTAACGCGTAGGTGTATTTGTTTCCTCTAATTCAAACTCGCAAATAGTAATATTGAGGAACGAGCGCCCGTGAATTTAACCCGTGGGGGCGAGGAAGAGCGCGAATGTAATCCTGAGGGCAGGCACGGAATCCGGAGGATCCTCGCGGTTATAAAATTGCGTATGTTATTGCTGCACGGTTTGTTCCGGTGGCGAAATTCTATTTTTAATGATTTAAATTGGAAAGATTCGCTTAGTTTTTAAAAAATGGCCAAACCGAAGTAGAAATTCATTACTGCACTACATGGCGCTAGCATTGTTTATTCTAAAAAACTGATTCGCAGGGATGCGGCAATATTTTTGTTGGATAAAAATACTGGAGGAGGAACAATTATAATTTCATTTAATTCAATTCAATTTTGGTTATCATTTTTAATATAAATTACGTGCTTGTTAAAATGAACAATCATATATATTGATAAATATAACTGTCATTGGATTTCGTGACGTGAATCAATCTCCCTAAATACGTTTTGTATGATCAAGGATAAAATATTTATTACAGCTGCAGAAAGTATTAAGTAATCTATCAGTGGGTAGAATATTTACTTACAAACTTAAATAGTACGACACGAACGGTACGGATCAAAATAACTAGTACACATCGAGAAGAGAAAAGCAGTGTCTGGTGACTAGTAGAATAAAAACTAAAAATTTTAAATGGAATTTTATGAAAAAATAATGAAATGAAGGAATATATCTACACAAATATTTCGTCAGATCAAAATATTCATTTTCAACATAATTGTAAGTAACGTAATAAACATTTGGAAATGAAATCAAACAATTACTGTTTGAAAATTAAGGCATATTTAGGCATATAAGAAAAAAAATTTTCGGAGAAATTTCAACAACCGTAATTATGACAAGAAATCATTACACTTTTTGTATAAACACATGATTTTCGAAGCGATTACAACAGACCTCTTGTGTTATGCTTTATGCCGCTTAATCATTACAATACATTATTCTTTTTTTAAATATTATTTTAAAATACCTACATGTTAAAACTTACCCACTAAAGTAAATAATATTTTGAATACGTGATTTTTTATCTAAATTGAAAATATGAAATAGTATGTGTGTGTAGTTGGGATGAACAAATCACTACCAAGAAGTCGCAGTCTACAGTTACTGATTCTCAACTCAACAGAGGAGACCTTAATAGGATAATCTTTTCCTAAGGTTTATTAGATGACAACCTTACCACATGCACTAATTTTCTCTTAACAGAATAATTGACTCGGAAAATAACTGTATTCCATAGCATAATATTGCGATATTCGTTGAAGCCTTTACTGAAGACATCCTCATCACAAAGGAATTCAGCCACTTGAATGCAGTAGACAACCCCAAAACCATATTTTACATTTTCAACGAGAAGCACAATCCGTACAATAGAACACCAAGTAAGTTTTGAAGTATCACAATTAATTAAATTAAAATATTAAATTAATACGTATATTCAATTCCGTAAACATAATTAATATTTATGAGAATGATGTTTTCTTTCCGAAAAAAATATAATTATAGTAATAATGATTTGCTTTGAATATCTCCATGTCGCAATTACACTCGTACGTGCTACGTAGTAACTCGCAATCAATGTTTGCCTTCCAGGTATTATGAACCGAACAAAATAAAGAACACCAGTATTATCGGCAATAAATCATCGTTTTATACCCCCAAAAAGTATTACACAAGTAGAACAAATAATGAATCTAACTGAAATTTATGAACGCTTGCTTTGTTCTCGCTTACATACCTCTCTTAATTTTCCTGTAAATCCGCTTAAGTTAATTGTTAATTTACTCGAAGAACGAGGCTCCTCGTTATTTTGAGGCTCAATCCGCGAGCTCACAGTTTGTGATTTTATGGATGAGTTGTGAGAGTTGTTAGTTTTGAAGAACCGTATATCGTCCCGCCAGCAAATACCCATCGTGTACCCACGTGTATAGACTCGACAATTTGTCACAAGATATTCTCGCTGAAATTCCGCAAATTTTAGTCATAAATTAAATGCGTATCCATCTTCCGTAATCTGCTAAAACTACACAAGACGTATGGCACTGTGACTTACAAAATACACATACAACGAAGGTGAAATACGAAAAGATTAACCGAGTGGAAATCAAATATGAAGCTGAAATTCGAAACAATTCAGATTTTGTTTGAATTTTTTACAGCAATAAAACAATTCATTCGTACATCATCTTCCAAACTGACATAATAAAGTAGAATATTTATAATTAATATCTATACTTTGTAAGAAATTAAGAATTATCGGGGAGTGCAAGTATGTTCATCCTGAAGTATCCGTTCTAAATCAAATGCAAACTTATTGAAACGGCCAGTAAATGGGCAAATAAATTACAAGATACAATACTTGCTTCAAGATTCACAACTAAAAATTTGCTCCAAGATTCACACGCTAATTTGTTATTTTTTTTGTTTACAGTACAGTGACAAGTGTTGGAGTTCGTTTCACCTTGGCAACCATGAAGAAATCAACACGTGGGTGTATTAATCATCCCGATACATTTTGTTATATCTGTGGTGAATTTACGACAAGAAAACAACGACGACCGATTTCTAAACGTCTCAAGATATCGTATGGGATGTATTTCAAATGTCAACTGGGAGATCAGGATAAGAAGTGGGCACCGCACATAACTTGCACAAGGTGCAATTCTAAACTGACCCAATGGTTGAATGGTAAGAACGAGCACTTACCTTTTGCAATACCCATGGTCCTGGCGTGAGCCAAAGAACCATGTAGACGATTGCTACTTCTGTTTGACGAACGTTAACGGATTTTCGTCAAAGAATAAGAAACATATAGAGTACCCCAATGTACCGTCAGCAATACGGCCATACCCCATGCACAAGACTTACCAGTTCCCACACCTCCATCTACATGGGAAAGAAATACCTGATGATGGCTCAATGTCGACAAACTCTGAAAGTGCACAATTTCAGTCCAGTGGGGAAGAACACAATCTAGAAGAAGGCCCACATTTAATAAAACAGGCAGTATTAAATGACTTAGTACGCGATTTATTCTTATCCAAGGAGCAATCAGAACTTTTAGCGTCACGTCTAAAGGAATGGAATGTTCTTAATGAAGAAACGAAGGTTACCTATTTCCGAGGGCGCAATAAAGATTTGATGACTTATTACAGTTCAGTGGAGAGCCATTTGTGCTTGTGTAGACGTATCAGGTTTAATGAAGGCACTAGACATACAATATCTTGACGAGGAATGGCGTTTGTTTGTCAATGCCTCAAAAAGAAGCCTTAAAGCTGTGCTGTTACATAATGGTAACAAGTTGCCATCTGTACCTGTGGGTTATTCTGTGTCAATGAAAGAATCTTATGAAAATTTGTCAAAGATATTGCAAGCAATAAAGTATAAGAAACACAAATTGGAAAATATGTGGTGATTTGAAAGTCATTGGTTTATTGCTTGGTCTTCAGAGTGGCTTCACAAAATATTGTTGTTTCCTTTGTCTCTGGGACAGTCGAGCAACAGACAGACATTATACTGTTGAGCACTGGCCACAACGAGAGGAATTTACTCCTGGGCGAGACAAACGTGAAACATATTCCACTGGTGGATCCTCAAAATGTTTTTCTTCCTCCGCTACATATTAAGTTAGGTCTCATGAAGAACTTGGTTAGGGAATGGACAAAAGTGGTGATGGATTCAAGTATTACATTCAGTGTTTCCACAAATTAGTGATGCGAAATTAAAAGAAAGCATTTTTATAGGGCCACAGATCAAAAGGTTAATGGATGACAGAGATTTTGAAGCAAAAGTTAAATCCGCTAGAGCTTCCAGCCTGGCGTTCGTTCAAGGATGTTGTCCACGGTTTCCTAGGGAATACTAGAGCAGAAAACAGTGACGTACTGATAGGACACTTTTGAAGAACTATAAAAACCTTGGATGTAGAATGTCCTTAAAAATGCACTTTCTCCACAGCCACTTGGATTTTTTCCCTCCCAACCTTGGGGAAGTAAGCGATGAACACGGGGAAAGGTTCCACCAGGATATACTGCAGATAGAAAATCGCTATAAAGGCAGATGGAATCCCTCAATGTTGACGTGACTATTGTTGGTTTTTAAAGCGGGAAACATGTGCATCCCACAGCAGGAAGTGCTCATTAAAGAAATTTAAAACCTGTTCCATGTATCCACTCAATAAACATTATTGTCTCATTGTATAAATGCAATTTTATGCACGGACATTAGCTGAATTTTTTATTCCTAATAAGAGAAAAGATTAAAAAAAACAAGTCTGTTTTTCCGATATTCAATTTCATATTGGCTCGATATGCGCCTTGTGTTCTGTGCAATATCACACAAGTCCATGGGAACGAATTCTCTTTTCCGGTAGAAAAGATACAATTCAAAATAAAAAAATAAAAGCTACGTACTTTTTTATGTGAAAAATTTCCGGTGTTGTTGAATTAGACAAATACTACGATCTACCCTTTTAAACTTTCTTACATTTTTTTACCTCAGAAATTGAAATGAATTTTTACAAAAAAATTATCAACATTTGCATTTCTCTCTCAACATTTCAATTGCCTACGATAAACATTACGCCGGTATTAATCGCATATCGAAAGGAAATATTTGTGCTTCTCTTGCTCTTCACGGAAGAACTTACAGACATGTTTTGCATACTGTAGACATTTTTAAAACGCAGCTCCTTCCGCATGTTGGCGCGTACTAAAATATCTTTGAGAAGAATATTTCGCGCGTGGTCTTGTTTATTCTTTGCATAATTGTGAGAAGCCTTAATATCAGTGTACGACTGTGGGTATTTCGTACTTCTCACCAATAGCCAGGATCAACACTTTCTTACATCATTCAATTACCTACATTAAATAAACCATTTATCGTGTATAAGATCTAAAGACCAATTTGTCTCAATGATGCTTCTATAGTTTTTTCTCGGTATTGCCGGATAAGTGTTAAGTAACCTTGCCTACCGCAATCTTTTTTCCTCATTCTCTAGTTGAAGACCGGGAATAATGTGTACCCGACGACCCTTACATGGAAGCCACCTACAAAAAGTCCACAGTGAGATAAGATCACAAATTTGGTGCAAGTGAAACACGAGCAACAATGCACCGTGTGAGGTAATGAAACACAATATAAATGGTTTCTGTGCAACCGCTCTCCACATTAGTGTAGATTTTCGTAAATTAAAATCAATTCATAAATACATGCAATTTAGAGTATTGAAAGAAAATGCGTTAGAGAAATATCTTTCAGGCACCTACCTGTAGATGATTACTACGTTGTCACTTCACAGTAGATATAAATCCATTGAAACATTGAGCACTTTCTTCAAAGAAAAAATTCGGAATTTCTAAATAAACCGCCTTGTAGAAACGTTAAGTCTTCTTGCGCACGAACGATTTTCAGTTAAACAACAATTCACACAAACACAAACTTCGGACACCACGTCACACAAAATTACAGTACGCAAAACACTCGCATAAAATTCTCAAGATATGATCCGCAATAGACGCCCAACAACCACACCGACTCTTCATTTCTGTCAAATAATAGATTCAAGCACCACCACAATTATAAGCCAATTCATCCACATCCAGGAGCAAAATATTAATCAGTTGTAATGTAAAATTTCGCAACGTTAAGTTCCTCTCGAGTTCCGCACTTACAGAAAAAAAAGAACAATTTAGAAAAAAAGATGTAAAAAAACAGAAAAAGTTCGTCGGCTGGCGGCTGGTGAGCAGCCTCCGGGGCGGTGGCGAGCCGAGGGCCCAGCAGCGCGTGCGAGTCGGCGCCGCCGCGGGGGACCTGGTCGCTCGGCAGCCCGAAGGGCACTCCGCCGGCAGGGAGGGGGCGGGGCACCCACCCACGCGCCGCCGGGCGGCAATTGGAGCGGAGGTCGTTCCAGTTAAGTCGCGTCCGCTCGGATCCGCGCTCGGCGGCGGCGGGGGCGGCGCGGGCGGGCGACTGACGCAACGGCGATGAGGACGACGCGCGGCGACGCAGGGGCGATGCGAGAGGGGTGGCACCGGGGCACGAGGCGGCCGCGGCGGCGTCGCGGCGGCTACTGGCGCGCCCGCGCCGCGCGCCCGCACCCCCCGCCCGCCCGCGGTGGTGAGGCCGCGCGCCGCCAGAGCGCAGCGTCTGCGCCGCACGCTGCCCGTTGCGCCGCGCCGCGCCGCGCCACAACGCCCCGGCCTGGAGCGAAGGGGGCTAAAAATCTTCGGCACTCTGAGGGAGCTCCAACTACGGCCTTACAATCCTGATATGAATTCTCGTTAGGGAAAACTAAAATTAAGATGATATTATTATTATTATTATTATTATTATTATTATTATTATTATTATTATTATTATTATTATTCCATTACATCACGACTAAAGATGTTATGAGTCGGCTGAATATAAAATCTACTCCAGGTTGCAACCAGCTACCTAAGGAGCAGATCCGATGACTATCAGTGCCTCTACAATACTTTACGCAAAATGTGGGCTGTTCCAAATAAAGAAATTTCTTGCACTTCCCAGTCTTTTGAATTACCTGGGAGATTAGACAAGTTCTTACTCAAATTTTTCGGAACAAATCCCAGAGCTCCGATAACTATCGGGACGACCTGTGCTTTTACGCCCCACATTCGGCTGATCTCGATTTCCAAACTCTTGTATTTAAGACGTTTCTCTGCCTCCTTGGTAACGACGTTTTGTTCGCAAGGAACAGCAACATCGATAAGTAAACACGATTTTTTCGCCAAATCCCGGATAACTATATCCGGTTTGTTTGCCGCTATCGTGCGATCTGTTTGAATTTGTTGGTCCTACAATATCGTACACAATCCAACAGACGTCACCGGTTTCGGTGAGTGTTCGTACCACTTGGGGCATGTGTTTGGAACTTCGAGGGCGGTACAGATCTGCCAGTGGAGGTAGCTACACACCCTGTCATGTCTTTTCAGGTATTCCGTCTTTGCTAGGATTGGACAAGCTGAGACAATATGATCAATGGTTTCTACTTGCTCCAGGCAAATGCGGCATTTATCATCTTGGGAAATTTTGAGAACCGCTTTATCATAAAGTCGTGTTCTCAAGGCCTGATCTTGGGCAGCTATTACAAGTGCTTCCGATTCTGGCTTCATTCTTCCCCTTTTAAGCCACATAAATGATTGATCTTTATTTATCTGCACCTTGTCCATTCTTTTTAGGTATTGTCCGTGGAGTGGTTTGTCTCTCCACGATTTCTTTAACATTTTTTGTGTTTCACACTTCATGTTTAGTAGCATCAGAAGTTCAGTGTCTGTGTTATTCGACGTGTCTTGCCTAGTTTTCTTCGCAATGCTTCTAGCTACACTAACAATGCCTCTGTTTCCCATTCTTCGGTCAGATTTCATGACCTGCATCATTAGAGGGTCATCTTGATGGCTGACTACATACTTTGCCATCCCGACTATTGCGTTGTGCCAGGAGGCCTCAATTTGTCTGAGGCCTCTTCCTCCTTCCTTACGTGACACATAAAGTCTATGTATATCAGCTCGAGGGTGGGCAACATGATGCATTGTTAGCAGTTTTCTGGTTTTTCGATCCATGGTGCGAATTTCCTGCTCAGTCCAGTCCACTAGTCCAAAACTGTATTCGGCTACAGGTACCGCCAAACTACCTATTGCAGAAATTTTATTCCTGGAATTCAGAGCGGACTGCAGGACCAGTCTCACTCTCCTATAATACTCCCTACGAATTCTCTCTTTCATTCTGTCATTCGAGATGGTTTCACATTCTTCAATGCCCAGATATTTGTGAGTTTTACCTGGCTCAAGATCTTGAATCACAGTGTGCGTATCAATTTCTATGTTCTCAGACGTTGTGAGTTTCCCTCTTTTTAAATTGATTTTTGCACACTTGTCAAGACCAAACTTCATGCAGATGTCATTGCTAAAGTCATTCACGACAGACAGCATTTGGGAGAGAATCGCTTCATTCTTAGCAAACACTTTCAGATCATCCATGTAAAACAAATGTGATACTGGCCTTTCATCACCATGGAGCTTAAAACCAAAGTCAGCTTGCGACAACTGTCTCGATAGTGGGATCAAACTAATGCAAAACAGCAGAGGGGATAGTGAATCTCCTTGAAAAATACCCCTGTTAATCTGAATACTTCTGGTTTCTACTGCTTCCTTTCCGCTGCGTATTAGTAACCTGGTACTCCAGGACTTCATACTAGCCTTGCAAAATTCAATAAGTCTAGGATGAAATTATTATTATTATTATTATTATTATTATTATTATTATTATTATTATTCCTCTATATCACGAATAGACATGATATGAGTCAGCTGAATACAAAATCTACTCCGGGTTGCGACCATCTAGCTACCAACATTCCAGCTAACTAAGGAGAAGATCCAGGGACTGTCGGTGCCTCTACAATACTTTGCGCATCACGTGGGCTGTTCCAAATAAAACAATTTCTTGCACTTCCCAGTCTTTTGAATGACCTGGGAGTTTAGCCAACTTCTTACACAAATTGGCCGGAACAAATCCCAGAGCTCCGATAACTATCGGGACGACCTGTGCTTTTACGCCCCACATTCGGCGGATCTCCATTTTCAAACTATTGCATTTAAGATGTTTCTCTGCCTCCTTGCTTACGACGTTTTGATCGAACGGCACAGCAACATCAACAAGTAGATACGATTTTTTCCCAATAATATTATGCAATATTGTACACAGTCCAACAGACGTCACAGGTTTCGGTGAGTGTTCGTACCACTTGGGAGATGTGTTCGGAACTTCGAGGGCGGTACAGATCTGCCAGTGGAGGTAGCTACACACCCTGTCATGTCTTTGCAAGTATTCGATCTCTGCTAGAATTGGACAAGCTGAGACGATATGATCAATGGTTTCTACATGTTCCTGGCAAATGCGGCATTTATCATCTTGGGAAATTTTGAGAACCGCTTTATCATAATATCGTGTTCTCAACGCCTGATCTTGAGCAGCTATTAGAACTGCTTCCGATTCTGGCTTCATTCTTCCCCTTTTAAGCAACATAAATGATTGATCTTTATTGATCTGCACCTTGTCCATTCTTTTTAGATATTGTCCATGGAGTGGTTTGTCTCTCCACGATTCTTTAACATTTTTTGTGTCTCACATTTCATGTTTAGTAGCATCAGAAATTTCAGTGTCTGTGTTATTCGGCGTGTCTTGCACAGTTTTCTTTGCTATGCTTCTTGCTACAGTAACAATGCCTCTGCTTCCCATTCTTCGGTCATATTTCAATACCTGCCTCATTAGAGGGTCATATTTATGACTGACTACCTACTTTTCCATTCCAACTATTTCATTATTATTATTCCATTCCATTACATCACGACTAAAGATCTTATGAGTCGGCTGAATATAAAATCTACTCCAGGTTGCAACCAGCTACCTAAGGAGCAGATTCGGTGACTATCAGTGCCTCTACAATACTTTACGCAAAATGTGGGCTGTTCCAAATAAAGCAATTTCTTGCACTTCCCAGTCTTTTGAATTACCTGGGAGTTTAGACAAGTTCTTGCTCAAATTTTGCGGAACAAGTCCCAGAGCTCCGATAACTATCGGGACGACCTGTGCTTTTACGCCCCACATTCGGCTGATCTCGATTTCCAAACTTTCCTTAGAAAACGTATTATTATTATTATTATTATTATTATTATTATTATTATTATTATTATTATTATTATTATCTTTTCTCTTGTGATTCTCAGCAACTTGTGTAGGGTTCAATTTTCCAATTCTGCCACGATTAGGAAAGACCTCGATCACAGAGGAGAGAGATTTCACTCTGACCCCCCAAGACCAATATGGGAGACTCATTTGTGTTAGTTCAAGAACTTGCAAACAGTATGACACGTTTGCAGGATCAGTGCTTTCTGTCCGTAGTTTAGGATTCGTTGAGGTAATTCCATTTTAGATTCTTTCTGAAATTTTTTGAGACTACATCTTCAGCCGAAATAACAAGTGGATGATATGTTGTTCTGTAGATTCCACATTTGTTTTATTTCCAGAACAAAATATTCGTACTTAGTTATTTTCTCGGTCTCTGTTTTCTTTAGATTGTATGTCAATGGCACGGCAATATCAACAAGCATTACTTCTTTCTTATTCCTGCCAATCAAAACTATATTTGTTCTACTGAAAACAACAGTTTTGTCAGTAAATATGAGTCTGTCCCAATAAATGATGGCATTATTTGCTTCCATTACAGGCGCTGGGTTGTATTTATAATACGATGGAGCTCCACTATTTAACATTCCTTCTTCTTCTTCTTATTATTATTATTACTAAATTTCTGAAAAACATACAACAATCCATACTTTGGTAATTGGAAAGACAAAATAAGAATATTGAAGCAGAAGAAGAAGACGAAGAAGAAGGAAAAGAAACAAACGAGGAGAAATAAAAGAAAAGGAGGCTCATGTTTAGAAGGAAACTCGGAATTTAAATAGTAATATCCTAACCTCTTCCTTTGAAACTAATATTTGGATGACCTTAGTTTTCGCTTCAATCCTACTACAAAAGTCTACTATGCAATTTAAATAAACATATTTTTGGCATTAAATATGAATCGTGATATTGTGAATAACAATAAAAAGAAATCTACAAAAAGATGGCACTGTGTTGCAATCATTTTTAATGAAAACTAGTTGTTAAGAGTTTATAAATATACTTGTCTGAATCTAATTACACATCTTGTCGTATTTCCTCTGAAAAAGTCAAAACTTAGAGTGACAATGTACAATTGTATACGACGTGAAAATTACAAGTCTGCAATACTGACAAAAGAGGGCAATACGTCTTAAATTACAAGAGAAAATGAGAAAAAATATAATTGTTATCATTTGCATGAAGCAAAATAAGAATGATTGATAAATGTATAACTGATGTATGATTTATAAATGTATTACTGATGTATGATATATGATTTATTATTAATGGTTTTATAATTTTTTATTTGAGTGTTTGAAATTTAAAAAATTAACCTTTTCTTGCACATTATAAAAAAGGGCAAAAGCTATAATGTACGAAAAATGGAAATGTCATTATATCAAAATAGATATATAAATATTGATAAAATATTGTGCCCACGCTAAAAAGCATTGTCGATTTAACGATTAGGGAGCATACAGCCCTCAGTTCTATATGAGGAGATCATGTATAACCCACTTGTCAATAGCAAAACATGGACACGGAAAATGGATACACTGAAGTACGTGAATGCGTGCTCTTTTGTATTCACATTCGTCCATAGAACCCGTAGTTTCAATAGCGAGCATTAATGTTGTCGGCATATTAGCTTTTGCGCATTTAAAGGACATCGACATCAGCATCAATCAATATCAAATACGAGAATTAAATGAATGTGAATCACCAATGCAAGATCTATGTTATCCAAAAGCGCTATTACAACCATCTGTCAGATGAAGGAGAATTTCATAGTGTGTAGAAACTCAAATCAATATTCTAGTACCAACCATTAACGTTATAGTTTCTTAAATGATTAGCATTAAATTGAGAAAACCATCTCCTTATATTAAATTGTTAGAATTCCGAGTCGAAAAGAATTGAAAATAAAAATTGCTAATCACGTCCAAATGTTTTGATGTGATTATTTTTAGTTTTAATTAAAATTGGATCACATTCATTTAGCAAATTTTAAAATAGAAAACTTATAAAAATGTATTACATAAAAACGTTCCTTAAAAGTTATTTTAATAATTAATATATTTTAACACATATTTCAAATAATCAAAACGAAAAATAATTTTGAAAATTATTTACACTATTATTAGTCACTTCATTGTGTATTTTTTCAATAATTCATGCAAAATTAACCAAAGTGCTGAAAAGATTCGGGCTAAAGCCTGAGAATGAGTGTGATAGGTACTGAGGTACTAACTACATTATTTAATTATGCAATCAAATATTTACAAATATTTTGGGGCTTAAAGAACTTTTATCGAAAAAAGACGATGAACATAACGAAATAATGTGACAATGAATGAATCACAATATTTTTAAACCCAGGTAAAATGCGCATTCAGAGATAAATGAAAAATTGGAATTTAAAAATTCTTATGCGCCCGAATTTAAGAATCAAAGTCCAGGATACTCGCGATGGTTCCAGGAAACCCAGAATGAAACTATTTTGGATGTAAAAAAATTGGCAGTCCGAATTTCATTTATTCATTCAGAAAATCGTGTACATTTTTGGTGGTGGAGATTTATGAACACTCTAAAAACAAAAATGTAACAAGCCACAAAGAATGTGAATAAATACATTTACCACCATTACAGAGAGAGAGAGAGAGAGAGAGACAGCGAGAGAGAGAGAGAACTAAAATGAAGAATGGCAATGACAAGGATAATGTTTGACGAGTAAATCTTGTGTTGAGTCCTAATATTCCCGGAAAGAATGACATGTCCCAGCGTACGCACCGTCTCGCTACTTCTGTAGTAACTAATTGATGTTCTTCCGATATTAGTTTTTCACTGAAGTATTTTCCTTTCTCTGGCTTGGTAGACCAATCCCATTTAACCAAGACTATGATCATTTCCTATGTTTCCAGGCGTGTCAAGGGCTAAGGTCTTTAGACGCTTTAGTGTAGTGAATGTTTTTATCCCAAAGGTGGCAGTGTTCCTCTTTCACTGGGTGGTGAGATCCGGCGTCGACCTACATGTCGGCTTGCGAGGTTATCCCTTCCAAATATCTCCCCCTCCCTAGCGGGGCACCGTCCACACTTAGGATAAGCTCTTAGCTCCCGAAATGTATCGTAGTGTAGCAAAAGTACTGTAAGTGGGAAGTAAGGGAGAAGATGGGACGAGAAAGAGGAAGGAGAGATCGCGCGCTCCATTGCCGATTGGTCAGGGTACTCAGGCATTCGCGGGAATGGATCGAAAAAAAAACACGGATAACTATCGATCAGAGCAGTCGTCTGCTAGAATTTCCCTCCTGGCGGGGTCTATATTCGATCTAGCTATGTAGCTAGCGTCGTAAATACGCCACTCTCGGGAATCGAATACCAAGTCTCCTGGTCAAATCCGCTGCAGTGAGCACAACGGCAATGCTGTATCTGAGCTACCGCGGCCGGTCAGTCATTTTCGAGGTCTCCCTACTCCTCACTCTCCTGTCGCTCATCCTCTCCACTTCTCTTCAATCAGGCAATCTGCAATCTCTGAGCAATCCGGCAACTTGCAAGTCTGCAGTTGCCTGATTGCTCAGAGATTGCAGTCTGTTGGGAGGAGAATGCGTCGGAATTGCCACGGCGTTGACACTACAGAGAAGGCTGTCTCTATATAGTGTCTCCGAAATAGTCTCCATTATAGTGAATAATCATTGTAATCTGAGACTATATGTTTAAATTATTAGATAATTAGGAACTCTATATCTTCACAGGGAGCATACATTTTGTTTATGAATGTAAAGAATATATTAAATAAAAATACTTTTTGTGGGTATTAAAAGTTAGACTCTCACAAAAAATCACATATTTACCTGATTTATGAGATTTTGTATTCATCTTATATTTTTGAAGTAGATGTACGATTTGTTGATGCTTATGAAACGCAAAATTCGGGCTGATTCGGTTTCGTTGAGAACCTGAATCCGGGATGTCTGTGTCCGGGCTTATCGAAATTACACTTTACTTTTTGATAATTAAACGATGAGTTATACTTAGTGAAATATTATATGATAGCCTCTCGCTTGTGTACCACATCACATTGCCTTCATAGAAGATGAATTTGTAACAAGCATGTCCCTAATGATCTTAGTGCTCAGAAATGTTTGTGGCAAACACGTTTACAAAGTGTGTATGTTATGAAGAAAGTGTGATTCTTGCTAATCATTGAATTTTCCGCTTAATGTTCACATTATCGTACAGTGGGATCGATTGCTTATTTAATGCTTCCGGGCGCGTATATTTCAATGATCATTTGTCCATTTGATTCATGCATCCAAGCGAGTCAACTGCCATGATCATTAGTTCCGTGAGTGTAGTGCGTGTTACATCGCGGAAGGTGACAGTATTCTTCTCCCGTCGGAATGTGAGATCCGGCGCCAACATACACGTCACCTCGCGAGGTTTTCCGTTCGTGCGATTTAACCGAGTATTCCTAACATTAGCATTATTTTGGTCTCTATCAGTTACATTTACATTTAAACGTTACAGCAAAGAACTGTAAGAGACGATAATGAATAATGATCATCCCGAGGTTCAGCGTGTGTTGGTTAAACTTTGAAAATCGTCTTTATCTTTCACTTTCATATGACACAATATAAGATTCTTTTTTTAAAGAAGAACCTATTTAAAAGTTTACTGAATGTTTGCAGAACATAAGAGGGTTCGTTCACCAAAAGATGTTAAGAGAGCAAAAACGAATCCGTCTAAAATTCATTTACACTGGGGCATTAAGTATTTAATGCAATGTAATGCAATAAAATGCTTTCTTTAGGTTTAAAAAATTAATTAAAATTGTTCTTCTTGCAGTTATTTTTCATACAGAAAATGTAAGAGCTAATATTGAATCAGTTGTAGAGAAATATTCAATTCCCGTCTCATAGCATGATAATGCGTAATAACTCCGACTACACGTCAGTTTCTCCCTTAAATAGAACTTACGAAGACGTTTTTATAGTTGAAAAAATCCTTGTTTACACATCAGTCGATATTCAATCTTGAAAAATAATTAGCACTAATCATACTTACTCATCACAAATCATACGATTAGTAATATAAATATTTATTCATGAATAGTACATATCTTCAACTCCCAAAACGTGACCTCCTAGCATAACTATTAAAAAAAGACGAATTGGTCTTCAGATTTAGCGTTAGTGATATTCTGGAAATTTAAGAAAATTCAGATTTTTTTTTTACGTATCAGATACATTTTTACAACATCCACACTGAAAAGACAGTATTTATTTTTGCAGAATATGAAGATATGACACGAACGTGTTATGTATTTAGTACTTACGTCAGCTTTGAGCTTCAGAGTTCTAGCAGTTGACAGTTAATACACACGCCGCTCGTGTGATTTCGGCCTCGCCAACTGTAAGCAACTCAAACCGATCAGAGCGGAACAGCGCGCGGATCAC
This sequence comes from Acheta domesticus, assembly GCA_031308135.1. NCBI lineage: Eukaryota > Metazoa > Arthropoda > Insecta > Orthoptera > Gryllidae > Acheta > Acheta domesticus. The sequence continues at coordinate 191,722,596 of JAHLJT010000631.1, read as the reverse complement.
GGCTTCGCAGCGGCCGTCGTCGGCCGGGCTCTCTCGGCACGTCCGCCCACCGCCGGCGCCCGCCCCGCTTCCACATCAGCAGGGGGCCGGCGGGTTAAACGCCCCGCCTCCACCGCCCACCCGCGCCACCTACCCTCGACTCCCGGCGTTCCCCAGCCCACTCTGTCCGCCCTCGCCCACCTCCACCCGCCCCCTCTCCATCTGTCCGTCCCTCGCCGTTCCACGCCTTCACTCGACTTCAACCGACCGCATCCGGCATCACGCGTCCAGACCGCTCCTACTCTCCCCAACCCCGTTCCTTGGGCACACTCCCGTTCCCTCCCGCCCCGACATCGCAGCCAGGCCTCGGCCTGATTCGGCCCACTCTTCCCGCTCCTTTTGCTTCACAGGCCCCCTCTCGACGTGCCTCATTCTCGCCGTTTCAAGCCACCCCGCCTATCCGCACTGCACGTCCCTGTGTGTCCCAGCCCGCCCCCACTCGACTTCGTACGACCGCACACGGCCTCACGCGCTCAGTCCGACCCTACTCACTCCCAGCCGTTTGCGCCCCACCTCCCTGTTCGCTCCTCACGCATTCATCCGTTCCCACCCGCCCCGCCGTCCCTGACCATCCCAGCCAGGCTTCGACCCGACTGGCTCCACCCCTCCCGCTCCTTTCGCTTCCAGCCGCCTCCGTTCGTTTCCGCTCGCCCTTGAACGTCTCCGCCCCGCCGCATGGGTTGCCATTCCGCCCCATCCCTTCTTCCCACCTCCACCGCGGTCTGTTCCGCCTCGTCCGCCCCCGCCCCCCGACACGGCCCGTCCGCTCCGGGCGTCCTGCGCCGCCGAGCCACGCCGCAGGGAGCTTATCCAAACGAGCCGGCCCGGCGCGCGGCGAGGCGAGGCGAGGCGCCGCCACCGGCCGCGAGGCTTCCTGGGCCGGACGCCGGGCGATGACGGGGCGGGGGCGGGGCGGTTGCGGGGGCGGGGCGGGAACGGTGCGGGGTCGGGGCGGGGTCCGTGCAGGGGTGGGAGTGGTGAGGGGGCGGGTCGGGGGCGGTGCGGGGTCGGAGAGGTGCGGGGGCGGGATGACGGTGGGTCAGGGACGGTGCGGAGGTTAGGTGGGGCGGAGCGGGGGCAGGCGGGGCGGGGCAATTGAGGGCAGGGCAGGTCGGGGGCGTGGCGGAGACGTGGCGTGGGCGTGGCGGGGTAGGAGAAAGGGTGGGGCGAGGTAGGTGGGGGAGGGCGAGGTGGGGGCGGGGAGGGGCGGCGATGAAGACTTGAGACGAGAGGGACTGAGCGCTTCTGTGGGGAAGCCCCATGAGGAACAGAGACGGGGAACTGCAGCTCGGAAGATAGAGGAAAAGAGGAAAGCCAATTGAGCTGGCCGATTGGAGGAGGAATGGGGACAGGCGGACGGGTGAAGACGTACTCTGAGAGATAAGGAAAATATTGGGATGACGTGGGACGTAGGGTGGCGATGATATTAGATGGTGGGATCAAGAGGCTTGGAGATGGTAACGGAGAGGATTACCATGGCTACAGAGACGGTCAGGTCGATGCTATGAGAGAGGTGGCTCGTGCGAAGTCTGCGTGAACGACTATCCACGATTGAGAAGGGGGTGGCGGTCGAGAGGGTTTATCTACAGGTCACCAGCGGGGCAAGAGGCGGTGATACTGAGTGACAGATAGGGTGTATTACGTGGTAAGAGCGGTGAGATGAAGGACAGTAGATAGCAGGAAAGATGTACGCATGAGAAGATGTTTTCAATGTAGCTGAAAAAGCTAATTATCACACTCACACGCAGTTGAAAATGAGGGCGGAAGAAAGGAAATCAAGGGGCAGAAGCAAAAATAGTAGATAGTTGGTCGGAAGCAAAAATATGTAGGAACATTCGAGAAAACACCGAGGCGCATGTAGGGGTGGGGAGAAAGAGGCAGATGCATTATATATAATCAGGGATAGAAGTGGAGGTTTCGACGGGATCTCTGACGTAGAGGAAGGCAGTGACGGAGGCAAAAGCACAGGTAAGTAAAGTGACGGAGTCAGAAATAGCGAAAATAAAAACTGAACAAATGCCGGACAAAGGGGCTGAAGCACTTCTCTAGCGAAGCTAAAGAAGAGATGAGCCGAGGAGTTGGAGGCTGCGACCGAGAAAGCCGAAGGTGAATGTAAAAGAAGTGGAGATTTGGTTGAAAGTAAAAGAGACTGTGATTCACAGGGAGACAAAGAAAGGAGCAGCGCATTCGTACGTAGCGTCGAAGAAAGACGCGAAGGAGTAGGTGAAATAGAAGGTGAACGGAAGGTTCAAGGAGAGACAGTAGCGGAGATCCTTACGTTTGAGACGGAAGCACAGGTTAATGCGAGGGCGGAGGCGAGGGCGGAGGCGAGGGCGGAGGCGAGGGCGGAGGCGAGGGCGGAGGCGAGGGCGGAGGCGAGGGCGGAGGCGAGGGCGGAGGCGAGGGCGGAGGCGAGGGCGGAGGCGAGGGCGGAGGCGAGGGCGGAGGCGAGGGCGGAGGCGAGGGCGGAGGCGAGGGCGGAGGCGAGGGCGGAGGCGAGGGCGGAGGCGAGGGCGGAGGCGAGGGCGGAGGCGAGGGCGGAGGCGAGGACGAAGGCGATGGCGGAGGCGAAAGCGGAGGCGAGGGCGGAGGCGAGGGCGGAGGCGAGGGCGCAGGCAAGGGCGGAGGCGAGGGCGGAGGCGAGGGCGGAGGCGACGGCGGAGGCGGTGGCGAGGACGGAGGCGAGGGCGGAGGCGAGGGCGGTGGCGAGGGCGGGGCGAGGGCGGAGCGAGGGCGGGGCGAGGGCGGAGGCGACGGCGGAGGCGACGGCAGAGGCGAGGACAGGGGCCTGGGCGGTGGCAAGGGCGGAGGGAGGGGTGAATATAGTAACGGAGGCTGCGGCAGAGGCACAGGCTAAGGCGACGGCGAGGGCGGGGGGCGGGCGCGCGCAAGATACATCCCGGAGAACAAGCGAGTGAGGAGCAGCGTGGCGTGGCTGTCGAGCCGCCGGGCGGGGACTGGGGCGGTGGCGAGGCGGGGGCGGAGAAGCTGCCCAAAGTCCGGCGCCGGACGCGTGGGCACGTGCTCCCTTTATGTCGAACGCCCCCAACGCCCTTCCCCCCCCCCACTCTAGCGCCGCCCTGCCGCCCGGCCGCATCCTCCCTCGCTTCCGGTGCAAGCCAGCCGCCGGGGCTCACGTGCGTCTAAGCGGGGCCCCCGGACGTCTCACGGCACGAATATCCTCTTGGCCTATTATTAATATCTGCGAGGCGCCAACTATTTTCCATCGTTTGAGAACAATATATTCACGGCTGCAGCAAATATTTAAACTCGTTGCATTGCACTGGAGTACATCATTTTTTTCATTTTAATGTCATATTTGTATTAGAATTCAGTTGTTAAATATTTGCACATACGATGTGGTTTTCAAACAAAAACGTGAAGATAAAACTAAAATTCAACATTTTAAAAACACCGATTTGTCGTATTCCTTTTTTTTGTGTAATCATACAAAAGTAGTGCTTTCTAGAGCTAAGCCATAAGAAATACTATTATATTTACTTCAAATACTACTTTAATTCTATGCAATATGTATGGTATTTCATAGGATTTTTTTTTCTAATTCGACAATTATTTAATATAGTAATATGTTGCACTAAATATGCCTTCTTCCACTCTATCACAATCAAGTTACGACCGTTATTACTGAAACGACATCGCTTATATTCGACTCCATTCATTCCCTACAAATATTTCGGGTCATTCCTAGTAATTTAATTGTTCAAGAAAAAGAATACAATCAATTCAATTGTTCCACGAGCGGGAAAAACTGTGGATCTTATTTTTAGCAAATGAGGGACTAAAGTGAAGTATTCTCTCCCTAGGAAGATTATGTTTACTCTCTAGGGACAAAATATTGTCTCCCTTGTTTACATAACGACAATTAAAACAAACGACATTCATGAGTAAAAAGTATGTTTTTGAACACAACGTGAAACACAAGTGATGTGCACTTTGTAACAGCACCGAAATACGCCAGCAGACGTTCTCACTTATCTTTAATATTTCTTTATCTTTACATCAACTTTTAAATTCGCTATGAGCAGCATTACACATTTGCTTAGATTTTTGTCATTAAATTCCCGAAAGCTTCATTAGCAGCATTAGATATGCATTTCGGTTCAGCTATCGTCTCCATTAATTGTATAGTAGTTTATTGACCGTTTATTTGGCAACACACTACTCACGTATAACGAATTTTAAATTCCTTCGTTTAATACTTTCAATGCATTTTGTAAAACTATTATGGTCGTGGAAAAATAGCGAATATATCTCGGGCGAGAAATTGTATTTTCCCTCGGTATGATTATAGTCATCGGCCTAAAGCCACATGCTACAATTACACCTTGGGAAAAAATTTGTATTTCTCTCCTGTGAAGTATAAGATTCTATTATCTCATGGATCGGATATAATATAAATTATTTGCAAGAAGGAAAAGATATTGTATTCTCGTGGATTTAATGCAAATTGTCTAACTCATTTCAGGCATTGATTTATTACTTTGGCAACTTTCGTTATATTTGTTCTACAAAATACTCATTTATTTCTAAATAATGAAATGTTCTTCCACATTTTGAATAAAATCTTGAAGACCATAATATACTAATGATCCTGCGAGTCATTTAGTTTATTAAGTCAAATCCATTTGATAGTAAATTAAATTTAACTAGTGGTGCTACAGAATAGTACGGACTTTCCCGTATTTGTTTTCTATTTCCTTGGGCCTAGGCTAGGTATTCGGAATCCACATACTCTTGCCAGCTGCCATCTATCGCCGCCCAAAGTACGTTTTTTTTACATTTTCTTAACTTTAGTTAGTTAGTTAATGCCTTATTTTACGTGGTGAGACTCGGGCCATCAGGCCCGCTCTTCCGTCTGACCACGCAAATTTCACTACGCTCCTTTCACCAACTAGAGGAGAAAGAATTATCTCGGGCAATTTTAAGGTTTCCTAATGGTAGAACGGAAATATTATTTTAAGACTATTAAAGAACACTAAAACCTCGTTCTAAATGGCAATTTTATTTTAAAAATGTGGGGCCGTTTTTAAGAAAATAGCGTTTAAGCGCTACTGAAAATTCGAAATTTGAAGCTCTTTTTCACAAAAAATTATTGAGCTTTCAAAAATCTTCATTTAAAGTAATTTGTATCACTTACACTCACAAACAGAATAATGTTTACAAATTGCTGGTATTGTTCAAAATAAAGATGTAAGTGATCTTAAAAAAAAATTAAAACTCTGTAATTTGTTAAAAAGCAAAAGAATATTCCAAATTGAATTGTACGTCATATTAATATAGTGCAATTAACACTATCCGTTCCAAAAGTTTGAAGAAAAAAAATTGAGACATTTTTGAGAAAATGACGTTTGAGCGTTTCTGAAAATGCAGAATTTTGAGCTAGTTTTCAACGAAAACGGTTGAGTTTTCCAGAAACATTACTTGACATTATTTAAAGCACATGTACTCATTAATATAATAATGTGAACAAATTGCCGCTAATGTAAATATCTTGGAAAACAAATTTTATTTCATGGAAAAATCTCTATCTTCAATTTTATAGTTGTACGAAGACGCCGACAAAAATTCAAACTTTTGCAATTTTCGAAAATTCAGAGTTTTCAACCAACATGAGACCTGCGCCATTCTCTTAAATGACCTTCGGACTATCCAACAAAAAAATTTAGTCAGAATTTTTGGCACCATTTTTTTTAAAAGATTGAAAATGTCCCAGGGGCTTCATGTAAATACCCCCAAAATTAAAATATCGGTAAATTCAAGGGACCACGAGATCAGTCAGATCGATTGGGAAATATCAATTTTGGAAAAAAATCGGCTGAAAAGTTTAGTCTCTTGTTTTTCACGGATAGACGGACGGACAGGAGACGGACAGACGTTTTGCTTTCAACTGTTTTTTTTCGGTATTAAGAACCCACTAACAGGGATTCTGGCTGCACCACGTGTTAGGGATTTTTTTTTCTTAATTTAGCAACTGGATTTATCAACTTTTTCGTAATCAGGACCCGGCAACGATTTTTTTTCGGACGAAAATCCGCCGGTTTTTTTTCGCACAGCAACACATAAATTTCCCTATACTATACGTACGTATAGTATATGGGAATGTAAAAATGTATTTTCTATCATTAAGTGTGTAGAATTAACAGTTGGTTCAAGAACTCAGCTAGTTAAGTGTATAATAAAAACACGGATTGGATTTAAAATGAAGCTGTAGCTTTGTAATACAAATCATCTCAGTTTCTACAGAAGTATGACGAAAGACGACAGCTCATGTATTCTAAATAAGCTAGGTATGGTGATGGGAATACGTCATGCTCGCAACTTGTCGCCCTTCTCCCCACGCGTGGACAATGAAACATAAAACAGAATTCAGACTTGGAAACACCGCTAGCTGGCAAAAGGGGGATTAATCTGATCTTAAAATGCCAAATATATACATGCAACTATATGCATTCATACATAATATATACAATAATAATAAAAATAATAATGCCAGAAGAATCTCATTTAGGACAAAGGCCTCTCGAAGATGGCGGATAGCTCATTAATTTGAAGGCCTACAATCGAGCTACATGGTTGTGGGAATGGGAAAGTCTTGGATCCCCGTGGATCCTTGGGATTTATCGTGCCTAGTGCAGTATCAAAATAAGCGAAATACTGCTGTTTCCGCAGTATTAATGTCAGTAATAATAATAATAATAATAATAATAATATATAGAATACAAGCAATTAATTATGTAACATTTCGTACAGTCCTGCTGGACCACACCTTTCTTCGTGCGTACAAGCGAGCACACAATGCCTTTTCTGTATTCCTTCCAGAGTCCTCGTGGTTCGAAACCTAGCTGCTGCTATCGCAGGCGTACGGGGAGAGGCAGGGGTGGATCATTTGGGGGGGGGGAAGGCATCATATATTTTTGTTAAATATTAAATATATTAGTATATTGTATATTATTTATTTACTGTAGATATGATACTATACGATATTATTGCTTAAATAATTACATCACAAGAACAAATAAATATTTAAATTAATTTTGCCAATTAAAGATAGATAAAAAAATCTCTGGGCTATTCCATGCCCCCCTCCTGGATCCGCCAGCGGGGTGGGGAGTGGCGGCGGCCTCCGCCAGTGGCCGGTCCCGCTTCGCTCGCGCCGCGCCGCGCCGCGTCGGCTCCCTTGGGACGTCCGCAGCGCAGATGCGGCCGCGCCTCGCCGCGCTCTGCCTCGGCTTCCTCGGCGCGCCCGGCGTTCTGCAGACGCCGCCGCGCCACGACGCGTCGCGTCGCGTCGCGTCGCGTCGCGTCGCGTAGCGCTCGGGCCCCTTGCCGTCGACGCACAGTGCGCACTAACGAGGATGTTTACGATCAAAAACTGTGTCAAGATATTTATTTCCTACTAAGTCGCATGTCGATTCCGAAAACAGAACATTACACCTCACTTACTTTTAGGACCGTTTCTGATTCATTTTCTAAGTATATGGCCATTACCGATGACGCTGCTCAGTATGAAAGGATTCTGCGGGGCTGTAGTGTTTCACACTCGTACATCGTACAGACAGGATGCCATTTTATATTAAAAAGAAAGAAATGTGAAATAGCCTGAAACATGAAGTTGTTCATTGACCTGCATAGCCGAGGTTGCTAAGGCTGTAGAGTCGCAACTGCCTCGTTCCTGAAGGGTAGCGGGTTCGAATCCCGCCCAGAGTATGGATGTTTGTGTATGTCCGCATACAATTACCCCCAAAGTTACTTACAGTGCTTGTAATATGACCTTAGTAGTTGAAAAGAAATAAGTAAAAAAATTAAAAAATGTTGTTCATTATGTTCCCGAAAAATCGTTGTTCAACGCTGCCTAGTACCAAAATTTCTTATTCGTACTGTCGTTAACGACTGAACGAACTAGTGTAAATATTTTCATCCTGACTTCTTCAAACTCAGTTAACGAACGAGTATACCGATCAATTGAGATTTAGCACTCACTTCAGGATGAGAAAGACATCTAAATGTTCTCAATCTGTTCGGCAGGAAGAATCAAGATTTTTCGAAAGTTAAGGACGAGTGATACTAATAAATCGCCCTTCTAAAGGCTCTTTTGAAGAATATGCTTAGCTCTGAAACTACGAAATTTTTGAGCATTCTTATCTCTATTAGTTCATTCTTTGAGCATTCTTATCTCTATTATCTCTATTAGCATTCATCACCGAGATAAGTAAATCCGTTGTTTTTTTGTTTGTTCCTTTTTACAGAAATTAGAAAGAAATTAAATAAATACGAAAAATACGAAATTAAATAAATACAATCTTCAACTTTATAAGTAATAATTTAAGAAAATGATGAGCAAAGAATTCACACCGTTCACTGTATTAAGATTCTGAAAGATCTATTATTAAAACTATTTGTCCAGGGTGGGACGGTGCCCCTCTGGTCGGAAACACCTGGTTGGGGAAATGCGCGCAAGTCGACGGGAAGCTCGGCGTCTGATCTCGTCATGTAGAGGAGGGGGGCAATCACAGCACCCTCCCACGATAAAATCATGCACTACACTTATGGGACTAATGACCCCCAGCCGTTGACGCGCGCTCGGATACACTAATCAAAAGCCGAAATTTCGCGCCCTGCTGTGCTGTGGCCCGGCCCACTGCGCCCCGAGCGACGCCCGCTGCGGCCGTCGCCGTTCGTTTAACTTCCGCGGCGCGACGGACGCTGCGCCGAAACGAGCCGCGCCGCGCTGCAGATGGGCCGGGCGGGCGCGGGCGGCCGAGCGAGGATGCGAGCGATGGCGCAAGAGGGCGGGCGAGCGGGCGGGCGGACGAGCGGGCGGGCGGGAGGACGAGCGGGCGGGCGGGAGGACGAGCGGGCGGGAGGACGAGCGGGCGGGAGGACGAGCGGGCGGGAGGACGAGCGGGCGGGCGGGCGGGCGGGCGGACGAGCGGGCGGGCGGACGAGCGGGCGGGCGGGCGGGCGGGCGGACGAGCGGGCGGGCGGACGAGCGGGCGGGCGGGCGGGCGGGCGGGCGGGCGGGCGGGTGGGTGGGTGGGTGGGTGGGTGGGTGGGTGGGTGGGGCGAGAGGGCGGGCGGGGGGCGAGTAGGCGGGCAGTAGAAGGCGGGCGAGCGTGTCAGGGCCGGAGCGCCGGCATCGATTCCCGTTTCTCCGCGTCGCATCGCTCTCCGTTCGCGCCCTCACCCCTCCACCGCTCGGCCGGCCGCTCCGATGCAGAGGACGCGGCGGCGGGTGAAGCGATGTTTATGGACTCGGTTCCTCCGAGGCGGACCCGACTCCCGGCCATTTACCGATCACGGACCGCTTTAGAGAGGGTGGAATTTGTAAAGAGCGAGAACAAAAAAATATCCCTCAAGCTTTTTTTTAGGAACAATTCTAATCGGCCACGTAAAGTCTTCCATTTATTTCTTTTTACTTAGAAATAGCTACCCAATACGTACTTGTGTAATATATTTCTGTAATATATATTATATTTTACAAACCAATTCTCATTTCGATCTAATCATTAATTTATTCATTTTCAACATTTTATGACTGATTTTTAGTAAGAAATTACGTGATTTAGGATTGTCGCAGTCAGAATTTTGTAAGAGACGATCAGGATAAATATATAAATATTATATAACATTGGAAGATTAATAACTTCATTATCAGACGTGTTTATTATAACGTACGTCAAATTTCACAAATACGGGTACGAAATTTTGGTTGATTTTCATCTCAATCGGATATGTGAAAACTCGATATTATTTGCTTCCTGTATTATTTAGATTACTGTATTATTTAGACTGTAAATGTAAAATCAGTTCGCGTCACCGATAAAAGCCAAGTTTGAACTGTTCGAACAATAAAAGCATGATTGCTGTATATTTCAGGAGCAGCTTTATCTCTTAGCTCTATTCCTAGCTACGAGCTTTAAATTTCATTTACAGAGAGAAATTGGAGCTTTAATTCACGAGCATTTAATTTTGTTTTCGGCATGACATGTATTAGTATTCATTGAAACCTGAATTTACTCTTCTACACAAATAAATTACGCAATTTCATTTGTTTGTATTTTAGTAACATTGAATTAATTTGGTACAAATTATTCAGTGAGTAAATAAATATCATACATTTTGTTGATTGTAAAGAGTTAAAAATTCGATCAAAATACTCCCCATATTTACTGGGATATTGATTCAAGCCAGCAAAGGACGCTAACTGTACATAGAGGAAGCATTGAGGTGACTAGTGGCGGTGTAATTTTGAAGATTGTCATGAAAAACGAAAATTATTTCATTTTTTTTTCGTTTTAAGTTATCCAGAGTTGGTTGGGTACTTTTGAGTAATTTTACATTCATGGTACCGAGCAAAGTGGCTTAGGGCCTAGCGCGATTACTTCGCATTCGGGAGGCCAGGGTTCAATCCCCGTTCCAGCCATTCTGTTCGGGGTTTTCATGGTTTCCTTTGATCATCCAGGTGAATGCTGGGCTGGTTCTAGTAAAAGGCCACTACCGCGAAGCCAGCATCGTTCGCCGAATTCGTTTACGTAAAGTCACGAAGGTTAAGCTAATTCGAGACATTACGGGTTCCTGGTTGGGTAACCAACTAGGAACCCCGGAATCTAATGGCACCGAGGCCAATTGCCCTTTAAGAGGTATAATGACGAAATACAAATACATTCATGGCAGGACACTTTTTTCAGTTATAAGGCGACTACACTGCCAGCCCGCCTATAAGGCAACACGCCATCCTCTGCGGACAAGCTCTTCGCCCATGGAGGAATCGAATAATCGATTCTCCCGAGAGATGCGCATAGCAGATACTACAAGCTCTAACTGCGTCAGACAACCATGCAGAGTCTCATCTTATAATTTAATACTACCGCATGTGGCCACATTAGCATCTGGAACATAATGAGATATTTCACGAAAAAAAAACACCATCCACCATTTTACCACACATTTCTGCCAGACCTAAAAAACACACCCCCTTTTACAGAAATGACATCCTTTAAGTTTCACAGAAAGGAGGCGTGCTCGTGCGGTCGCTAATACCAGCATGTGCAGCCTCATTTTTTAGTTTTTAGTACATGCACATGATTACATCACTGGCTTTGCGACGTCTGCGGAGTTCCGCTTCGTTAATTTCTGTATGGCAGCGGCGGCGGCGGCGGCGGCGGAGGAGGAGGTTGCGTCAGTGCTGTGACGTGGCGCATGAGAGGCGGTTGCTCGCATAAGGAGAGCGACGCCTCTCCAGACTAGTGCGGAAGAGGCTGTTCTGCAAATGAAATAAGGGATGCAGAAAATGGCGAGGGGCACCGGAAGAAGAAGATAAATTAGATGGAATGTAAGGGCGATACAATCCCAAAATGCCGATGCTGTGATTTATATTTATCGACTTCGTACTCCACATTCAGTTTTTTATGTTACGTACATCCATAAAACATGAATTCAAGTCACTATCATTGAAGTTTAAAAAAACTCACAAATAAAGCAAATATTTTAATTCATCATAAGATGGTTCAGGAATGGAGTAGATTGGTGTCGTGATGCGTGGAGGAGTATAATAATGGAAATGATAATTACATCAAATTAAAAGTGTAAAAATATTGTCAAATAGTGAGTAGTCAGAATTCGGGATTGACGAACGCAAAGGATTGAAAAGGTTTACGCAAAGATAGGGATAGAGGGATGTGGAGGTCAAAGTTTGGCGGAGACATACATGAACGACGGAAGCAGTTCTGTACCAAAGGAACATTTCAGTACTACGCGATTTGCAGGAAGGGAATAGAGAGACGAGGGGAGACAGAAATTGGGCGGGAGATAGTCACGAGGCAGGAGAAGCGTGGATCTCATTACTTTCAAGCGGTGAACAAGTGTGGAAGAGCGAATTGCAAAAATGGGATGGGCGTTGGAAGGCGGTGATCAGGAGAGTAAAGGAGGTGGGGAACGCATATGGAGACAATGAGTTAGGGGAAAGGGGCAAGATTGAGTGGGGAAGGGCGCTCGAGAGAGCAATGGAGGTAGTGGAATGTACGGTAGAATGAGCGGTGGAAAGTCGTTATAATGGGGATAAAGGGTGATGGAAGGAGTGGAGAAATTGGTTGGTTAGTGGAGGTTTGGTTGGTAGATGGGGGAAAGGTATCGGCGACACGAGAACGGGCAGAACAATGGGCAATCATACGGGTGGGGAATGGGCTGTGGGATGGACGGGAATTTGGGCGGGGCAAGGAAAGAGCGACAAGTTGGGAAGAAGTGAATTTGGGCGTGGCATCGCCATGAGAGCCTCGTGGAGAGCTCTTGGTCGACGAGCTCTCTTTCCGCTACGTGGTCCCGGGTTCGATTCCCAATCGAGGCAAGACTATAGTGTGCGTTTTCATTGCAATGTCCCAGTATATGTTCCTGTGTGACGATGAGAAAATTCACTTCTGAAATTGAGAAGACCGGGATACGGCGTGAGGATATCTACGTGCTAACCACACGTACCCCCTTAACCCATGGCCGCGAGGCAGGGACATCGCCGGTACGCCTGAGCCCGTTCGCGGGCTGTCATACAGTCATACATACATAGCTCTCCAAACGGCCTACAATTTTCGTTTATCTTCGTTATTTGGCAAAATGTATTTAAATATTTATATTCGAATTATGAAATTATTTAAACAATAATATTGTATAGAATTATATCTACAGTACATAAATAATATACGATACACTAACGAATATGTTTACTGCTTTAAAATAATCTACGATGCCCCCCGCCCGTAAATGATCGGCCGGATCCGCCTCTGGCGGAGCGGGGTGGGTGTGGCGGGGCGAGGCGGGGCGGAGAGGGGCGGGGCAAGCGTTGCCGGCTGCCGATGCGCCACCGCGCAGTGTCGGGAGCGAGGGAGTGGTGTGGGGGAGGGGGAGGGGGCACGTGGCGACGGCGTCGGCGGGCGTCGCGGCGCCGCGCCGGTCGATGTCTGCCAAGTGATTACGCGTCGTTCGCGTGCTCAGAGGGAGCGTGTGCGCCCTGCAGGCTAATGGACTTGTTCCACCGGCGGTTTTGCTTGCGTTAAGAAACAGCGATACGACAAACAAGCGGTGGAACCTGCGACACGGAAACTTCCTGCCGGTGGAACCTCCAATCTTGCGTTCAAGAAATGTGTTTCCTACTCAAAACACACGTTACCAACTTTATGTTATCTTGTTTAACAAGAAGTGCAGAGGAAATGTTTAATTTTCTCTTGGTGTTATTAATTGGGATATAATTCACGCCATTAAAGTGCCTGAGAGATACGTTGTGATAAAATAAATCCAATAATGTTACGACACGTAAAAGTCAAATTAGAGTTTTTAATTGAGAGTCTTATAAAGTGAGTGGACAAAGAAAAAACTTACTTTCTTCTTTCTCCATGTACGTAATCGTAGCTTTAGATCCTAAATTGCAAACTATTTTGGATTTGGGAATAATTTTTCTTTAAATTCCCTTCATTTTTTCGAATTAATGATTCCAAATATTTTTAGATAAATTCGATTGGAGCGTTAACTATAATTAGTATTATTATAATTAATAAATATTATTATTATAAATTAAAACGTTTTTGTTAAAATTCCATTTATATAATTTCGAGAAACTTATATGAGCCATTCCACGTCTAATCGCACAAGGGTTGACACGACATTTTTTAAAATGTACGATATTTTTTTCTTAAATCTGGACATCAAAAAAAGAGACACGTATTTTTTTATTTCCCTGAAAATTGATTATCTGTGTAATTATGGCTATTTTAAATTTTGGAATTTACAGGTACTTCACAAAATAAGATCAATTATCTCTCCGAATGTACTAAATATAAAAATTTCTGGTTTGTGTCATTTAATACTTCGAAATGTGTATTTTATTCCACTGTAAATACATTAAAAAAATTTTTTTTTCATTTTAAAAAATGTATTTTTTTTTTAAAGTAAAATTTCTATACAAACTCTATGAGATAAAAATTTGAAAAAAAATATAGGCGTGTTCCTTGTTCAATGTTCTATGAATTACAACAAGAAAAAAGTGGGCACTCCACACATACAGTTCTAAGAAAATCAATTGTAAGTATGAGGACGCGCTCTGCCTACCCATGCAATAACGAATTGTGTTCGGCCAGTCTTTGATGCACGTGCTGAAGAACTAAAAAGAATGACCGTCTGCTTGATAAGGGTTTCAAGAGTTATTAGTATTTCAGATGTTCACTCTACCCCCAGAATGTATGACATTGTTTCATACATATTTTTGTGGGTAAGATCGTGGGTGACTTGTGGGTCACCTATGTTCTTATGGGTGAGAGTGAATCGAATTAAAATACGAGCCATCCCACGTCAAATCTCACTCAAAATCACACGACTATTTAAAAAAATAAATGACACGAATATGTGGCATTCATTCTGGACATCAAAAAAGAGGCACATGTTTCTTTATTTACTTGAAAATGGTTTATTTGTGTAGTTGTGCCTATATTAAATTTTGAAATTTACGCGTACTTTGCAAAATACGATTAATTGACGCTCTGTAGGTACTTAACATAAAAATTACTGGTTTGTTTCGTTTAATTTTTTGATATGTGTATTTTATTAATCTGTAAATTACCTTCCCCAAATATAAATGTCATTAAAAATTGTAATTATTTAAAAAAACGAAAATTTCTTTATGAACTCTCTCAGATTAAAATTTGAAAAAATAGGCATATTTCTTGTTCAATTTTCTACAAAACATAACAAAAAAAAGTGGGCACTCAACACGTATAGATAAAAAATCAACTGTAATTATGGTATTCGGGCGCGTGGTTCCTGCCCCTGCACTAACGAATTCAGAATTCGATTAGTCTTGGATACTAATGCCGACGAACAATAAAAAGAATGTCCCTCTCCCTGATTTGGGTTTCAAGAAACATTAGTAAATCTATGTTCACTCTTTCCCCAGAAGGGATGGGTGACAGCAAAACGAATGATTTTCCTCGTGTCAGCGAAACGAATTTTGCGAGTCCCATTGCGTCCTAGGGACTGGGTGCCCTCCTGACCTTGCTCGTGAAGTACAATCGTCCACTTGTCAAGGGACACGGTAAAATTTTCTCAACATTAGTCGCAATACCTAGGAAGAAAAGAGTGCTAGTATTTGTTCTGTGAATCTTGTGTACACTGTGCAACATGAGTGGCGATCAGCGTATGAGATAGATGTTTTAAACTTTCTGATCACGATTTTTAAAAAAGAAAATCTCCAAGACGCGTAAACCACGATTTGCTCTTGAATTTACAGGAGTCATTAGATTGGCGAATTTGTGATTCATTTTGGAAGAAAGGGAATGGACTTCCAAAACGGCCTTTTCTTAATGAAGATAGCATCGAGATCAGTGGCTCCCGTGGCATTCACGAAAGTAGCGGAACGTCCAGTGAAAAAAGTAGAAATCAAGGAAGTGACAATTTAAGCTCTTCAGATAGTTCGTCAAGTGTCTGCGAAATGAATAAAGAGAAGATAAACATGAGTTTAATTGCAATAGGAGAAACCCCCGCCACGAAAAGAAAATTGGAACAAAATGGCATCCCCATGAAAAATTTTATAAAGTACAAAATGCCAACACAGATAAATTTTTTCACATTGAAGATCCTTCGACGTCCATCGAAAAATCAGACAAAGATAGTATTGTGTAACTTATCGATTACTTTCACTCAACAGATGGCATGACGTTGAAAATTTAAATTTTGACAATTTTTGAAAGTTGGACATACAATAAAATTAAATGACATTTTGCAGCAACCGAACGCATGATAAAAGTGTCTAAAACGTTGGCTGAAGAAAATGGAATTTTGTCCAGAACTGAAGTAAATTCGGTAGGGCATTAAAACTGTGCATTGTGACGAAAGTTCAGGAATTCTATGGTACGCGAGTACTTCTATTTAAAGTGAGTTGTGACGGACCAGAAAATTTCAAAATGTCAATCAAAACCCGAATCAAGAATCCGTCATATAATTATTTATACATTTATAAATTATTTATAAATATATTAATAATATTTATATGTATATTAATGCACATAAATATTATTATTTATAAATTCAATCATGAAGTTTCACCACCTCAAGAAATACATAAATTACTGCTTCATCCAAAGAAACCGACGACCAGTAACGCAAAAAAACGTGTCTATTGCAACAATCTATTACACACTAGTTCGTAAAATATTAATATCTTTTAAAGTTACTGAGATCCCACTTTGATTTTTTCTGGACTTATTATCAATACTCTAGTGCGTTTATAAATATTTAAAAAAATTTTTTAGCTCATCGAGTTTACAAAAATATTCAATTTTCAAAATTTCATTTTTTTAAAAAAGTTGAAAATTCAAAAAATTAAATATTTTGCAAAATTTTAAAAATTAAACATGTTTGTAAGTTTCGAATGGAATTTGAACGCAATTTCTATAATTGGTGTATTCACAAGTATGATATTTTTAAATTAGTGTTGCGTATTTTTAAGATAGTCATTTTTAGCAAATTTCATTATACAATATTTCCGAAAATAATAAAGTTAGAAAAAATAAAAATGCACGTGTTCACTTATTTGATCCATATAACAAATAGAAAAATTACAAAATAAATAAAAATATGAAGGTCAAATTCTGGTCTTTTTTGTGCGATTTGACGTGGAATGGCTCATATTCACCTTTTCCTGTATGATGGCAAGATGGTTTATTTTACTAAGAATTTTATTGATATAAGTGATGGTTATAAACATTTTTCGATTCGCTCAGGGTTTAAGAAGTTTAAACGCTCGAACAATTATTTCTTCGTATCATATTTACATGTTCTTTAACAACGCTAAATCATTTAATCCCTGGATTTAAATTATATAATTGAATAATAAATTAATAATTATGTAATTAGTGATATGCTAATTAAGATAAAAAAGATAGCAAAATATTTGGGTTTTTAATTACTTCAGATCCAAGGAAGTAATTATAGGAAAAAACTATAAATTTGGGAAATGCCCTTAGATATCAGTGATCATTTCGATTCATGAGAGAAATAGAAAATATCACATACGGAGAGAATAAAATATTTTGAGGATTGTGTTGTTTTTTTAATTAAGATAACTATTATATTTTTTAAATATCTACTCGCTTTCGGAAGTACCTCCTACTCATCCATTTACACAACACACTAAAATAAGTCGATGTCTTTGTACTCAATAGTCTATTTGCAGGCCTGCTTCCTCTATTTAGCTGGTTATAGTTTGAAAATCGTTTTAGCGTTCTGGCTAATGTAGTTGAACCGAATAGAGGCAGGAAATTTGAAAATTTGGTTTGCTTCGCTTCAAACAAAGTGGTGGCCACAGTAATATGTGTGCTGTCTGCTGTGACAGAGATTCGGGGACCTGCGAATTAACAAACAATGAAGTTCCAATAATATTGATAAATTGAGCATAATCAAAACATCTATGAAAATAAAACCAGAACCTATAACTTCACAAATTTAATGTTAAAAAAAATAAATATAATATATACATGTATACACGTATTTCAAATGATTTTGTATACATTTACGCACATCAGTTTTTCAAAAATGCTTTGTACATTTTTGTAAAATCCGAATTAAATTCAATATTTTGTATCATTAATAGGTAGAAATATTTTTGACATGTTTATTAACACAATTTTATTTAAAAAATTATTGGCGGCCGCTACCCAACGGGACCCTAAGCATGAGCTCAGTCTTCTCGTGCATTAATGCATCCCTCCGTGCGCAGCCCTCTGTGGCCTTGGCAGCATTAGCACGCGCGTGACGGTCGAGTGCAAGAGCGCATGTCCACGTGGAGCGTGGGGAATGCGAGGTGCGGGGAGGGGGTGGGGGAGAGTGATGGCTGGGCTTCCAGCCACGGGCGCGTGCCGCTCGCTATCTTGCGTATCGTTGACACGATGTGTATTGCGCACATTATTTCTGTGGGCAACGCTTCTGCATTTACCGAGTAATTATGACTGAGCTCAATTTATCAACGTCAGTGCCAGCAACTCCCTCCTTGAATTAGGGCACTTGGGCGGAACCAGTGATGTCATTTTGGTTCTAGAATAATTCCTAGAATTTTTAAAATTTTTTTCTTTCTCTATCTTCTATTTTTTTTATTTGTTGGTCTAGTAACTATATTTTTCCAAAATTCTTTGCGATTTGATCATTCAGAAATTCGTTTCTCAAAGAATTGCACTGCCCAATGTCAGCATAAAATTCGCCAGCTCAAAAATGCAAAACTAGCTATTCCAATAAACAAATTAATTTAAACTCTTAAGTTATAAATCTTAATTAACTGTTTGCCTTGGCTTTAAAATATTACTTCTTACAGCCGAGGCTCCAGAGAAAAGTCTACGTATTGTTACGAACACGCAAGGATGCATAAGCAAACCTACACGAATTTTTTTTAAAAAGTGGTTTTCAAATATACCAGAAAATTACTATTACAGTAATATAGAAATTCGTATATTCATCCCATTCGAAATCTTAATTTTATTACATAGGCTTGTTTCACATTAATCTGGATATTCTTAGCGATCGAACGTAATGTTCCCTGGAGTTTCGTATTCTACATGCAACCTCCTAGAACGTAATGTCGTCCAAGGCGAAAACTCTTGGGAACACTATAACTGTCCGTGATCACGTGTCTCTAAATCTCTACTGTTGGAACGAAGGGCAGGACCAAGATACTCTCCAATCGAGTTCATTTTGAAACTAGTAACTCGACATTGACACATATTGAACTCCAGATATTTTGAAACCAGTAGCATATCCAGCTCTAAATATTAAGGCACAGAACTTTGCAGGTAAAATTTCGTATATAAAGTGAATATTCAGATATTTGTTCCCTTCTTGAATTTATTTTCTTTTACAACTTATAGTCAAATGATGAATAAATCCAGCACTTCTTGTGGAATTAGTGCTATTTAGGTTTTCTTAAGAAAATTTAACATTACGTACTGAAGAAATTTGTCGTACGAAAGTACTGAGCCCTTTCCGAGTATTGACATTGCCAATAAATTCACTATATTTAGATAATTTTTCTGAGAAGCTCGGAATCTGTTAAGGAGGAGGCTATTTCTCCAACAAACTTTTACCAGACTGTCCTGTGTGACAGGAAAGAAAATGAAAAGTCGCGGGAAAGCGTACAGCGTACTCAGTGATATCCAAAGGAGATATATCACAGTTTACTCCAAATGTACTTCAATGGAAAGCTCATTAGCACGATAACAAAAGGAATATATGAGTTTAATAATTCCGGCTGCTATCCTGTCATTTGATAGAGATACAATATTTTTATCAGTGATAGTCACAGTCAGAATTTGACAAACGTGAACTGTAACGTGACATACAATGAGCAACTACGTACAACCACGAAAAACTAGCACCTGTAATACATTAGGTATTTACAGGTTCCGTTGCATCTAAATAGAATACCATTAAACAAATCGAGAATCAGTAATTTTAACCTTCGGAAAATATGCTACTGCTATCCAGTGTTTTGAGTTTGCGCATAATGACTTTAGTCAATTAGAATTAAACTTCCTAACGAAGTTTTGAATCATCATGTAAGGGTTAGTCACATGGAATAGTTAACAACGCACATATACGTGATTGTTAAAGAAAAAAATGTATGGTCACAGCTAAAGATAGAAAAACGTTTGTTTTGGAGGGTACGTGCATTTCACTATATTGTTCAAGATGCACTTAGCCAAAACAATTACCGGCCTTGGTGACTCAGCGCAATAACTGATGCCACTGCAATGCCTCTGACCGGGAGGTTCCAGGATTTGAATCACAACGGTGGCGGCAGGATTTTCGTCACTAGCTAAATATCGAGGTCAAATTCAGCCGATGCACTTTTTGGATGATATATCTAGTAACCGACTACTTCTTTTCCGTGGTTATTTCGATCAACACTAGACGAATGTGGGCAACAAATAAACGGGTCACGGACCGGGCGTGATCTTTCCTTCCTCTTTCTTGGCCTATTTTCACCCCTTATACACACACATACGCGTGCGCATATGAACTACAACACCACTAGAGACCAATGAGGAGCTTAGAGCAGACCCGGCTGGAGCGCTATCCCGCAAATGGGAGATACCTGGTTGGAGCTCCCGCAAGCCATCGTGTACACGAGCACGGGATCTCACAACCGAGCGGAGAGAGTACATCACAATCTGCCATGTTAAAATAAGCATTAAACGTAACTAATGACAATAGCACTTAACTCGCCCGAAAAGACGAATCAATCAACAAAACCATATCCTGAAATATTTTATCTTATTTAAAAATGTCTCGCCTAAAGAGAAACATTAATTTCAGAATGCTCTAGAGTAGTGTTTACCAAATGGTGGCACGTAAAGAGTCATAAGTGGTCCGCGCGGCAGGTCATACTTTCTCACATTATTCCTAACCATTACGAACATTATAGGACTACCTGAACCCACAAAATGGTTTCCAGTCTGCAAAAATTTGAACATGCGTGGTATTCTAACTCAGATACGTAGATTTTGTAAGCGCTGAACTTAAGCACTACTCCGATCGGTGAAATTGCAATACTAGCCTCACCGCTAATTCAAAAAAGAAGTTGAACATACGCAACTTTCAAAAATTCAAAAGTTGCAATGAGGAAAAAAATTGACGAAACATTAGTGATCATTTCTGAAAAAATGAAAATGTAGAGGCTTCAGGTAAAGTACTCCACAAATCAAAAATCTTTTTCAAATTCAAGAGGTAGTGACATCAAGATCGTTCAGGTAATATCAATTTTGGTACAAATCCTGTATCGGTGCTAGTGCAGTCCTATGTTCAGGTGCTAGTGTTGTTTACAGAAAGACGGACGGAAAAACGTTTTAGCTAAAAAACAACAAAAAGTGTTTCGGTTTCACCGCCCCACAAATCTTTGATTCTGATTACACAACTAATTGGAGGAAGTAATTTACTATAGAAATCTATTTTTTAGTATCAGGGACCCACAAAACCTGTTTTTTCTGTCGTAAAGTTTTCGCTGCAACATTAAATAATTTTCTCTATACCATCTTGTATCGAAAATGTACAAACCCTCTGCAATGTCTCTGACCAGGAGGTCCTGGATTAGAGTTCCAACGATGGCAGGATTTTCGACAATAGCTTATCATGCAAGTCGAATTCAGCCACTGTCTGAAGGAGAATTCTAGCGGCCGGCTGCTCTGAGCGGTAGTTTTCCGTGCTTTCTCCGATAAAATCCAAGCGAATGACGGAGCAGTACTCTAACAAACGGGCCAGAGGCCGCGCCCTACTTCTGCTTCCTCTTCCTTTTCTTTTCCCCACCCCTTACACACACACTTAACTAAAATGCACTATACTACCACACATGTCGGGATACCGGTCGGGGGCTTAGAACTTGTCCCAGCTGGAGCGGTGCCCCGCAGGTGGAAGAAACATGATTGCGGAAAATCACCGCAGGCCAATGTAGGTCGGCGCCGGATCTTGGCAGCCTGCGGGGAAAGTCACCGCGAACTTCCGCGATAAAAACTTGCACTACAGCTACAGGGCTAATGATCTTAGCAGTTGACGCCCCTGGAATCACTAATCAATCAATCAAAAATTTCAAGTGGTTGCGCTGGGTCTTTTTCAAATACGATTTTGCGGACGATTTTGTGGAAGCTCTCTTTGCTATTAAAAGACCACAGAGAAAGTGATCCACGCGCAAATTTTAAGTGGAAAAGTGGTCCACGCTAACGTTCAGTAGGGAACCACTGCGCAAGTGGCTAGTGCATACTGCAGAAGGAGCGTGATCCCGCAAAGAGCGCTAGTTGGACATTCCCGCCCAGGGGCGTACTGCACGCCACTTGTCTCATAAAAAGCGGAGCTGCGGGGAGGGCGGGGTGTGGGGAGCGCATGGAACGCGGCCAGAGAGGCGGGTGGCATCGCCCGCCTTCGCCAGCAGCGCAGCCGCTCCGGAGCAGCCGCCCGGCCCCGCCCACCCGCCCGCGACCTCCGGGAGAGGATGGGCGTGCCGGACGCGCCTCGCTCGAGCGGGCGCGCTGCCACGACGGAGGACGCGGAGGCGGCGGCGGCGGCGGTGGTGGTGGCGGTGGCGGCGCTGGCGGCGGCGGCGGTGGTGGCGGTGGCGGTGGCGGCGGCGGCGGCGGCGGCGGCGGCGGCAGCGGCGGCGGCGGCGGCGGTGGTGGTGGCGGATGTGGCGGCGGTGGCGGTGGCGGTGGCGGTGGCGGTGGCGGTGGCGGTGGCGGAGGCGGTGGCGGTGGCGGTGGCGGTGGCGGTGGCGGAGGCGGTGGCGGCGGCAGCGGTGGCGATGGCGGCGGCGGCGGCTGTGGCAGCGGTGGCGGCGGCTGTGGCAGCGGTGGCGGCGGTGGTGGTGGCGGCGGCGGTGGCGGCGACGGTGGCGGCGACGGTGGTGGCGACGGTGGCGGCGACGGTGGCGGCGACGGTGGCGGCGACGGTGGCGGCGGTGGCGGCGGTGGTGGTGGCAGTGGCGGCGGAGGCGGCAGAGGAAGCGAGATCGGAGGAGGTTACACCCGGCTGGTAGCGATGATGAAAGAAGGCAGCAGCGGTAACGACGACAATGGGGATAGTGGTGGTTGGAAGTATTGGCGACATTTATAAGGGATTAATTGATTAGTGATATCTGGCGCGACAACTGCCAAGGTCAGTAGTCTACTTTTTAAGGAGGGTGGTGGCGTTTATCTTCTCCCGCGGAATGGCGAGATTCGGCGCCAACCTACCCGTCGGCTTTCCCAACCACGTGTCTCCCACTTGCATGGTATCACCTCAGCTGAGACAAGCTCTAATTTCTCGACTAGTCTCCCGACAAATATGGTAGTGTAGTGCACGTAACTGAGTAAGTAAGGGATATGTGTGTAAGGGGTGAGAATAGGTCAAGGAAGAGGAAGTTAAGATCCTGCGCGTTCCGTGGACCGTTTGTTAGGATAGTGCTTCAGCATTTACCTCGTGTTGAACGGGGAAACCACGGAAAACCTGGCCTGCAAAACCTAGCCATCAGAGCACCTGACCGCTAGAATTCTCCTCCAAACACCGGCTGAATTGTATCTAGCTGTCTAACTATAGTAAGATGTTAGATTAGTTAGACTATAGTGTTGAAAATCCTGTCATCGTCGGGCACTAGTAATAGAGGCATAGTAGTAGTAGTAATAAGATTTTCGTATTGGCGGCAGTAATAGTATTATAGTGGTGGTAGAAGAGGTAGTATAGTTGATAATTGTGGTAATAGTGGTGGTGGTGGTGGTGGTGGTGGTAGTAGTAGTAGTAGTAGTAGTAGTAGTAGTAGTAGTAGTAGTAGCAGTAGTAGTAATAGTAGTACAGAAAATGGAATTAGGGGAATAAGTGTAAGGTTAGTTTGATAAATAGGTGACTCATCCTGCAAATACGAGGAATATCTATCCCACATGCGCAAATTCATTTGCATAGCAACAGAAAAAGACATTTAAAAATTCCAACAAATGAGACATGAGCGAATCAAATTTGGCAGAAGAAAATAAAATAGTAATAATTCCTAACTAATGTACAGTAGGTAAGAGTATGGTATTCGTAAGATTCAGTGCTGCACTGTAACAATGCAGAGACGAACAAATGCTCTCCGAAAAGTACGTTGCTCGGCACCGACTACACTTCGACTTGGATCCTCCACAGTCTGAACTACGGGCGCTGCTTTGCCCGTACAGGCAAGTGTATTCCTGCCCTTGCGCCAGCGGGCACTGCCCCTCCAGATCACAGCTGCTGCATCAAGCGAGGAAATTTGAGAGCGAAAAAGTCGTTGGCAGCTTGGTAAGTGCGAGACAAGAGAGAAGCATTTTTGTTCTTAAGTAATTTAATGAATGCAAACGACAGTTTAATTGTGGCCTAAACGTAAGCACAGGGAAACATACAAACATTATAAAGTAAAATATATTAGTAATACCAATTCGTAACATCGATTTTTTATGATATATTATCACAATTAGATCACTTTACTTGGAAGAACAATTAGAAAATTGGAAATAGAGACCATTTCAAATTGTGGTCAGAGAGACAATACGGTCTGCTTTTACAGAGAACAACATCGCTATTCGTGAACGTAAGTAGACCCAAATACTATTACGATATTGTTTGCAACTGATTTTAACAAACATGGAAAGCGGGCAGAAGGGAAATTTTTATTATAACTTAAAACATTTGTTGCAAAATAGAATCAAATTTTAAGCTATTATACCTGAGGTCTAATTCCAATTGAAAATATGTATGAACCCGAACAAATGTCTTCTGAGAACAGAATTGAAAACGTGATATTTCAACTCCAACATTATTAATATTTGACAGAAGTGGCTCCGTATTTTAATGATATTAACTTCAGAAAGTGACGAGAATGTTTTAGAACAAAATTTGTATATTTAATATACTAACATATCCGCCTCAAATTCGATGATTCTCGGCAATCAAAGTATAACTTCGTGTCTCTTGTCGCCAATGCTCAAGTGTCTTAATTTTGCTTCTAAAGGGGCAGGAATTTATTTTTATAACATGTGTAATTTGAGACACTGTCCAGTAATTTAAGTAGTTAAAGAGGGCTTTTCTTAACAACGAAGTTTAACTGATCTTTGAGTTTTATTAATTTTCTTGTCTTCGTAAAAGAAGAAAGTATTGTAATCGTGCGCCGGAAATTGGCCAATTTGTGACAAACAAAAACTATTATTGTCGCGCCCTGATAAAGAAAAAATGGATAAATCATATTCTTATCTATGTAATAAATTACTTCCTCTAACTCGATAACTAGAATCCATTTTCTGTAGGTCCTTGATACATAAAAATCGATTGACAACAAAACATTCGTCTGCCCGTCCGTCCGTCCGCGTGTGTGTCAACTCTAGCGCCTAACACTTCACACAATTTTCTCCAAAATTGATATTACCCGATTAATTTAAAAGAACGCAAGGCCCTGCAAGTGGGAACGGATTTTTCGTATTCAGTGCTATTTTACACGAAGCCTGAACATTTTGTATTTTGTTTTTTCAAAAATTACTCCAATTTTTTATTAAAATTTTTCCTCCAATAGCGCAGAAAACGCCAAAGAGAATGGTGCAAGTTTACCATCTCGAGATTTGTGAAGGTTACTCAAATGTTTGCTGACATTATTCTTTTCATTGTAATTTCTGATTTTTTGAAAACTCTCAATTTTCTCAATAAAGTTATTTTTTCTGCGTCTTCCTCCAACTATATTAGTTGATTTCACTTACATTATGGTTAAAGTTAGAGCAATTTATAAAAAAAAACGTATTCCCAAATGACTCCAATTTTGTACTTCAGATGTTTTCCACAGACAGAGAGAGAGAGAGGGGGGAGAGAGGGAGAGAGAGGGAAAGAGAGAGGGAGATAGAGGGAGAGAGAGGGGGAGAGTGAGAGAGAACGCTGAAAAATCATTTTCCTTGAACTCTCTGAAGTTTTGAAAATTGCAAAAGTTAGAAATAATGCGAAAAATTTGTGTTGTAACACAACTAGCTCTTTTAAACACTACATAATATCCTTTCTTTTGTAATAGTCTTGGTTTATTTTCATTCATTGTTTTCATTCATGCTTCATTCATTCGTCCCGCTAGAAATCTGTTGCCCTTCCTGCGGTTTCCGCTCGTGACTGCCCCTGCTTTGAACGAGAGGCCTGTGAACGAAGGCCAGGCTGCCGATTAGAACCAAGCGCAGAGACAGAAGGCCCAGGCACGGCCGCCTTCAGTGGTGGTGACTGAAGGTGGCCGCGGCCCAGGCAAGCGGTTGGCTGGGCGGCCGAAGAGAAGATCTGGCGAACGGAAAGGCGGCAGGCATGAGACGACGGTGGTGGTGGCTGTGTCGGCGGCGGCGGTGGCGGTGGCGGAGGCCGTGGCGGAGGCCGTGGCGGCGGTGGTGGTGATGGTGATGGTGATGGCGATGGTGGCGGTGGCCGTGGCGGCGGTGGCCGTGGCCGTGGCGGCGGTGGCCGTGGCCGTGGCGACGGTGGCCGTGGCCGTGGCGGCGGTGGCGGTGGCGGCGGCGGTAGTGGTGGTGATGGCAGTGATGGCGGTGGTGGCGGCGGCGGTGGCGACGGCGGTGATGATAACGGTGATGGCGGGGGCGGCAGTGGCATTGGCAAAGGCGTCGGAGGTGTGTGCGGCGGCGGAGGCTGCTCCGGTGGCGGCGGCCGGAAGGGGGGCGGTGACTTCCGGTGGCAGCGGGCAGGAGCGTAGAAGGGCCCCCGGCCGCCGCCCCAGTCGTCAACATCTGGGCCGCCGCCCGCGCCCCGTACCTTCGCCGCCTGGAGGGCCGAGGGGCGGCAGCAACTTGCGAAAGACGCAGGCAGGCAGCTCCTCCCCCCCGCCCCCACGCGCTGCGACGGCGGCCGGCGGAACACGGCCCGGGCGCGGCGGGAGGTGAAGCAGCAGGCGAATGCAAATTTGAACTGCACAGATCGGCGCGGCCCCAACTTCGCCGGGGAACAAACTCTTCAAGCACAGACGTGTGAGGCTTTTGAAGAATGGGCTCCCTATGAAGGGCAATTTATT
This sequence comes from Acheta domesticus, assembly GCA_031308135.1. NCBI lineage: Eukaryota > Metazoa > Arthropoda > Insecta > Orthoptera > Gryllidae > Acheta > Acheta domesticus. The sequence goes on along the minus strand of JAHLJT010000631.1, from coordinate 191,696,000 downwards.
ACATTATAAGGAGAGTTAATAACTGAAATTACAAGATTCTTCTTTTTCAACGCGTAGTATTAATGTCTCTTCCATCTTTGCTAGCGCACTCTCTTTCAGTTTTACTATGGTGCAGTTTGAGTTAAACAAAAACTACCCCAGTCTCTATTTTTTGCAAAATGATTTTTTTTTGGTATCAGACTGTAGTTGAAAATAGACCGCATGTAGTGACGACTAGAAATACCGCACTAGACACTCATATATAATAGCAACTGTTGTAGCGATTTCAAGAGCATCCCAAGCCCTCGGCTTGCGAGGTTCATGTCATGTTCTCAAAATGACACCTATTTTTTTCTTTAAATTTCTTTTAAGAATAGACTGAAATACTCTTATAAAGATGGCATAAGTCCGATTTTCACTGTTAACACTGAATTTTCGTAATTGTTTTAATTTTTGCTGCGTCTTCCTACAACTGCAATACTGAAGAGAGAGATTTCTCCATACTCAGTTCTATTATTAAGGTCATGTTCATTTTTTGAAAATTGTAGTTATTTTCACCCAAGATTGAGTGAAACACGTGCAACATTAAAAAATAAAATAAAGAACAATTTGTCAAAAACGGCTTCAATTTCTTTCTTTAAACGTTTGGTAGGGATAGTCCTAAATATGCTATGACATATGCGAGATTTTGCTCCATTTTTTTTTCAAAAAATGCACAAATTTAATTTTTTGTCACATCTCGTTAATACACGTCGTTAATATTACCGGTGATTTGCTTGTATAAATGCATGAGCATTGAATAATGCCTGATGAAGTTTCTTAAAAACTCGAAATTCTGTGAAAATGAGCTCAAATTTCGGCATTTTCAGAAATGCTCAAACGCTATTTTCTCAAAAATGTCTCCAATTTTTTGTTCAAACGTTTTGTACGGATAGTGCTATACGCACTGTTTAAGATGACATAGAAGGCAATTTGCTGTATTCTTTTGTTTTTCAAAAATGTTTTTAAATATTTCACACGCTGTTAATATGCATACTTCGAACTGTTTCATAAACAATTGCATTTGTGGATGGAAGTGATTTAAATGACTTCCAATGAAGATTTTCCCAAACTCAAAATTCTTCTGTAAAATGGAGCTTCAAATTTCGCATTAATAGTAGCGCTGAAACAACATTTTCTTAAAGCCGGCTCCAAATTTTCGTATAGGACAAAGATTTACTCTTCTATAGTTTGGTTAAAGTAATATTTCGGTTCTACAATTAGGAAACCGACAAAAATGACACGAGCAAAACTAGATCAGACCACAGAAATTCAAAAACTATGTAGTACGAAAAATTCTGAATCGCCACTAGTTAAAAAATATGAGTAGTTGATGAGTAATAACTGATGACACGAGGAGGGCGAAACGTTTTTACATTCTGCGCATTCCCACTAGTTTTCGTTATGAAATAGATATTGGTAATTGAATTCCCACACAACAAAATCCACTTTATTCTCAATATTTTAAACATGTACAAGAAGTTAAAATCAAACTTTTCAATTTTTGTCTATAAGGGCATTTCTGGTTTTCGGGAATAAACATAATATAACATATGGAAAAATATACCACAGCTGGGACGAAACTTATTAATCTCAAGAATTTGGAACTTTCAACTCTATGAAAATTCCTACACAGTTCTCTGAGAGAAATGAAACTTAGAAGTAAACTAAAAGAAAGCGATTAAAATTCTTCTGAATGTTGTTACAATAGCCGAATACTCGTATTATACAGTATGAGTGCACTGAATGTCCCGAGAATACCCGAGCTCCACCAATAATTTCTCAAAGAAATGTTAGGAGGCAATTACTGGGATGCCCTTTCTATTTACAATATTGGGGTCAATTGACGACAAAAATGCAAATGCGTGAAAAAATAGTTTTCAATGTGCAATTGAGACTTTTCCTGCATTGACAGCATTGTTTCTACGGAACACTACAATTTCATGGAAAACTAGTTGGTAACTTACAATCCACATTGCACTGCACATTCTGTGCCGAAATATGTCAAAGTTTTGTCAACTCGTGTTATTTGAGAGTAGCGTTTTTGATGATTGAACTGTCAGAATTTCCTCTAGGCAACAGATGAAATTAACTCTTCCTCAGCAGAGATTAGTTCGTAACTTCAGAATTTAGTAGCGCAATAAAGATTTGGAAATGTGTACGTCATTTCAGCAAAATCTTTCTTAACGATCTCAGATCAGAGATAGTCATTTAACATTCCACGCTACAGGTAAAACAGAAAAAGCAGCGTAGTGGGAAACGTGATCTTTCTTTTTTGTTTACTGCGCTCACGTCAATGAAACTAGGTTAATTTAATCTTGCTTGACAGAATAACGGGCGTCCGTTAAAGTTGTAATAAACCGAACTATGAAATGTGCTAGACGTTGAGAATCTCTGATATAAAACTGCTCCTCGATCGTTTGATAGGAATATGAAAATTTTAATCTTTCTTTTGAACTTATTTTACTTGTTTAGTTTTTGTTTCGAAATTAACTATTGTGCTTATATCCATTTTATTGTTTGTTAAACGAAACCTCGTAATTTGTGAAATATTTAAAATTCTACTTTGTGAACATTTTAAATGTACTGACTTTATTTGATGAGTATGAATATCAATACGAATTGGTATATGTATCAAGTCTGATATGTCTGCTGAAAATCCACTGTCTCGTTAGCAATAAAGTTCTTTAAAAAAAAAAACGGGTTCCTGTACTTTGGATAAAGGAGAATGCTCTTCGAGCAATTAAAAGGTTTAAAGAGATAAATGAAAATGAATGGGATCAGATGTGCATGGTAGCAATAGAGCAGAAGAGGCCACCTTCCCGTTCGCTGTATTCGATCCAAACTGTCTAGGCATCCACAGCGCAATGTTGGGATTGAACTTTGAACAATACGAATCCTGCACCAGAGCGACCTTGTTTATTGAAACATCGCGTCGCCCCGCTCGAACAAACGCTCGATTATTAAGCCAGACGTTTAAGCGCCGCGATAAGATCATCAATCCCGCCGCAGTTTTTACCGACCTGTTTGTACTCACATTTATGGATTGTAACAGCAACTGAAAAACCGATATTTCCCCGGGCGTATTTCTCGTGCAGCGTTTCCAGTCGACATTATCGTCGCGAATGATACGACGGCAGCGGCGGCGGCAGCAATTCCAGGCAAATATAGGTCGTTTCCCCTCGTTACTGCGAGTGCTGCGGGACGGTTGGTGGCTCGGCGAGGCTGGCTGGCTGGCTGGCTTCTCCCTGACACGTGCACAGTACGTGCGGTCGATAGCAGCGCCTCGCCGCGGAGACTGTCACGGCGCGCCTTCCCGCCGCTGCTCCCGAACCGGATCCAAGTCCCTCACTCCCCCAAAAACTACGTTTATTTGTAATTAATCTCAACTTATTTAAAATAATTATAATTCGATGGTAAGTCAATAAGTATCTGCACTCAAAATTCATATTTAATTACGTCAAGAGTACAACCTTTACAATGACACCGTTTTTCAACATCGACACCAATGCTTCTCAATGTACTTGGTTCTTCATACACTTCGATTTAAACAGAATGGCACTTGAAGGTCACAAGTTGGAAGGAGAGAGGGACATTGCCATCCAATCGGAAGCTCCAAAACCAAAAATTTAAGCCGTAACGAAGCTCCAGATTAGATGACAGTGCCCCCCTCTCCGGCCAGCTCGTCGCCTTCAGGTATCACTCTGTTTAAATCGGAGTATATCACCATCTTCCCGATACCTTCAGAAAAAAGGATTTTCGATCGAGCAGTAAGCTATATACGCACTTTTCTCTTACCTGTGGGTCGGAGGAAAATCTTTGATCTCTTAAGGCATCTTTCAATAGATCGAGCAGATGGTAATTAGGCTTGACGAGTTCGGAACTTGAAGAGATAATCGGATTTTGAAGAGCTTGCGATTCCCAAAATTAGTATCATTTGTGGCTGAGGCTGGACATCTTGCTCGTTTCTGGAGAGTGGTGGCGCAATTTTGGCTTCATATTAGGCTTTAGGGCGTCAACGTACATAGAGAAACATGTATCAAGTCTTTGCGTCTGACAACAACTCCCGAAAACAAAAAATACAATTTCACGATGCTTTCATGCGAATAAAAAAATGGAGGGTGAAAGCGCACTTCTGGATTCATATTCGGATTCAGCACGTCGAAATACATAGAGAAACATGTGACAAGTGTTTGGGTCTAACAACCCCCGAAACAAATAGAAATTCACGATATTTTTTTGTGATTTAAAAAAATTGGAAGGTGGTGGCGCAAGTCTGGTTTCAGATTCGGTTTCAGCGCGTCAACATTCATAGACAAAGATGTGTCAAGTTTTTGAGTCTAACAACAAACTCCAAAAACAAAAAAAATGGATTTTTAGGTTGGTTTTTCGCAAAAAAATAGAGGGTGATGGGGCAATGATGGCTTCAGATTCTAATTCAACGCCTCAAAATACATAGATAAAGATGTGCCAAGTCTTTGGGTGTGACAACTTTTATTTTTTGTGCCTGTGTTATTGACTAGGTGGACCCGTGCTCTTCATAATTGTATTAAAAAGTAATTATATATGCAAATTATTATATTGATCTGATAATTATAACTGATCCAATTCAGTTAGTACATGCCAATGAACTCCAACCTAGATGATTTGAGATCGTATTCTATTTCCCCCTTTTTAAAAGTTATTATTGATATTTTTAATTCATAATTTCGTATTTTTTGAATCAGTTTCCTTCACAGTTCAATCATTTTTTAATTCAAAGGGATTGACCAAATTTGTTAAATTTTTTAAAATCTCGTTCATGTCACGAGAATGATAGTTGTTATAGTCTTGCAATGAACAATCCAGTTAACCCAATAGTAAACAATTCAGTCAATTTTATAAACTCATACAAAATCCTACAAACGTCTTATTTTTGTAGATGTTGAAAACATCTACAAAATTAGTATTGTTTTTGTAGATGTTGAAATTAAGTTTCGCGCTGTCTACTACACTGTTTAAAAATTATTTTTCTCCAATTGAAGTTTTTGTGCGGATACATTAAATGATTCTTCGGAACTAAAACTGCAGCAGCGGTTGGCTTAAATATCTGACAGTATTTCAATTTTATTTCTATACAAGAATGCATTTACAAAGATATCGTTCAAAATGGTGTTATTGTTTCATGATAAAAGTGGGAAAAGTATTTTTATACTTCAGAGTGCAGGATTCAATTTCCTTAGAGACAACGCAGTTTGAAGTATTACGGTAAACTCTGCATTTCTTTTATACAGACTATTTTAATTTCGTCTTGCATTCTACAACGAATGCATTAGTTCACTTCAGACGCTGTGTAATATCCCACAGCAAGTTTCCCAACTTTATCAATCCTGTACACTTTGCCTTTAATTCAAAAGCTTCCGAAGATACCGAATTTGCGAAGTAATAAACTTGTTGTTCGCAACAGGGTAATGTAAGCAAAAAGAAGCGCGTGAGAGTAGTTTCTCATTGAAAAACGGAACAAGGGCGAAATATCATCTTCCGCGGTGCCATCAATATCCCCCGCCCGATGTGCGGTATCCCCGCCCTTGTTGGCGTCGTCGGCGTCAGCAGGTAATGACGCCATCCATCTCCACGCGCGACGGTGCTCGACGTGGGGGCGGACGCGTTCGGGGGAAGGGGGAGGAAGGGGAGGGGAGAGGAATGGGGAGACACTCACGAGTTCGCGCTAATTCTTTTCGGAGAGGAAGGGTAACATTAGAGGGCAAGAAGGTATATTAGACTTATTGTCGCTCTTACGCTGTTTGCTTTTGATTTAACTTGAAGTTTTAAAAGGTTTTAGCTTCACTCACACTCATGGAAAGTGTGTGTGTGTGTGTGTGTGTGTGTGTGTGTGTGTGTGTGTGTATGGAGCCTTTATAGTTCGAAATACGAATGTGGCTGTGAAAGAATACAACCCTCCGTATTTTCTTTTCACAACAATTGAATTGATCTTAAAGTACTGTTTTGGATTAACCAATATCGCAAGTTAAAGTTCTAAAAATACTGCTTGCGGAGTTGCTTTAATGAATATCTAGAAAACCAAATTGAACTATATGTTTTTTTTAAAAAATTCACATGTTATAAACCTTATAGTTGAGTACAAATATCAATAATTAAATTATGTTTATAAGAGAGAGTTCTTAAGATTAAAAATTCACTACATTCACGTTCAATCTTTTATTGCGATCACTTCAGTAAGTTATTGAGGTTGTTGTCAGGAAACGGATTACGTACACCAACCGTTTCCAGTCCGAGAGTAAGAAGCAGATCAATTTCTAAACGATTTATTGATCAGGATTAGGAAACTTGGGGTTCCGCGATGCCCGCTACACCAATGGATTTAGAATTTATAAAATTAATGAGTTCGAGAATTTTTTGTAGTAAGCGTGTTTCTTCCAAGTGAGGAATCTTAATTATTTAAAGAGTAGAATCATTGACATTTGTGAAGGGCGAAACTACGAAATTTTGAATTTAACTTAACTATAGGGATGGGAGAGTTAAATCCTTGTTAACACATGGATTGGTAGGAATCAGTAAAGAAACGTCTGGGATGAGCGAGGATGGTGGTTTATATTACTACGAGCTTAACAGGGTGGATGTAAAGGTTGTGAGAGACAAAAGTGGGGGATTTGGTTTGCTTTTGATACGACAGAAAATTTTCTACGTTACTACATGAAGTTTGCGACGAAGGATTATTGTTATTTGATCTTTCATTAGACCTGTTCATTTTATGGTTTTGTTTTAGATTGTAGGACTTTTGTGAAAAGTGAATAAAGTGACGATCTGTCGACTGGTCAATCGTTTTCATTAGAAAAAAAAACAGTAGAGTAGTACTTTTGCAGCTAGTCGAACTGTGGTTTCCGGCAGAATAGACAAAATTTACAAGTAACATATGTTTGTCAAAATATAATAAAAAATAAATTACAGAAAGCACCTGAAATCTTCCTTGAACTAGTACAGTTGCCGTCATTCACATTCTCAAGGACGTAAAGAATTTTATAATTATTGGCAAAGACTGACGCTACGCGGTAACAAACGAGAGTCAGTCAGCTCACTTCCGTGCCAAGAGGTTCATACAAATTGTTTAAGATGTTTCTACGAATTGCCTGGTGCATTTTATCTTGCGAATCTGTATTCACACCGTGTTTCGTTTTCCACATCTAGATACCCTCTTGTGAGTTTATTTGTATGCATTTACACAGATCTTTTCATTTCTAATCCAGAATCGACGGAGATACACCATTTAATTTATTGCTTTTTTTTCTCGCTCCTGCCCCTTGATGAAAATATACGGTTTTATGGTTGCCAGTTATGGCAAAATACTCTTTGGTTTAAACCGGTTCTCCGACTGTGAGATCACAAAACGGACTAAATAAAGTCTCGCCATTCTGCTGTCTTTTCTCATACGTTAGCTTTGCTCCTCTCATTGTGGCCTCAATATGATATTGTCATGTCGAGTTTGGGCTACCTAACTCAATTTGTTAGGTTACCACTCGTTCCAGCTGTCACACCCATAATCAATCTTGATCATTGGCACTTGAGAGGAGAGCGGAAACCTCTGTGCTGCGTATCGTCATAGACACTCCAGTTATAACAACCATATACTCACTACCCGCCACTCTTGTCAACAAGAGTAGAAAACATTTTTATTAATACATTAAATACACTAGCAGAAAATGTTAATAAAGGGATTTAATTGTTTTAAAAACATTGATATTCAGTCGATCTTTATTCGAAATATTAAAATGATTCTTCTTTCAGAACAATCGATTACTTTAAAGTACTAAAATATTTTTTTCAAAAATAGCATATTTTTATATTGAAAAGTAATGACAAATTTAATATTTAATAACCAATAAATTTCGATATAAAAGTTGTAACAATTTTACATTATCAATTTTAGGCAATTAAGCTATTTTTAACTAGCAAAATACCATGCGCTGTTTGGGCTTTCTTCATATCCTGTCTTTGTGAAAAAATAAGAAAACGATTTTTTTATAAAAACAACGATGTTTAAGATTATTATTTTTAATGTAATTGGTTCAACTTTTAATTAAATACTATAATTTTCTTTGATTTCATTTTACAGAACATTAACATTAGATTTATAATCTTTATCTTACGCTCTTCCACTAGCAAGCCTATTACACACCAGTTCTGCTGCACGGCTACTGGCTTCTGGCAAAATATATTATGAACCAATCTGCCCTCAACGACAGGGGAAAAATAATAAGCATGCTGTATCTACCAACATATTATTTTAATTATTTATTTTCCGCATTTGCGTTAGATTAATCCTTATCAAACTAAGCAAGTACACAGCGACAATCCTGAAGACGAATCTGTAAAAATTTCGTATCTATTCACACCCTATTTTTTGTGGTATCGATGTCAGTTACACATCGTTGAATTCACTTTTATTAGAATAGATAATTCCTGAAAAAATATTATAAAAATGTTAACGGCGTCAAAGAATACGGCATTCCCTCCCTCCCTCACAGCCTCCCCTGGGTCCTGCCCTCAACGACAGGGGAAAAATAATAACCATGCTGCATCTACCAACATATTATTTAAATTATTTATTTTCCGCATTTGCGTTGGATTAATCCTTATCAAACTTATCAAGTACACAGTGACAATCCTGAAGACGAACCTGTAAAAATTTCGTATCTATTCACACCCTATTTTTTGTGGTATCGATGTGAGTTACATGTGGTTAAATTCACTTTCATAATTAGGAAATTATTATTATTTTTCAGGAATAGATAATTCCTGAAAAAATTGTATAAAAATGTTAGCGGCGTCAAAGAATACGGCATTCCCTCCCTCCCTCCCTCCCTCACAGCCTCCCCTAGGTCCTGCCCTCAACGACAGGGGAAAGATAATAACCATGCTGCATCTACCCACATATTATTTAAATTATTTATTTTCCGCATTTGCGTTGCATTAATTCTCATCAAACTTAGCAAGTACACAACAACAATCCTGAAGACGAACCTGTAAAAATTTCGTATCTATACACACCCTATTTTTTGTGGCATCGGTGTCAGTTACATGTCGTTGAATTCACTTTTATTAGAATAGATAATTCCTGAAAAAATATTATAAAAATGTTAACGGCGTCAAAGAATTCCCTCCCTCCCTCACAGCCTCCCCTGGGTCCACGGCGGCCGCATTCCGCCCGGGGCACCGCGCTCTCCGATCGGGCGCCGCCGCGCCCCCTCCGCCGCAGCCGAATGGCTTCCGCTTCCGCGAACGGCCATTTCCACGCCAGGCGGCGCACGGCGGCCGGAAAATGCCGCCGCTTTATAAACAGCAGCTTTATAAACACTGATCCCCTCGCGCGAATGCCGCCCTCAGTGCGCGCGCAATGTCCGCTCCGCTCGTTCACTCGCAGCGCTCGCCAGGTCCTTCCGACGCGCGAAAACTCCCGAATTTCACACGCACGCGCCATCAAGGGTGTCGGTCGAATGAGCCACGCGTACGCCACAAGTTTGTGCAATGTGAAACTTTCACTTTTTAAACATACGTCATACTGTTGTAGTATCGCACACTCGTACAAAACATACTTTAAGAGAGTAGTAAAAATGTAGTACTTATTCATTGATTTCCTTATTGAGAAAATACTTTCATTGATTGCTCAGAAAATTAGTTTTTTACTACCGCAAATGCGAAATTATTTAGTTTAACAATGAATCATTACTGTAAAAACTGGATGCATGAGCTACTGACCACGCCATTAATATTCTAATTCAAGCATTTTTTCTTTGTCTACTACTCACATACTATTCAGAGAGTATTGTAATTCAATTTAAGAAAATTAGCTCAACATTGAGCAATTTCAAACACGCTCAAACGACACTTTTTCAAAAATGTCACAAAGTAGTCAATAAACGTTTGTATCTAAGATCAGGTTTAACTCTTCTATAATATTCTTAAAGTCACATTTCATTTCTTCTAATAGATAATTAAAAATTGAGGAAATTTTTAAATATGTCTTAGGTGCCGATTGATGACAGCTAAAAAGCGGATGGGGTAAAAAACAAAAAGATTAAGGAAATATAATGGATTAAGAAATTAGTACGAACGAGTATTTGCTATTCTCTACCTCCACAAGTTCATATTGCAATATTGTGATTATTTGCGAATGAATTTCTAAGGATTTTTAAATCGTCTGAAATATACAAGAAAATATCCAAGATAAAACATGCATTTATCTTACGGTACTAATGACGTTAGTATTTGACATGCTCGAAGTCAATATTCATTAATTTATTTCTGATATATTACTTTGACGTGTTAACATATTCTACATACCTCCCATTGAATGTAGCAAATTTAAATGTATAGAAAAACAAAAGTATTGACTTATATTTCTGCCATTGCAGTCGTGAAATGTTGAAATATTATCTAATTAAATGAAGTAATTGTCGAAGTGTTTCTGTATTAAATATGTAAAATGAACACACATTCCTGCGTCCAATGGCAATCAACAATTTGTTTATTCTGCACTACTAATTGGAAAGTTATTGCGATCCTGTTCAATGAATGTTGTTGGAATGTAAAGGAGGAGGAACGAATCATAAATTTTCTTACATTCAACTCAGACTTACATACTAAAAGGTTTTCGAATACCTCGAATATAGAACATTTCGACACCTTGATTCTATCAAGTAAATGACTTAGATAACACTATGACAAAAAATTCTGCAGGAAGGAACAATTTTGAAGGCTCTACGACGAGTTCCGTTACTTTAGAATGCACAATTCTGATTAAATTAAAATATAAGCAATGTTATTGATATCACATATAAAGAATTTAAACAAATATACTTGAGGAAAAATTTCCTGTAAATATAAATAATAGTATATTAACAAGGGCTAAGATATCATGTAGTGGCCGTAGTCAAGTGTGCAGACTAAAAACAATTTTAAAATCAAAATAAATGTTGATATTTAAAAATTCCACATTCGTAAACTGCAATATTCGCAATTTGTCTTCAGAAAAATAAATAAGAAATATCTATCTAAAATGCAGTGAAGGAATTAAAAATCTCATCGCCGTTTCAACGCAAAAGAACAAACTACCGCAACGGAGCTAGGATTTCGTTGGTGCAGGGTTGACGAGTGGCGCAGACAAATCACGCGGGTTTACAGCCACCAGAAACACATTAATCAGTCGATTCATTGGAAACCCGAGCTCTAGCGGGAGAGCGGCACCGCTGCAATGGCGTGTGACGGTTGTCGGAAACTGTTTTCGAGATAGTGGCGAAATATGGTAAAATAATCCACGGCTATGAAAGGTGTATATTACGCATTGAAAACAACTCAAGAGAACACGATGAATCTAAATTCTCTAACACACTGCAATAATGTTTAATCTACTTTTTAGTTAACGGTTTATTGATTGATTGATGGTTATTTAGTGTTTTCGGGCGCGTCAACTATTGTCGTTATTTCCGTAAGTGTAATGAGTGTTTTAATGATGGGATGACGCGGTGTTCTTTACTTGCTGGATTGTTAGATCCGGCTTGCGGTGTTTCCCCTTTCAGGTATCTCCTTCCAAGTGGGCACCGCCGCAGCCGGGACAAGCTCTAAGCTCCCGACTGGTCTCAGGATGTACGGCAGTGAGTTGCAAGTAAGTGTACGAGTAAGTGTGTGCATGTATGATTTGAGGATAAGACAAGGAAGAGGAAGAAAAGATCGCGCGAGGTCAGTGGGCCGCTTTTCAGGGTACTGCTCCTGCCTGATATTCGACTGATGTTGATCGAAGAAACCACGGACAAATTCCGATCAGAGCAGCTGGCCGCTAAAATTGTCGTCCAGATAGCGGCTGAATTCGATCTAGCTATGCAGCTATAGTTGAAAATCATGCCACTGTCGAGACTGAAACCCTAGAACCTCCCGGTCAGAGATACTACAATATCAACCGATGCCTTGAGCCACCTACGCCTGTCATTGGTTTCGAGATATTTCTAATGGTAACATGTGTTGCAGTGTAAACTATGTTGCGAGTTGTATGTGTGCCTTCTCTGTTCCAGATCATTATCTGCGAACTTTTAGACTTCAATCCCTTCATAAATTTATGACATAGTAACACAATAAGACATTTTCATCAAAATTGATATCCGTGATCAAAAGAATTCGGACACGTGGCTGAAAATGACTTACCAGTTCGTGGAACCCTCCATCGGTAATGCTGGAATTCAATAGGGTGTTGGTCCACCCTGAGCCTTGATGACAGCTTCCATTTTCGCGGGCATATGCTGATCAGATGCTGGAAGATTTTTGGGGAATGCCAGCCCATTGTTCACGGAGTGCTACACTAAGGAGAGGTATCGATGTAGGTCGGTGAGGCCTGGCCCGAAGTCGGCGTTCCAAAACATCCCAAAGGTGTTCGATAGGATTCAAGTTAAGACTCTGCGCAGGCCAGTACATGACAAGTATGTTATTGTTGTGTAACCACTCCATCACAGGCCATGCAGTATGAACAGGTGCTCGATCGTGTTGAAACATGCAATAGCCATCCCCAAATTGCTCTTCAACAATGAGAAGCAAGAAAGTGTTTAAAACATCAACGTAGGCCTGTGCCGTGATAGTTCCACGCAAAACAACGGGTGCAAGCCCCCTCCATGAAAAATACGACCACACCATAACACCACCGCTCCGTGCCTGGATACTTTTGATCACATAGTGTATTTACATTTCCATATTGCGGGAGTCTTGCTGAGGCTGGTTTGGCTTATCTTGGTGCTGCCACAAGCCTTTCCTCTCTCCTTTTTATTTTCGTACGGCGAATGTCTCATTAAAAGACGAAAACTATTTCTCGCATTTCCCTTTTCAAAGATGGTTTTCAAACGCATTAATTCTTTTGAAACTTTCATATTATGACATAAAAATTAAGTAATGTAGTTCATTTAATGATGTTACCGTTACTTACATACGTTACTTACCGCTACATACATACGTTGATAATCCGTTACTTAAGTTAAATTGTATTCTTGTTATTTCGTGCATTATTTTATTATATTTTATACTAATTATGAAAATAATTTTCTTCTTCTCTGAATTCTATTCTGTATGAATTGGTTAGATATTTTAGGTTGTTTAAAAGATTCTTAACGAAGCTCTCAAACATCATTCCGTTACTTATACGTAAAATTGTATTCTTAAATACATCAGTATAACTAGCGTATAGATTTCTGAATGCACTCCTGAACGATTATCCGCATTCGTGTCAATTAAACTGAAGAATATATCACCCACTAAACCTAAAATTAAACGAATCCACTTCTTGCAAAAATATTATAAAAATTCTAATTATAATACTCTGTCCTAACAATTTGTCCCAACTCCTTCCCGTGTTGGTTCGTTTGCTTCCTCGTTTACTTCGGTCGTAGTTTTACACATCTTCAGGAAACTGTTTCCAGTGGTATTTTTCATACTAACATTAAGAGGATATCATGCAAATATGCAAGCAGTGCATCACTTAAAACAGTAGACTAAATACAACGTAAACCGTAAAGTATCTTCTTTGTTCTCGTTGTGTGGTTCCATAAACTAAACATCTAAAGGTTTCCACCACCAAATCACACACTGAAGGCCGGGCTGTGTTTCCTGTAACTTCACAAACAACAGAAACACGTGCAACCTTTTGCAGCAATCGCGCGATGTTCTATGTTAGAACTAACACAAAGGATTTGATCAGGCGTCGAATAACACTGGCGAACTCCATTCAGTTCCGGTTCAAAGGTTTGTGACTTCTTAAAACAGACCGGAGTCGTGTGCGAGTGGGTACCGTGTGTGCTCCGCAGTCGGCCTGAGAGCCTGCTATTTCCGCCGTCTCCGCTTGGGTCGCAGGCGGCCCATTGTGACAAACGTACACAGGGAATTTTCCTTTTGATTGCGGCGGAGGAAAGACCGGGCGCCGGAATAAATTGTTAACGCGTCAGAAACAATAGCCCCAAATGGGCTTTCGGCACACGAGAGGCGGATGGTGATGGTGGTGGAGGTGGGGGATGACTGCAGAACTAGAGGAAGTGAGGGAGACTGGGAACTGCTTGGCAGAAGTGCTGGAGACGACGGCGGAAGCACTGGGTATCATAGTGATGACTGTAACATGGAGAGTGACAACTACAAATTCTGTTAAGAAGCAATTAAAAATGTTAGTTTTCAAGGCGTGAAGATTTGCTGCTCATAACACTTTCTGCCACAGATATCAAAAGCACAAACTTACTTAGCATGTATTATAAATTTATACCATGTAATGAATTGGATATTGTTATTAGTTTTACTTAAGCATTTATATTTATTGTTATCAAAATTTTAAATATTCTCAATTGGTTCATCCTCGTAATTACCAGATCGACTATTCTTAGTACTGGTTATTTATTAAGTAATATTATTGTAATTTTTCTTCTTGCATAATCATTTTATTAAATTTTTCTATAACTATGTAATCACTAAAATGTGAATCTACCGTATTTGCGCGTACCTAATGCGCCATCGAATCTAATGCGCACCCCATGTTTCAAGCTTAAAATTATGAACAAAAAGATTTTGTACCGATAGTAATGCCCATCAACCACAGAATTATAGAGACGGGTTTATTTAAATTTATGTAATACAACAATATATTTATCGTACACATAACTTAGCCTTCTAAAGGTTTACTACAAATTGCTTTACTGTTCACTGTTTTATGATTTAATGAAGCATCATACGACATTTTTCTTTGTTTGCCTTCCATCTCCTGACGAAATTGAATATGAAAACTCCAGCAATCCTTTGTTACGCAATAAACGAAACAAATTGAAGTTATTGGCGTTCTACGGAACGAATTTGCATTCGAACCCAATGATCACGATTTTGAGTACTAGCCTACATTTGGTAAAAAAATGTGCATATTAGATTCGCGTAAATTTGGTATTTGATTTCTATTATTTTCACCCATTTCGTCAATGTCTGCGACCTTTACTTGGCATTTTTATTATTTTTGTACCGGGTTTACTGAATGGCTTAAAGTACACGCCGGGTTGATCCATAGTAGCTCTTTTCAGAAGTAAATGTAAATGTTGCCCTCATTTATTTTTGTTATACTATTTAAAATAATGTAAAGAATTTCAATAGCTAGATGGAAGAGCAGACTTTAAGGTCTGAGTCTAGAGGTGCTAAAGGAAGATATGCCTAAGTGGAGAGTAGTCTGCAGCGTTGGAGTGAATGTAATAGAGTTTGAAAGAGCAGTATACACCGTGATTACCGCAGTGACCCCTAAAACAGGAAGTAACAATGTTGTGATGGTCAAGATTATTATAGTGGTTGTCTAACAGCAGTAACAAGTTGGTATAATAGAATTTCCAATCTGTTTAGTTCCTCATAATTTCTGAAATTGAATATACAATCCATACAGTGCTTAATATTTTCTTCACATCTTTCTTACTCTAAGGATGATTTATGAATCCACTTCTAATTCATTTCTATTATAAGTTTAGGTATATTGTTGGTAATGGAGATGTGGGTGACCCTTAAAGGTAAGCAAAAGAGAAGAAAGGCAACGAAGACAAACTTGGGAGAGCTGGCAAATGGAATGGAAGGTTAAAATTTGCTCAAATAACACTGTGTAGTGCCTGATATTCGCCGACCCGTGCCCGTCACTTGCTAAACTTACAGTTATAAGAATATCACAAGACTCATTGGCAATGTTTGGGGTGTCATGAACTAGCCAATGAAAGCAATAGTAGTTATTTCTCACTTCTGAACACAATCTTCGCAAATATTTTAAAATTACATTCAAGCAGTAAATAGGATGTGGACAGTATAGCTAATGGATTTTCACGTGAAGAATTGGAGAAGTCGGGCTCAGCACTTGGGAACAACGAAAATCATTAGAACTGTACGAGATAAGCACGAGAGGACAGAGATGGTGAGGAATTCACTACAGGCAGAATAAAGCTAGCGGCAGAAGAAATGAAGGAGATACTTATATCGATGGAAGGAAAATTCGTGTCGTGTCACATCAGCGAGAAAAAGGAAGTATTCTACCATACAACGTGAACTGTCTGGGACAAGCCGTATACATGGTCCCACCGGAGAGTTTAGCATTGACTCTACAGTATCACTAACTAGAAGGTACTGGTCGAGGTCACTAACTGGCGTAAGAGGGTGACACTGTCACCCAATTCTTTACGCCTTAAATTTTTCGCATTGAAGCTCCCGATTGAATGACAATGCTCCCCTCTATTTTTAGTTCGTGACCTTGACCTTGAAAGGACACTGATGTAATTGAAGTATACATACACTACACCACCACACATGTCGGAAAACAAATCGGGATTTTAGAGTTTCAGTTGGGGAGGTGTCCCGCAGGGAGAAGAAATCTGGAGGTGGAATCCCCCCCCCACAAGCCGACGTATAGGTCTGTGCCGGATCTCACCGTCCACCAGGAAGAAACACCACCATCTCTAGGAATAAAAACACTCACTGCAACAATGAGACTAATAGTCGTGGCAGTTGACGCGCCCGGAATAATCAGTCAACAAAAAAACGGAAATGCTCAGAATCCTTGAACTTATGCTTCCACCCGGGAGAAAAGAATAAGGCTACGAAAAGAGATACCAGAGGAATCTCGCCAACTGTACGCCAGTATCTGCGTGATTGTATACCTTCTTATGAGCTAACCCGGGTAGCTGAGGTCGCTAAGGCGGACGGACCACTGCACTGTCGATTTTTAACTCGTCCGAGGTATCGATGTTTGCATGGGTGTTGTGACATGAGAAGACTCTTCCAAACACCAAGTACCACCTTTCAGCCCTCATCCTGACAGGTAGGTAGCCCTTATCCTGGCGTCATTCGTGGCAGCCCTGACGCAAAGTCTCGGGGCCATTTGGGCCCAAGTAGGTCCAGTCTATGGGTACGAATCTCTGGTAAAGAATGGATGTTGTGTTTTGTTACATAGTGTGAATTCCTAGCGTGTCAGGTGTCATCATTGAATATGAGATACCATCCTTAATTATTTTCCTTTTCCCGATAAGCTGTGTGAACGGGGGGATACAAACAGGTGCGTGAGGGAAGAGCTCACAGCTTTGGTACTAGATGTATCCTTGCACCTTTCGCCAAATGAAGGACGAAATGAGATGGGCTCATGAGCCACGTTGATCCAGCAGAAGAATGATAGATACGAGCTCACGAGCTCTGAGCATGGGAGACACAGCGAAGTGATGATTGGGGGGACTGGTAGATGGGACGATGGCTGATCCGAAGCAACAAGTCCCAGCCACATCCCCAGTGGGGATATCTGCATGCACAGAAAGATGCTGCGCCGACGCGAACACGCTGACGAACTCTAAACTCATCCATTCCCATAAAAAAATAATAATAGGGTATGTCTGATCTTGATGTATACATCAGGTAAGAAACAGTCATATACGAGTAATATAGGAATTACAAATATTTTATTATTACCTGGCAATCAACGAACTGTAGCCAAATAACATTATTATTATTATTATTATTATTATTATTATTATTATTATCGTTGTTATTATGATCATCATCATTGTTATAATAATGAATGCAATCAACTTTCTAGCACATTACTTAAGAAACAATTACGTATTCGTAGGTTTAATATTAATTTGAACCTTCTGGAGCAAGAATCGCACCACCACCCAAGTAGATACACTACTGTATGGGCGACCTGACCTGGCTGTGAATCCCAATGAATGGCATCATCAGCACGCGGCGGCACGGGCGGGGCCAGCGGGGAGCGGCCTAGGGAAGCGCGGTCTCCGAAGGGCGAGAATGCGCAATGGTAAAGACGTAATCGCCCTTTGTGAGCCCTTGTTATGAGCATTGTGCGGGAGGGAGGCGGCTGGCAGGGGCGGGGGGCTTAGCCCAGGGGAGCGGAAAGGGCCACGGTGGCGGAGGCGGCGGCGGGAAGACCGCGAGTGGCGGCGGTTTGTGTGGTGAAAGCGCGGGCGGAAACAGACTCGATATCTCGACGCCGCTGGAGTTGCCGCCGCCGCCGCCGCCACCGCTGCAGTCAGGGATGGATTCGGGTGCAGGTCCCTTGCCTTTGATGCTCAGCCGACCAGATGTTTCTGTCGTCTCGGTTTACTAGAAATGCCATCCAAACACGTAGTATTTCCAGAATGCGTGTGAGTTTGTTAGATCGTTTGATGTGTGGGTATGGTAGTCCGGTGTCAGTATTGCATCTCCTCAATGTCGGTAATTAAATTGGAAGCGCATGATTGAAGTTATTGAGGAACATAATGTAAAACAGTATTGAGAACGAAATATTTCGATTATAAGTATGTAAAGGTTTACTGCGTTTCAGAAAGTAATAAATGAATATATTCATTACATATTTCAATATAATAACAATTTATTTTGAACTATGTTCACTGTTCAGTAGTTAATGCAGTAAGGAGTGCAAAGTGATATCTTCAATTTAACAAGAGCGATCATAACCATATTATGAGAAGTAAAATTAGCACAAAGGCCGCATGCTTCTTTCTCCATTAGTAAAGGTTAAGTCAGCATTAGTGGGTACGTAATGTCATTTGAATACAGAAAAAATTAATGCAATACACATGTATTTTATTTGAACATATCTAAGCTATTATATCATATTCGATAATATTGATTACAATAATTAAATTAATTCTGTACACATTTCCTCGGAATTACAAATGTCGAGATTGCTGGATATTGAAAAGATCTACATCAGTTGCTGGGCTATTGTTTTGAAAGATCACGCCTCGCTTTTGTAATTTCATTTCAATACATTAACTACTGACCCAACCCGAATTTTACATTAGTTTATTGTACATCAACACAAAATACTTTAAAAAGGCCTAAATTATTAAATTAGTACATACGTGAATAAACTACGACATTTGAATTTAGCATCAGGAAAACAATGCACGCTCCTTCAATTCCTGACAGGAATTACAAGTTTTTCTTCAAAGTACCATTATACTAATAAAATTGACTGGCGAAATTTAAATACTACTGAATCGAGAGATCAAAGATATTTCAGATGATTTTTAATGTACAATTGTCGTTTTTGTTTCAATTTTTAACAAGATGAATTTAGTAAAGTCAATAAATAAATAAATAAATAAATAAACTTATTCGCAAATCTCGAATTTTTACATTTCAATACTTAACATTTTATAGAAATGTTTCCAAATTTTCAGAAATATTGCATGTTTTGTCAATGTAAAGGTAGAAAGTACAAAAATATGGATATATACCAAAGTATTTTCGCCGGCATTTTTGGAAGGTCCATTATTTTGTATTGTGAGTTAGTGTAGTAAGCTTTACTTTATCCAGAAGTTGAACAAACACCGTAATTCATAGACGGTTGAAAAACACCTCTCAGATTGACAGAAAATAGTACTTTTTCCATGGATGTAAACAGTCCCTACAATGTAAACAGTCCCTCCAATGTTTATTGATCAGAAAGTGTTTCTTTGGGGCACTCGTGCGAGAAAA
Source organism: Acheta domesticus (assembly GCA_031308135.1). Lineage (NCBI taxonomy): Eukaryota > Metazoa > Arthropoda > Insecta > Orthoptera > Gryllidae > Acheta > Acheta domesticus. The sequence goes on along the minus strand of JAHLJT010000631.1, from coordinate 191,676,464 downwards.
TTCACTGTGCCGTACGCGTACCGCAAAGAAGTCATGGTCTTATAAGATAACTGCAGACTGCAGAGAAGACAAAACATTAGAGCGGCATCATAAACACAGCTGCCACGTCGCAACGATCCCAAGAATAAATACTTATAAGTTGGAACTAAAAATAATGGAGAGGAAATCCTTGTACCTCGGGTCACATTCTCACAGTAACATCCAAGTATTTGTTGCCTTTGGGTTCGACGCGCGATAGTGGCGCAACTGTTGATCAGACAAAGAAGTTCTAAGTCCTAAAATGTAGAAAATTGGATTATCTTTCATATCAGGTCAATATTTACGAAAAATGCGTAGTTTCTGAGCTACATTGCGATAAAATGGGATGAATCCCATTTTCACAATTTTCATCATAAAAACACCAAAATTCACGTTGCTATAGCGGGTAAATGGTACAAAGGAGAAAAAAATCCTTAAGGCATAAAATGTAGGCAATATTATCTTCTTTACTTTCATGTATGACCTATATTCACGAAAAGTGGGTTGTTTTCGAGTTATGTTGAAAAAAACTGAAAAATGTCGTATTTTTAACATGTTTTTTGCGAAAAAAAAACGTGTTTCCAGGCAAAAGTTTTGTTGACAAACATGATATTCGTGTTCAGCGACCCCAAAAACATATAGAACCCAAAAATCAAATCTACACCAAAACTTTCCCCTATTTTCTACCATTTGACTAGACTAAATAAACATTCTAGTCTCTCTGTGGCAAAAGTTTTGATTGAATATTTGTCTGATGCTTTGTCTCTCTATTCCATATTGTAGAGGAAATGCTATTTAAAACTAGTAGGGAACACATTTTATCGCATTTTTTGTAACGTTTGCGTAATAATATTCTAGCTGAATCTGAGCAGAAATGACGTTCATTTAAACTCGATTACAAACACTCTGACAGAGAAATGGATAGTCGAATAGACTGGCGAATGGACAGACGAAGGCACACACGAAGGGATAGAAAAACGAACAGATTGGGGACGGACAAACGGGAGATCATTCACTGCCCACTCATTTGAGCATAAGGATTGTTTGTGAAGAAGAAATGGTCACTACGGAAGTTTTCATTTCAAGCTTGCATCGTAAATTTCGCCCACAAAAGCCACATTTTATTAAGAAACATTTCACAGAAATTGTCTTCCCAAATCTGATGATAAGTAGAGTGCGAATCTTCTAAGATGAGATAACGCCAAGGTGACAATTTCTCACTTTTACTTAATATTTCCCCTCAAAAACAATTACTACGTAGAAAAGCCCTAATCTAGTATTAATTTTCAAACAATGCGCCAGATTTCAAAATGCGAACCACGAAATAAATGACACTGTCTCATATCCTTCGAGCTTAAATGACTACTTTGATGAATATGACGTTCGCTAATAGCGTATGGGATTGTTTTTAAAAACCAAGATTAAAGAGACCGCCGGTGCCCTGTCAGTGCAAACACGCTTAATTACCATTGTTCTGCAGCAAATTAAATCCCCTTACTTGGGTAACTTATTCAGTCCGTAGATGCACAGTAAGTTAATTTCAGAACCGCCATATAGCTGCGCGCGATTTAATAAAGGGGCCCATCGCAACTTCATTTCCTCACAAAGGTGCCACTGTTTTCCATTCCCTTTGGGCGTCGGAGCCACCCACCCCCTCCCCCACGGTGTCGCGACCGCGCTCAGCCAGCCGCGGCCGCCGCCCCCGCGCCACTCCCACGCCCCCCCGCGCCGCCCACGCGCCGCCCCTACGCCCCCCGCGCCGCCCCCGCGCCGCCCCCGCGCCGCCCCCGCGCCGCCCCCGCTCCTTCCCGCTCCGCCCCGCGCCGTCCCTTCGCCGCCCCCGCGCTGCCCCCGCAACCCCGTCGTGCCGTTCCCTCACCATCCCCGCCACGCCCCCACGCAACCACCACGCCGTCCTCACTCCGCCCTTGCGCTATCCCTGTGTCGCCCCCAAACCGCCTTCGCGCTGCCCTCCCGCTTTCTTCGAACCGTCCCCACTCTGCCCTGCCTCCATGATACCCACGTGCCGCCCTGCGCCTCGGGCACTGTCTCCATGTTGGCCCAAACCGCCTCCGCGCCACCCCTGCCGACACCACCGTCACCGTCCCGCAGCGCCGCACCGCCCATGTTGCGCCCGCCGTCTCTTCAGGCGGGGCGGGATGGGGCGTTACGAAGAAGGCGTAAGGGCGGCACGGGGGCGGCACAGGGATGGCGCGGGAGCAGTGTGTATGGGGAGCGGGGATATTGCGCGGGGGCGGTGTATGGGAAAGGCGAGGTAACTGCACGACGGCGGCACGGGGGGCCCTACCACACTCCGAGCAGCCCTTCTTCCCCGCGCCCCGCGCTTCCCCTCCGCAGCCCCTTGCTGCGCTCCCGCTGCGCCCGACTTTCCCCCTGCCGTGCCGCCCCCGCTGCGCCCGCCGCCGCCGCCGCCGCCCCGGGGCGCGAGGGGATCGCCCCGCGCAGATCTTTCCTCTGTTAATTATGCGGCTTATCGTTAGTATTCCCGTCTCGGCGGGGGGCGGGCGGGGGGCGGGCGGCGGGGCGGCGAAGCGCGCGAATGTTGAGGGGGGGCGGGTCCGGGACAGCGCGGGCGGGGTGGGGTGGGGGTGATGGGATTGCGGCGCAATGCGATGGCGGGAGCGATGAGGGGCCGGTGGAGCGTGGTGTGGTTGAGACGCGATGCGTCGTGGAATGGTAAGATAGTGGACTCGGAATTGATGGCGTAGTGAATATGGCATTGGGAGAGAAATGTGGTGGAATAATGAACTGAGGCGATGATAGACTAGTGAAACAAGATAATGTGAGATGGATATAGACTGTGTAATGATGTGGTGAGGTGATACGATAGAAAGGTGTCAGAGATTGCGAGTGAAGGAAGCAGATGTACGTCGAATGCAAGGCGTGTCAGTGTTTGATAATATCGAAAACAATTGGCCTCGCCGAGTCTTCTGCCGCCGAGACCATGTGATTCAGTGTTGCAGAAACGATCTCACTTGTGATTGAAGTCACATCAACGAAGGTAGGAGATGTGTCGTTGTCAAACTCAGATTGTTTTACGATCAGATCGAAGGTGATGTCGATGTTCATTATCACGATCGTGATAATTAGCGGTTGAAGATAGAAAGTTGATAGCGAAGACGTAAAAATGGAAATTCGCCCGCGTGTATTTAAGTGTCCCTACTACATAAATGACGCACACGCCTACCATGCAAGCTGCGTGGTACACATACAAGTGGAACTCTTATAAAAGTTATAAAAGAACCGTAATTAAGTGTGAAGATCTTGCAAGATTCTTGTAGTGAGCATAATAATGAGTTTTAGTGTGGAGGATATATTCGTAGTGTACATCTCTATTACTAATTTCCAATAAGCGGAGAAATTAAAGAAAACTATGTAACTTTTTGCTATATATGTACGACGCTTATCAGTGATTTTGTTACCAGGAGCTCGACAAAAATCCAAAAACAATATAACAGTTCCAATTTTCACTGAAAACTGAAATAACTGGTTGTATTATTTAGCCTAATCTCATATAATACGTATGATCTGAATTCTCATACTCAGTGCGTCACTGCTTAAAATACAGCTGACATCATGCCACAGCAAAACAACGCATGTCACTAGTTTTGTATAAATGACAAATGCAAGAGATTCTGTAATTAAAAGTGCTTTAGTTCAGTCAACCAGTAATTATTACCTACGTCTCTTACTCAAACTTGGAAGTAGCAGAAAAAGGATCTTATCGCTTGTTCTCCTAGAAAATAGCGATATAAAACGGGAATGCCGAGGTGTGAAGTACATCGCAATGTACTTGGAGAATGCTCATTATAGAGTGGAGAGAGGAGAAACTGTGTGTGTAGTAAAGTCAGAGAGAGAGAGGGGGTAGAGAAAAACAAAGCTATAGGTGAGGGAGGAAAACAAGAACATTACGCGACAGAATTAGTCATACAAATAATTACGGAGAGATTTGCAGGGGAATAGAGAGCACCGACAGCGGCAATGCAGAGCGTTGAGGAAGGAGAGATACAGAGAGGGCAGCAAAGAACAGGTTGCGAGACTGCAGAGATTAGTAAAGACAACCACAAAGAACGAAAAAGCAGTGAAGATTCTGTGAGCGCAGCGGAAAGAGAAAAGAACGAGGGGATAATAGCGGATGGGCGCGGATAAACTGACACGCAACACTCATCGAGCTGGATACTCGGATTAACATGAAATTTTACCAGCTTGTTCAGCACCTTTCGAAACCCCTACATACAATTTTTTTAAGTGCTACTAAGAAAACAGCCTCATGGCAGCTCCTGGTCAGCATGCTCGTTTTCCAGCATGCAGCCCCGGATTCGATTCCCGGTCGAGGCAAGACTATAATGTGCGTTTTCCTTGCAATGTCCCAGTATATGTTGCTGTGGGACTACGGGAAAATTCACTTCTTAGGTTGAGAATACCGAAATACAGCGTCTACGTGCTAACCACACGTACCCCCTTAACCCATGACCGCGAGGCAGGGACGTCGCCGGAAGGCCTTTGCCCGTTCACGGGATCTTGCGCCAAGTACTAGGAAAACACGGCATACGTTGTTCTGCCCCTCATCTCCCTCTTTCCCCTCCCATGTCCCTTTCTCACTGTCTCTCCCTCCCTCACCCTGCCCCTGTCTGTCTCCGCCGCTCTCTGTCCCTCTCATTCACATTTACTTGCAGATTCTGCACGTCTCTGAGTAGGTGAGGTAATATTGGGAAGCTCCGTACCTGCAAAAATGTAATACAATGTTCACGAATGTCTCATTCTGTAGATTACGGTGTGAGAAACGTTTCTTTGAGGCCTTAGGCCTCACAATTTTAGATTTTAAGGTCCTAGAACGCCTCGTTTAGGAGTTATTTAATGACATAAATTAAAAGTCCTACCGTGTGTAATGCGGATTGCATTTGACGTGAATATTTCAGTTTGTTCTACAGCGCCACGTAGTGGAGTTACAAGAGAATTAACAGCTGGGTGAAAAAATACGTAGAAGTGCCAACTTTCATGGAGATCGGTCCAACGGTGTCGGGGTTTAGCTCTTACTTATATATATACCAACATCCAGCTTTATGTATATGGATGAAGTATTGCAAGTAGTGTTTATCTGATAATTAGTATTGATCCATTCTAGATCTTACTGACTGACGAAGCACGCAAATCGCCGCGCACCACTGTCCTGCGGCCGTTATATGTGAGCCGTGCCGCCACTATCAGCACATCTGTCGGCAGAGTGTCAATTGCCTGGAAGGGCGGTTAGCATGTAGAGTGACCAAAACAGGTGTTTACGTTTACTGTGAGCGCAGCGGAAAGCGTAAAGAGCGAGGGTATGAATGAACTGAGGCAGAGTGGGCACTGATGCTCCCAAAGAACACTCTTGAGAATGTAGACGGCAGCAAAGACAACCACGTAGGAATAAGAAGCAGTGAAGATTTTGTGAGCGCAGCGGAAAGCGGAAAGAGCGAGTGTATGAATAGCGGATGGGTACAGATGAGCTGAGGCAGACTGGGCAGTGATGCTCGCGAAGAACAGTGTTGATAACGTAGGGGGCAGCAAAGATAACCACGTAGGAATAGGAAGCAGTGAAGATTTTGTGAGCGCAGCGGAAAGAGCGAGTGTATGAATAGCGGATGGGTAGAGATGAGCTGAGGCAGAGTGGGCAGTGATGATCGCGAAGAACAGTCTTGACAACGTAGGGGGCAGCAAATACAACCACACAGAAACAGGAAGCAGTGAAGATTTTGTAAGCGCAGTGGAAAGCGGACAGAGCGAGGGTATGAATAGCGGATGAGTGCGGATCAGCTGAGGCAGAGTGGTCAGCGATGTTCGCGAAGAACACAGTCCTGAGAACGTACAGAGCAGCGAAGGCAACCACGGAGCAACAGGAAGCCACGAAGACTCAGAGCGCGGCGAGAAGCGTCGAGAGCGAGGGAGCGAGTGGAGGGCGGCGAGGGTCGCGGAGGGCGTCCAGGGCGGCGAAGGCGTCGCGGAAGGCGCCGCGCCGGGGCGGGCGCAGGTCAGCGGAAACTTCATTAACGCCTTGGAGCGTATCGGGAAGGCGGCTCGGCGCGGCGCGGCGCGGTGGAAGGGGGGAGGGGAGGGGCGGAAGTGCGGGGGTGAGGCAGCGCGGGGACGCGCGTCTGGGGCCTTGCGGGAGGCGACCGCTGGGGACGAGCCGAGCGCCCGGAGAGAGCCAGAACGAGATCCGCGTTAAGGATGCGACATCGACAACAAAACACCGATGTTTCAAAACATCGATGCTCAAAATTACAACAGACTCATAATTTGGGGGCGGATTTTGATGACCTCAGACACTGCAAAACATGATCAATAAAATGCTCATAAAATGTTTTTAATATGCCCTAAAAATAAGTAAAAAATTTTGATCAAAACCACTTCAGATAAACAATCTGTTGGATATGTTACTGATGTAATCCAGGTTTCTTGTTTCTGTTCATGTGAACTCAGATTGCTAAGTTCCGGTTTGTACTGTTCTTTAAAAGAAAATTTCTGCCTTTATTTATCGCGAAATCGGTCGAACAGACACTTCACAAACCTTAGATTACGTAGTTCTCGCAACGGCTGACATTACAATATGAGCGAAGAAATTGAGTAGGCTACTCAGGAATTCCATGAACATTTGTTGCATCTCGTAAATATTGTTTGAATCAAGTAATCGATGAAATCAGCGAAAATGCATTAAAAATGACGCAAAAGTAAAAAAAAAAAACTTATTTGTCGAAATCGACAAAAAATGCTCAAAAATGACATAAAAATGGGTCATTTCGTTTTTTCATAATATAAAATGAATATACTAAACGGTTTTGTCCTAAAGTGAAAAGAAAAAATGACATTTCATTAAAATTTGCCCCCTATTCATAATACATGGAGCAAAACAATCCCAGTTTCTAAACAAACACGTTTTTAAAAGAGAGATATTAATCACTAACATTTACGTTAGCGTGTGGGAAAATTTAATGTGACTGTTCCCGGGCTTGTTAATTTATAATTATTTTTTCTACTCCCATTGTATAATTCTGTCATTTGATGGCTGCAACCCGTTGCATTATAGTATTCATTACGTTACAGTTTTCATTATGATACAGTTTCTTGACCAATCACAGAGAAGCTTACAAACTATGTATTGACACTTAACCCTGCAGTGGTAACGTGACTTTTTGAAACAAAAGTGGTAACGTGGGGTGTTTCCAGACCCCGACACTTTTTTCATGATATATGCTAAATTATTAAAAAATAAATTAATATAATATTCTTCTTTTACTATTAACAACTTTTCGCGTGTAATTAAACAATTTGATAAGAATTTAGTTACTAAACAAGTCTGAGAATTCATTAGGAAAGCATCTACTATTTGGAGTTAATTTTTCTCCTGGTCTCCGCGTGTTGTCACATCCAAGCCCGTGTTTCGTAGCAAAAATTGAAAATCAAATTCAAAGTACAATGGAAAATTTCAATACCCATGTTATCCACATTCCACAATTCAGCAAGATTTCGATGTCCTGATTTCACAGACCTAGCCAAAATACGTAGCCCAATTACTGCTTTGTCAGTCTTATAGGTGCTGCGATCATTTTTATTCCTCTGTAAGTCCATTTCAATTTTGATGTTGGTGGATTCTGTAATTCTCTCAATCATATTCGAATCAATAAACAAAGGAAACATTATCCTGGTCTTTTGGAATAGCGTGCAGACTGCTTTTTCCACGGCGCTGAGTAACGATATTCTGTTCCCGCTTTCAGCAAAAGTTGGCGTATTCTTCCACCCCTTTCTTAACATATAAAGTCACCTGAAATGTTCGTACTTCTTCTGTATTAACTTGCAGGGGAATTCTAACGTAAAAACACAGCATGCAACACGTTGCCAAACTAATAGAATGTGAACTGAAGGCATCTTTGGTAACGTAGAAGGTAACGCGGGGTTTCCTGGGGACCCCAAACAAAACAACAGCTTGCTGCACGGAGAAATCTCACTAAACTGGGAAACTGAGAGCACATTAAATATCACGATACCAAAACAGAACGGTACTCAAGCATTGGTCAAGGTAGCCAACGTGGAACATATAACAAGTGGGAAGAAAGGATCGTGGGGGTCCCACAGACCCCCGCGTTACCACTCCCGGGTTAATTAATCATTGAGAACTTTTGTAGAGAATGTTTCGTTGGATTGTGTACATTAAAGTTGTATTTAATATTATATTCTGCTTCTCAGTTTTAATTTCTTTTATTATTAGTAATGTTTATCGTGAAATATCATTTAATATAAATTGAATTGTAATTTCACTTTGATCATACTTGACTAGCGCCATTGTAGTTATTGGAGAGAACATTTGATGAAGGTTAACATTGGTTAAGATCTGAACGCAAGTCATTTTAGGTTCCATGTTGCTGCCGTGTGGTTATCCTTAAAAAAAGTCTAGTTTAAAACGTCTAGTGAATCGAAGATGGATTTCAAACCTCCATAAATAAGAGAAAAAGCAAAAATGGTGGTGTCGTGTCGGAATTATTGCAGCAATTTCTCTACTACCTCGCAGACAATCTGGTAAAACAAAGCCACCTGCGGTGGGTAGGGAGCTGTCCACTAGGTGGCCTTGGCTGAATCCTGCATGCCAATTGCAATGAAGTGATTCAATGTAAAAGTTTAACTTACAAAAGTCGTAGAAAAAAGTACCGTATGATACTCGATGTAATGGGTACTAATACACTCGTGTGAAGTTTACGATACTCGTTCGCTCCTCGCTCGTATCGTAATATCACACTCGTGTATTAATACCCATCATTACATCATCTTATCATAATGTACTATTAATTTAATTGACAAAACACTAAAAATTAATAAGAAAATTAACCATACTAAGACTGTAAGACTGAGCGCTCAAGATCTATTCAAGGAGTCAGGGCCTCCTCCGTTCGCCATTGAAGATTACGGGAAAAAGGGGGAGGCTGAGCTTACTGCTGTTCTCTTCGTGTGCGAAATACCAAGGCTTTGAGGTCATCTCTCGAAGAAGAGAGAGTCTGCTCGATAAAGGCAGTATCAACAGAATATAGAAAGAGCTTATTTGAATTAAACTATGCATGACATACATTTTTAACACATGAAAATATTTTTAAAACAGAATACAGCGTCGGCGGCGCCACATTCAACTAGTACTGGGTATTTCTTCAACCCGGAAAAGTATTTTCTTCAAAAACGTCGGATTCTCTGGATATTGCACCATTTGTAAAACAGTGGAGTTTTCCCCAAAAATCTGAGAGCGAAATGTAGCAACTAGAGTGGCTGATTTCTAGATTTTTTTGTTTTTAGCGATCTCTTTATTGTTTCTAAATGGCTTTATTATCTTTAATTGTTTAGGGATGGGCGAGTAGAGCAAGATCATTTGGAAACAGACTAATTTCCATTACAATGTTAGAATTTTTTATTAAATTTAGAACTTAGCGTTTAGGACGCTTAAGAGAATGGTGCATATCTCATGTTCGTTGAAATGACTTATTTTTCGAAAATTAAAAAAATTAAAATACTTCGGCGTCTTCCTACAACTACAATTATGAAGATAAATTTATTTCTTAACACATTAACTGCCAAATTTTATTTTTTGATCTAAATGTGATAATTTGATTTTATTTATGTCGCAATGAAATGAATAAAGTCCCTTTTGATATTAAATACATTTTATTAAAAAAAAGTACAATTTTCAGAGAAATCCCCAATTGGGGATCACAACCGTTCATGACTATTTTCTATGCCATGTCTTAAAACCCTGCATATGTAGTCCTACATCACATTTTGCGCATTGTTTGCGCACATTCTTTTTGCAAACACCACATTTTCTTTGTTTGCATCCATTTGTCCTCTCAAGAATGTGCCCAATATTTGAATATCCGATTTCTCTAGGTATTCGACTGGTAGATGTGGCCCTCCCGTAGGATGGTCTTCCTCTAGCTTTTGGGTCAGATAATTCCGACGAATGTGCCAAATATGCTGTAGCAACAGCTCTTCGGAAAGACAGAAGGGGAATTTTTCCATTGGCCATGCAATAGAGTGCATGAGAATTTACTAACGCAGTATCGATACCATTGTAAAAATTGGGAAATACCATTTTTTCCCTCATGCAATTACTGACACATTCCATATTTGTGCCGTTATCTTCACACCAATACAACTGCTCTTGTAGAAGCGAATTCCAATAAATTTCCTCAGACAATCTGATGACAACTGATAAACATGGTTATTCTGCTGACTTGCAAAACGAACACTTTCTTTTACTATCATCTCCATAACCGTTTCACTGAATAACTCTTCAAAAACATAACCGGATCTTTACCCCGTAATGAACCGATAATATTCTGTTGACGTACGCCAATATCACCAGAGGAGAACGTCGCAGAATACTTTATTTCCTTTACCCTTTTCCAAACGCTATCACCCTTTGAAAAAGTCTTTAGTTTTCTATAATACACGTCACTCTCTGAAACATTCATTTCACCTAATCTTTCTGATTTTGAAGTTGATGGCTGTGGGTTTGCAATCGTCTTACGCGATGGTAAAGAACGCTCCATTGGTCCATTAGAGATGTGGACTTCTAAGAGCCTAGGAACATCAGAAATTTGCAACCCGGATTCCTCGAGATCATCTTCATCAATGTCATCTTTGTCTGAGACATCATCTACTCTGTCAGGAGGAAGTTCTACGATATCGATAACATCATCTTCATTGTCTAAATTGTCATGAAATTCATCTGATTCGAGAATATCTTCTATTCCCCGTAAACTCGGATACCTATAACGGAAAAATACCGAAATTGCAATGTCTAGAAATGTTGTGATCCCCAAATGGGGATCGTAGTTTCAAACATTATTGTGATCGAATTTACTACTAAATAATAACAAAACGTTTTTCACTCTTCTATAGAGACCTAAGCCAACAATATCCTGGAAAATCTGAATTATCAATCAATTACAAACATGTATTTTTTTAAATGTAATATCCTAATCAATCCTGACCTCACTTTTTCATGCAGTAGCTTCAATAAGTTGGAAAATACTTACTTGAATCGCAATAATCACAAGATAACCTACTCACATTCACGAAGAAAGATACAACGCACAAATTGAATAGTACTTCATAACTACTAACCTATTCAGAGTTAAGGAATGGACTAAAATTTCCGCTATCCCCATTTGGGGATCACAACAGTTAATGGGATCAAAAACATCTTCAATAAGGTCGTGTTGAATTCTTTGAAAATATTCGAATTTTTTGTGTAATTTGGCGACAAACATAATAGCCCGCTCCGAATCCCGCTTCGTGAACCCAATTCTAAGCAGTTTATACGCTTCTTAAGTTAGAATTTGTATATAATTTCATATTTCTTTGTTAATTTCTTTACATTCGATTTTTTGTTTTACATTTACACATTAATATTTTACAAGTTTTTGAAAACCTATTTGAGATATATGAAATAAAAATTCCTTGCCCGATTGGAAAGCAACAATGACTCAGCAATAATGACTCAGGAGATACTTTTTGTGAATTACGTCTTATTTTTGGAACATGATTTACGGGTATGAAAAGCAGTTATAATTGTCAAATTTATGTTGACATTTGCATGAAAATATTTAGTTTTTATCCAAATGTGGTAGGATTTGTGATGAGTTTTACAAAAAATGATGACCGAGATGTATTAATTCGGAGAGAAATAGTGGTATATATAGAATTACACTACTACTAAATGCGAGAAAATATGTGCTGTTTTAGCACTCGTTGTTGCATAGATCATGATCCAGCACATGATGCGCGGCTGTAACTGGGTGATTATCAGGAGAGTCTTCTCAGAAGTAACTGTAAATACGTTTCGAGACACATCAACGGGAACAAATATTGAGATTTGAGTAAAATTAACTAAAAATGTCCGCAGAAAATGTTAAACGAGATAATATTGATGGAAAGAAACACAAAACTAATGAATATTTTAATAAGGCATATCTGAATTCTCAAAAACTTATCCCGCTGCAGGACTATTAAACGAATGAAATCAAAGTTTGGGCATTGTAGTAGGTTCTTCTGAATTTTAATAAAGTCGCTTTTGACATTGTCCTTCTCATTCCGACACTGCCATTCAAGAAGCGTTTCCATAACTACTTTTCATTCTTTCCCATGTGATGAATTCTTTGAAATCGAAAATACACGACATGAAAGCACACATTTAACATCACGTTATTAAAAACCTTTGAATGTTCACAGGTTCAGAGCATTTTCGGAATAACACGAGTGCTTTCCGCTCACCTCATCCTCGCCCACGCAGACACCTCTTCCGACGAGCGAGGCGCAATGAGCGTTGATTCTGCACGGCTCCACAGGCGCGTGGCGCGTGCGCGACAGTAGTGAAACGCGTTGTAGGGCGACGCGGGGCGGGGCGGAGCTGGGAAGAAAATGGACAGGGCGGTGCGAATGTGGAGCACAACGAAGTAATGAGGTGCACGAAAGGGAGGGGACTGCGAAGACACTCGATCAGGCATATGGAACGTGGAACGTGGCATAAGGAACTGCAGAGATGGAAGGGGTTGCGAAGAGATTGAAAAGGAAATGACGGGGAAAGTGAGGAGGGGCAGGGCATGACGGGACGTGATAGGGAAGGGATGGTTAGGGCAGGGCAGAAGGCGGGATAGAGCAGGGTAGGGTCATAGAGTAAAGATGTCTTAGTCTACGGTAGGGTATGGCAGAGAGGTTCACGGAAGGGGGAGCTGGAAACAGAGGTGGGGTAAGTAGGGTAGGCAGGGTCAGGGCAGGCAATGGTCAAGGCAGTGCATGGCAAAGCAGGGCAGGCATGGCAGGGCATAACAGGGCATGGCGCGCAGAGAGGTGCATGGGAGGGGAGCAGGGAAGAAAAGAGAGTGAAAAAGAGTGGCTGAGCTAGGCGGGGTGAGATGGTCGAAGCAGGGAGGTGCACTGAAAGAAGGGGCATGGAAAGGAGACGGTGGGGAACTGATAGGAGCCAGTGCACGCAATAGCAAGCAGGGCGGGGCCGAGTGAATTTGGAAAGGGGGGCAGAAACGATGCAGGTCGGCAGGGCGAGAAAAAGCGGGAACGTGAGGGAAGAGGAATGTCTGGAGGCGCGGAGCGGAAACAATAGGGCAGATAAAGGCGGGGCGGTCTCCGCAGAGTAGTGTAGGATTGGGCAGACTGGAGTTGGGACGACCGAGTGGGGTGGAGAGATTGGGATAGAATGAGGAGGAAACGAGACGAAGAATGACCAGGGGCGGATCCAGCCGATCATTTTGAGGGGGGCCCTCATAGATTTTGTTAAATAATAAACATTTATTATATTGTATATTATACTGCGATTTTTCTAGGAAGGACTCTCAAGATAACTCAAATCCCATCTTCGCGATGGAATATGTCACGGCATTTCGCATCTTTCTCAGTCGTTCCGCTAGATTTCGCACGATCGCGACCGTGTGAAGCAGTGCTTGCGATCATGCGACTTCTACCGGCAAGACCGAGAAAAGACGCGAAATGCCGTGACATATTCCATCGCGAAGATGGGATTTGAGTTATCTTAAGAGTCCTTCCTAGAAAAATCGCAATATATCTTTGCCGCGTATGATAACATACGATATTATTGTTTAAATAATTACATAAAACTATAATATAAATAATATTTAAATGAATTGTGCCATATAAAGGAAGGTAACAAACAAAACCCTAGGCCTTTTGGGGGGAGCATGGCACCTACCCCCCCTGGATCCGCATCTGATAATGACAAAGCAGAGAGAACAGAGTGGAGTGTTGCAGGGCAAGGCGTAATAGAGCGAGGCCAGGGAAGGCGCAAGGGAGTGGGGTGGTTTGGGCGGCCGCAAGGGAGGCAGCATGGCTTCGAGCGACCAAGGACGGGAGACGAGAGCAGAGCGGGAGCAGGCCGCAGCAAACAACATTAACGCCGCAACGACCACGAGGAGCGCCACCGGTATGCGCGCACTGGCATGGGGTCGAAGAGTAACACTTTCACTCGTAATGTCAATTAGGGCCACAAAAGATTATGAAACGGGAAAGCTTCCACTAATATCAAGACCGGCAAAGGTGGCTCAAGGATCAACTGATGTCACTGGAGTGCCTCTGACTAGGAAGATCTAGTATTGGAGTCCCGACGGTGGCAGAATTTTCGACAGTAACTACACAAATTTAGCCGCTGTGTGGAGGAGAATTCTAGCGGACGGCTGCTCTGATCGGTAGGATTAAATTATGGAATAAAATCATGTGGTCTCCGTGAAAGATTACACGACGCATAAATATGACATATACGTGACAAAAAGCCCATTATGCGCAGACTACATCAATGAATACATACTGCATACTACATGTATCAGTATTTTTTGCCTTTAAAGATAACCAACGGTCGCATTTTTCTTTCCAACCTAAATGAAATATAACTTAACAACAATAAAGATCGAACATTTTCCAAGTTACGGAACTTCCAAAGATAACAATAGTATGGAAGAAGAAACCAAAAACTCAACATACGCTATGAAAGCAGATGTAAATTAGCGCTGTGTCAGCAGTAAAGACGGCGATGTCAAAGACGGAAGTCACGACGACGGCAAAAATGGCGGCGACGTTGCGGGCTTTAGCGAAGGCGGCTTTGGGGTCGGCAGCTGTGACGTTGGGGTTATAAACGACCCGGGCCACGAAACGAGATGCTGCTGCTGCCTGCGCCCCCACCCCAACTCCGCCGCCGCCACCGCCCTTGTTGCTCCCGCCGCCCCCAGCACTCTCGCCGCCCACTCCGCCCCCGCCGCCCACACCGTCCCCGCCGCCCACTCCGCCCCCGCCGCCCACTCCGTCCCCGCCGCCCACTCCGCCCCCGCCGTACACTCCGCCCCCGCCGCCCACTCCGCCCCCGCCGCCCACTCCGCCCCCGCCGCCCACTCCGCCCCGCCGCCCACTCCGCCCCGCCGCCCACTCCGCCCCCGGCGCCCACTCCGCCCCCGCCGCCCACTCCGCCCCCGTCGCCCACTCCGCCCCCACCGCTCACTCTGCCCTCGCCGCCCACTCCTCCCCCGCCTCCACTTCGTCCCCGACGACCACTCCGTCGCCGCCATCCACTCCGCCCCCGCCGCGCCGCCGCCCCCGGCGCTCCCGCTACCTCCGCCACCCCGCCCTTTCCCGCACCCGCCCATGCCATCTAGGGCGATGCCTGTCTCCTGTCGCGTCTGCCACTGCCGCACCAGCCTCCACCACCTCCTTCTAAACCAGCCCCACTCCGCCGTCGCAGCTGCCCCCCACCGTCGCCCATCCACCCCGGCGCCACCCGCCGCTGCCTGGAATTGACTTGCTATCTTCAGAAAAGTCCGCGTAACTTGGGCGTCGAGGCGATCGCGGCGTTTGCTCCCCAGAGGGCGAAGTGTCGCCCTCCTGTCCCCTTCCCACCACCCCACCCCCTTCCTTCCCCACCCCATCGCAAGACGCACAACGGAGAATAAAAAGTCCTTTGAATATTTCGTGTTGGAGTTACCAAGTTTTTGAAATGCAGGTCTTTTGCGAAACGTGTCCATGAAACTTGACGAAAGAGAGCGGTGTATATAGGACTTTCCTCATCATTGGTCTTACTATAGACTTGTTTCTATTTCGAAGACTGCACTAGCAGAACTAAAATGTTTAGAGAGGGGGAATGCTCATTGTGCCACGAAAAAACTACAATCAATTCAATAAATCGTGAATTTTCCCTAGAAAAGTGCATGGATATATTTCAGTTTTATCTTCCAAGTCAATGAGTCAATAAACGAACAAGACAAAAATATATCGTAAAGTAAACAAAATAAAAACACTGTTAAAAGGTGCATCACTAAATATTAGTCATCCATTTCCTATATTTGCTGATTATAATCTTTAAATTTATTTTCCATTTTTATTACACAGATATTTTCTCCTTTGCTGAAGTGATGACTTTAAATCAATTGTCCGGTAAAGAAACGACCTACTGTTTTATCATATTTTTCGATATGGCGAATGTTATCTTACAAGAGTCCCATAAGGCCTACAACTGACTATAATAGATTTTTTACGGACTTATATTTTAGTTGCTACTAGGAATCCATCGATATCGTAGGGCATTTATTTATCTTGATTGAAAGTACGGAGGAACTTGAGTAAGCGTATTTTCTCAATGGGGATGAATGTTTGTGGCAATTTTTAGACAATCGGCGCTGGTTAAACTACGAGAGTGAAATCATAAGATATGAAAAATTAATGTCAGATAATTTAAACAAACATCTCGACATAACACTATAGTGAATAATAAAACTGTTCATAGTAATAATTAAACTGTTCATATTTGAACAAGATTTTTAATAGTTATCAACAATTTGCACATAATGTTTATTTACTTATTGAATACCCTAAAAAAATTTTACAAAGTACTTAAACGTACGGTAAATTAACATATAATAATATTATTTATACTTTCATTCCGTACAACAGAATCTATATTACGTGAATTTTATATAGTTAGTAAAAATGTCATTAGGATATTGTCTGATGGTGTCAAAAGAAACAAATAAAATCTTTGAACATGCAATAGCCACAGACCATGGTCGACAATTAAAAATTGAAATTATGGAGTAGTGAAAAACGAAAAGACAGAAAAAACATTCAATTGCTTTAAGTGCTTTGCATTTAGAAAAAAATCAAAAGGAGACGTATAGAACATTGATTCAATGTAGATAATGAAGCTAAATATGCAGTTTGTACTTTCCCATTTTCTATTAACTCTATGGACAAAAGCACACAGTATGTAACATCCCTGACAAAAAAGCGAAAGTAGTCACGAGAGTAGTAGCTGCTATTTTCAAATATAAGATGTGATATTAAATAAAATACCGGAAATTGATCGATTTCTTAAATCTAAGAATCTCGAATCTACGAATCTCTTCTATCTACTCCCTATAGTAATAACGGCATTTGTAATAAAATCAGTTGAATATGTGTAGAAAAGCGTCTGAAAGACCTTTTATGTCAATATCTTTGTTTTAGTTCCACATTTACGCTCCTACATTTAATAATTAAAAAAAGTTATATATCCTTCATATTATCATATAATGGACGCTATAAATTACATAAATACTCTAAATGTACAGGGAGAAGTCAATACATTTCAGAGAAATGTGAACTTTCGTTTGGGCTTGAAAAATTTTCCTCTCTGTAGTTTCAATTACTTTAATTTTTGTCAGTTCTTGGCTAACGCCCTTCAATGAGCTGATTAGTATTTTGGGGCATTTACCAATATTTATCTGCAACACAATTATTTTCTGTGCTCATTCTATGCTATGCATTCTACGCCATTCAACATGTAGTTAAGATTGTGGCACCATATTTCCGACAGCGAAACCTAATTTAAATTGCAATAAACGAAGTACGAGAACTGATCATAAAGCCTTTCTTTCATTTAGGTACTTTCCTTAACTGGTCAGTAAGAATATTATCTACCCCAAAAGGAATCCTCTTAATTTTCAACTCCAACTCGTAATACGCGGGCAAAAGGTAAATCTCCATTAAATCTCTCAAGGGTGCTAGCCCAATTACTGCCTCGGAGTAGACGAGAAATATCTCCAAGTTGAATCGTCCCGCTGAAGAGCTGCAATTCTGCGAACTGCGAGCACGTTGTTTTCATAGCTCAACTCCATTAACCAGACGTTCTCTCGCCTCTTTCTCCTATGCAGAGGCTCGTATAGGACGTGAAGTCACTGCCAAGAGTGACTCAGACGTTGCTCTCAAAGAGGGCGGTGCGGCAGAGATTGCGTAACCTCAATTAATAAATCTGATTAGAGCGTTGGGCAACAGTCTGCAGGCGCTTGGGTACGGAACAGACGAGTCATTATCGAAGCTATACAGCGGACCAGTTTTTAGCTCTGTGCTAGATTAACATGAAAACCTCATCTTAATGTAATAGCTAACAAAGTATCATCAAAAACATCAAAATTTCTCCCTTTAATTAATGCACATTCCTCACTGAATGTTGTGTCGACTGTTATTATATAAATCTTTAATTCTGCCAACCATGAATTACTCATGCCCAGTTTGGGGATGCTTATTTATTAAAAGCACATTTATTAAAGTTGTAGGAAGTTGTTTCCATAGTCTTGGTCTTCCGTGGAAGTATTTGAAATGGAAGATGTACAAGATGAATTAGCAGCGGAATTCCTCAATATCTAATGGATTGAACACACGTGTGTACTCATTAAAGTATTTTCCTGAATAATTTTGGTTGTGACATTCCACGTAGTTTTGATAGCATATTCTTTGTACTCTTCACCATCTAAACTTCGTATATTAATTGCCTAAAATATGTGTAATTTCTTCATTTGTAGTTTGTGTTGTTCATTTGTATTTTCTTTCTTCACAAAATTCTTGAAATTGCTCCCACACGCTTTCTCTGTTGCTTTCGCTGTTTTTCGGCACTCAATCTTTAATAACACTGCTCAACAAAAAAACCTTATTTCACTTGTCCAGGATTTACAGTAAATCGTGTATGCTGTATCCAGATATGCCGTTAGTTTCGTTGAATTGGCTCTAGTTTTTGTGCTTTTGAACGTTGTAATGAATGATACTATCACAAAACTCACAGCATTTAATGCAAATATCTATCTTTATACAAACACTGTTTTTTTTCATTTTAAACATTGAATATCGTATTATTTTCAGGATACTTTAATTGAGCTTCGTTTTATTAATACACTTTCTTTTGTTACAAATCAATGATTTCTTCAGGATGACCTTGTTTGAACGACTTTAATGTATTTGACTACATTTGTGGGGAATTTACGCTACAAAAACAGAACATAAATATTACAAACTTTGGAAAAAAATTATGAAACATATTTTGGTATAAAACTGGGTGATGAAGATAAGTCGTGGGCTCCTAGTGTGGTATGCAAAACTTGTGTGGAGCGTCTCCGTCTGTGAAAAACTGAAGAGTTTAAAATTTGGTGTACTGATGGTATGGCGAGAGCCCATCATGATGGTTATTTTTGTTCTGTAAACGTAAAAAACTACAATTGTTACAAGAAAAAGAACCGGGAGTACCATGATTTGAAATCAGCAAAGCGACCTGTGCCACATGGACCTGATGATAACCACACTCACTGGAAATCCTGTGTCTGATAATGAGGATAAACAGATTCTGGGGTGTAATTCAAGAGTTAGCAGTTGCAGTGAATACAATGGAAGTGTTATTACAAAAGAGCACTTCTCCCAAGATAAGCTCAATGTTTTAATACGTGACTTCAGTTTGCCAAACACAGCAGCTGAACTTTTAGCATACTGACTAAAAGAAAAAAATGTCTGACATTGGAAGAGAAAATAACACGTTACTGGTCATTGGTAAAGGTATTGTCATAGTTGTCAAGAACTTTTGTGGTAATCATAAAGCAGAAAATTATCCAAAACTGGTGCCAGGCTTGCTTTTAAACTTTCAAAATTTGGGTAAAACTATGAGCATTAAGGCACACTATCCCCATAGTCATCTAGACAAATTTCCAAAAAATCTTGGCAATAAGTGTGAGGAACAAAGCGAGCGGTTCCATCAAGAAATAACGGTAATGGAAGTTAGATATCAGAGTAGATGGGATAGACACAATGGCAGATTACTACTGGAGCCATCAACGTGATTGTCCTGATTTGCCGCATAAAAGGATATCATAAAATGTTTTGTGATTCTTTGCTGGCTGTAAATATAAATATATTGACTATATTAATATTAAATATTTAAAGATTTAATTTTTCATAAATAGGCATATCTGGTTACATGTAGTTCAAGGTACCAAAACCAATGCCATATTTGGAATCTCTGCATTAAACATACCCTAAAATGGCTTCAAATTGTTTGGCAAGAAAATGAGTGTTGAGCAATGTAATAGGTTCTATTTCAGAGTTTTAAACATTACCAAAACGATACATATTAATAGTATATAGATGCGCACAAGGTATTTTGGAGGTGAAACAATTGCTATCGTTATCTTAAAAAGGTAACCAAAGTTTTTACAGCGCTAAAAAAGGTAAACAAAGTGATGGCGATAAATATCTGGGCTTGGTTTAATTTGAATATATCCTTGCGTAACATTGGCTACTTACGACACGGCCAGACATGATTGAAATAGAGAAAGACGTGTTGGTTAAACTCCTATAGGTGAAGACTAACGTTTTATCGAAAACACCTACATTAGCTGAAATAAGTTTCAGCTTAGTTATTCCAAGGCAACTATACGCTTCCATTATCTCTGTAAAGAAATGCCTCCACTGTTTAACATTTAACAAGTTAAAATTACACTCGTTAAATGTACGTTGGTTGTCTCCACTCCTTGACACATTGGATCGTTTTCCAGCAGGAATGTAAAACAATTTCTTGTTAAGTACTAAAACACGTAATGTTCATCGTGTAACACTAAACATACATATTGAGTATGTTACGAGACTCGGCATGCATTTGTAGAACATTTAACATGTTGAGGTTAAGTATTGTGTAGTGGAGACAAGGCTTTATAGACAAAGGCAACTGGAGAAGCAGAGAGCAAAAGCGAATTACTTGCGTACACTTTAGGAATGTATCGATTGGAAACCCGCAAAAGTCATTCTAACGTATTTAATTCTAATGAAAATGGCCAGAAATTAATTTGCTATAGCTCTTAAAATTTAATTTTCGATGGAAATTTAATTTGAGAATTCCACTGATATTCATGATATCACTTAACCAAATAATATTTATCGAATTATATGTTAACAGATTGATTGGAAAGCTTCCACATAATACTTTTTCAATGAATAAGCCTACTGTTTTAGAATAAATATCAATTATTTTTGAACTGGCTTGAGTTCTTGGATATTTGAGGTGGCATGGAGTGATAATACAATTACAGAAATTCTCATCACTTCCTATTTGTTCATACGTCGGTCAGGGTAATACATTAAGTACAAATATTTTGACAAAAGAAGACATAGTAGTTCTACATTATTCACACGCAATAAAGGTTATGTTTTGCCGGCTTGGGTGACCGAGGTCGCTAAGGCTGAAGGGCCGTAGTTCCTTTGGCTCCAAAAGTCCCAGATTCTAATCCCACCTCGGGCATGGATATTGGTCAAGATTGGTTCAAGGTATATTTACATTTTTTTAAAAATAAGAATGATGAATCAAGAATATCTTGTGTGTGTGTGTGTTCTCCTTATGTTTTGTTCTTACTGTTCCCCCTACAGTAAAAAACAATTACAGTGGTCGCAATATGACCAAGTTGTTAAGAAGAGACTTTAAAAAGAACGGTCTGTTTCATTATTCACCTAGTTCTGAGATTTTAGTTTGTCTTACACCGGTTTTTTGTCTTGGGTGCCTAATGTATTTACAATATAACGTGAAAAAAATAATCATATTTTTAATGAACTTCAGAATTCTTGGGAATGTGATAATTTTGAAATATGATGGAAAAGCAGACGGTGAATCACCTTTCATGAATAAAAACTAAAATTTAAATGACTACATACATTAATTATAATTATAATACAAGAATGACATGAGGGAGAGCATCAAAGAACGAATAAAGGCAGGGAATAAAGCATATTATATAAATATGCAAATACTTAGAAATAAATTAATAAGACGTAACACGAAAATGAAAATATATAAAACCTTAATATGTCCTATGGTAACATATGGGGCAGAGGCTTGGACGTTAACAACAAATGATACAAATGAGTTAAGGCGATTTGAACGTAAAATAATACGGAAAATATATGGACCTATCAAAGATCAAGAGATATGGAGATGTAGACGCAATGATGAGATCAGTTTAATATTGGAAGAAAAAGACATTGTCCGATTTATCAAAGCGCAAGGGATCAGATGGTTGGGACATATTGAAAGGATGGAAAAATCAAGAATGCCCAGAAAAATATTAGAAGGTGGTCTCTTCTCCAAACAGAGGAGAGGGCGTCCTAAAAAAAGATGGAAGGATGATGTACTAAAAGATCTAAACATCATGAAAATAAAGAATTGGAAAAAGATGGCAGAAGACCGAAAAGACTGGAATGCTGTTGTGCGTGAAGCCGAGGCCCACAAAGGGCTGTAGAGCTAGAGAAGAAGAAGACATACATTAATTTTCTCTTCCCATTTTCAAAAGTGGTTACCTGGAAGAGAAAAATACGGCATTTGCACTCAAGACGACGACAACATTTCGCATCCATTCTCCGAAAAAATGGCGAAATTTATTAATTTATTTACTATTTATTCATCACTACGTGAATTTATTTACTCGCCAAACAAGCAAGGATGCAACATATTTTCAGTAAATTTAAATATTCGACTAAACAATAAGATTATTCATTCTACGATGCTTATACAGTTCAAGTGTTTTAAACAAAACACCACAAATAATCCAGCTTTAACCTTGTTAAGTGTATCATTTAAATATTTGAACCGCTCATAATCAAAATAGCACCATCTCCTACGCGTGGTAAAAAAGAAACAGTTGAGGGAGGCGCCGCGCTCGCACGTAGAGGGCACAAGTGTTAAGGAGCAGTCCGCAGTTATGAGACCATAAATCGTTGGCGTCCCTAAAAAGGGTCGCGGGCGCTGCATGGAATGCGTGCGGGAGTAGTGGGGGGAACGGGGGGAGAAGACGACTTCCGGCGGAAGCGAGTCGCAGTTTAGGACGAGAAAACAACAGCGAATCGCACTCTGGCGAGCTCGTTGTTTACAGCAATGGACGATGCAACTGCCGCAAAGAGACACGAAATCCCGTCGCGGAGAGAACAACTGTCTGTGTGGATCACGCACCTTTGCTGATTACGAACGCGCGGGGTTTACGACGCAGAACGTTAAGCTTGAATTTTGCACAGAGAAGCGTACTTGCACGTCTTTCTGGAGAATATAAAAGCTTTTAGATGGTCGATTCAAGTAGGGTAGAGTAGTGGATGGTAACTGCTCATAGCTTTTGTCTTCTATTATTTTGATGAACTCTCCGAGCACTTGGTTCAATATAGCATACTTTTATGTTATATTTTGTTTGTCAGTTACAAACGTTTTTTAATAAGGTGGTAAAAGTGGTTTACTGACTTAAATATGAAAATTAGAAAAGTACTTCAAAATCGCATTCAAATGATACAAGTTTTTATCAGTACCTTTTCAAAAACAGTATGTATTTATCTCCGTAATTTTCTTTAGTTTTAACACACGCGGGTTTGTCTCGCAATAATTGGACAATATTTTAATGGTCAATTTTGGAATGTTTTCTTCGCCACCGTATTACTTCGCTCAACTTATTCATTAACACCCGTATGTAAACATATTTTTTCCAGCGTATAAAACGGGATGTGAGAGATGGATGCATCTTCTACAAGTACTTTGAATTACAGAACGATTTTTTTAAAAATTTTGCACCAATACTTCTGAAAACCTAACGCCAAGAGTGCAGCCGAAAATAAATTGAGGAAATCTACGATCCGAAAATAGAATCCTAAATTTAATTTCACGCCGAAATTTATTTCACTGGAAACTAGTAATGCTGAACATTCTTGGCGGGCAATGCATTGTTGGTGGGCTTTGCCGCGCGAGGCGAAGCAGAACTGATCATGGCCGTGCCAGGCCGGGCGGAGCGGGCGGAGTAAAAACAAGAACTCGGTCAACGTTACAAGTAACAGGTATTTATCCACTTTATATTAATAGGAAGTACGATTTTTCTATAGATTTTCATCAGAACAATTGGCTGAACACAATGAAGAAGAAATTGATCTAAGTTGAAGATCGTAGTCCGCAAGCGTGCAGGGACTACAAGTACTTCAGTCACAAATATTTTAGCGCAAAATATTAATAATTTATTCTAAAAAGTTAAATTTTGAAACGACGTTACATTCTTTGCTGCACGCTGTAGCAAGCAGCGAAAGCGACGTGGGAGGGTCGCGTTTCTACTCTGGGAGGGTCGCGTGTCAGGTGACAACGGGGTTGGGCTAGGGTGTTCTACGCACATGTGGTGTGAAGCGAGGTGTGTGGGGGTAGGGTCTTTGAAATTTGGGGCAAAGCGACGCGCGGGCTGGGTGCAGGGCTGAAGAATGGGCTCTTGGATCAGCCGTTCATCCAAGGGTGCAGGTTGACACCGAAGTGGATCCAGGAAGTAATTGGGAGAGGGGAGAGGCAATTCTAGTTCGTTCACCCTATTAAGATCTTTGAAATATTTTTTTTTGTTACCATGAAATTAAAAGAAAGTACGAGTATATTCTTAACGGGTGTAATATTAATAATGGGAATAATATTTTGGATGTGATATTTGTATTTAGTATTTATTTTAAATAAACTGATTAAAATTACAAAGCATCTCTGACTTGGGGGAGCATTTTGCCCCATCCACCCTGTTTCTGCACAGGATAGTTTCATGATTTCGGTTAAATGAAGATGCCCCCAACTAGGCTCCCGACTAGGGCCATATTCGTCTTTCAGTTATGTTTCTGAGCTGTGAAAACTTTATATACATGAACAACAGTAGCGCCTATCTAAATCGTACACAAGGGTTTCAGCAAAATGAATGATTCCCAATCAATCTAGGTGTTGCCGCAGCTCCAATTTGACACGGATCTTTTCATTTTAGCAGCTACTTAACTAGAAGCTTTTACAAAATACTAAAATATATTTCACAAAGGTCAGTATTTTTAAAACTTTTGGATTTTCATAAATTAAAGGTGTATATTTTTTAGAGATATGTTAGAGCATATAAATTATTTAATCACATGGTAGCTGAATTTTTGGTGAGCTGACCACAGAAATCTACATTCTGTATTTAATATGCCAACTCGAGCAAATACTTCACGAGATGTGACGAATTCATTTGTTAGCAAATTAATTTGTGGGTCAATGAATTGATCCGATAGTATCACAGTTCGGCCGTCAAAACAAGCGAAAGAGTTTGAGTGTGCAAAATGTTTGAACATGAATTCGCGAAACACTTTCTAGGGCTAGTTTCCAGCCTGTAAAAAAATTAATTTTTGCAATCTAACTAATAGTGAACGAAACAATACGAAGCGTGCGAGAAAAGCCCCGAAGTGTCTGCGAAAGACCTCTTGCTTAAGGTATGTAAATATTGGTGTACGCAACACATGTGGGAAGTGATTCTCGGAATAATCTTTTGTCGACTTGTGGGCGAATTACCTATTTTGCGCACTTGTTATGTAATACACTGTTAAATGTTCATTAAATGATTTAAACTGCACCCAAATATTATTTAATATTACAAGAATAACTTTTTAATAAGGATTTTACATTCACAAAAGGAGGTTCTAGAGACAAATTTTAAATTAACCTAGTTTCACAATCGTTAAATCAATACATATTGGGTAATTTGCTCTTGAAATTTATGTGGCAGGAGTATCACGAAACACGTCAATTGAAAGGTCCCTCTACCACGAAATAAACAACCCATGACATATCTGCACTGTGCGAGTTTAGAGTGTGAATTTAAACAGACGGCGGGCGGGACGCGCGGGGCTGGGCTGAGCGGGGTAGTGCAGAGGGGAGAAGATGGCCCCGCCCACGGAACGACACGCGACATAGAAAAGCTAGAGATGCAACACGTCCCTCGTTTTATTTGTAACTTCAATACATAATATTGGAAATTGCGTCCTAAAAAATTAGCCATTTTTTGAAAAAAATCTTTACCAAAGAAAGTGCGGGAGATCCGAAAAAAAAAACATTTCCTTAATTTTTGAAAATTCAAATTTTTTAAAATTAAAATGGCATTTGCCACACAGAATTTTAAACTATATTCTGACAATAGATTTAAAATAGATATTTGGAGTCGTTTTTCAGAAAATCTTAGTTACATATTTGTGGAAAATTGTTTCGTGATCACATAAACTATTTCAAAAATACTAAAATATTTTAAAAAAGTACATGAAATAATGTTAATATTCAACTTCGAGTAATACATTGCATTAAAGAAAAATACCGTGCTTCAATATTGAAGCTGTGGAACAAACTGGAAAAAAATGAACAATTGTAATTGTTTGAAATATTCGGGGCTAAGATGAAAATTGAACCATTAAGCAAACTTGCTCTTTTCGATAAACAAAACTGAAGAAAAAATGTTACATTGTAGTTTCCTCTGCCAATACCAGACCAATGCCGGAACAGTACCCTAACAAACAGGGCACGAACTACACACAATCTCCTTTTCTTCTTTTTATCTTAACTCTGCAGTTACATACTTACTTGCACTACACTACCACACATGTCGGGAGACTAGAAGGGATTTGAGAGCTATTCCGGCTGGGGCGTTGACCAGCTGGTGGAAGATACCCGGTTGGGGAAATCCTCGATTGCCGACGAATAGATCAACGCAAGATATTACCAGTATGGAAATATCATGTCAATCTTTCGTGATGAAATACATGCACTACACTTCCGGGACTAATAACCGTAGCTGTTAACGCGGCCGGAAACACAAAAATATCAAACAATCGTCAAACGCATGAGCCTAGTTTCGAATCTCGGTCATGCTACATGGTTTTGAGGGTTCGAAACACTGTGTGGGTACTATTTCCCCACATTTTGTACCACCATTATTTCCAAATTGTCACGATTTTACTCAAAATAATAAGATAACTACTAAACTTTTAAAAGCAATTTAAGCATTGCAATTAATTAAAACATTCCAAAACTTCGTGGATTTAATGAAGATTGTATCTGTGTTTGGGTATGCTTATAATAGAAATGGCGTAAGTACGCAAGCAGAACTATAAATGCAAAACTAGGAGCTATTTTCGAAACATTTTAATAATGTAAAGGCGTAATGTAAAGTACTCTCAAAATTGAAAGATATGAAGGCGCAAGGCCAGTCAGAAGAATTACTGAATACCCGCTTTACTGAAAACCCTCTAAACTTTGTAACATAGAAACGGACGGACGAAAAGACTTTTTGAAAAAGTATACTTTTATGTTTCAGAAATCATTAAATTTTCAGTTTAAGAAATCATTAAATGAATTTTGATTATACTACGTATACGAGTACGTAATATAGTATTTTACACTCGAGCAAAAGATCCACTTTTAACGTATCAGGGACCCACAAAAGTGAATTTCTATCAAAATATCGACCCTTTTTTCTGCAGCATTACATAACTTTTCTGTTCTGGAGCATACGAGAAACTAATATACGAAGCACCGTTCACGAGACAGTAAACATAGAACAATCAGAAATATGTCCTGATATAGCAGTAACAGCTAACAAGGAAAGGAAAACAAAAATGAAGTCTCACATACAACGTACAGGATGTACGCGTCTGAACTTGAAACATGTCGATTTATCTCCATCGCCCCCCCCCCTTCACACGTGAATGCTCCCCTGAGCTGACGCTCGCTGCCAGCATATCTCGGGGCGACGGTCTCAATTGCAGTGACATCGCTTTCACCTGTATTGGTGCCACCTGCGATACCTGGGCCCATATGGGCGGCTCGGACCTTTCATGTGCACGGTAGATCCACTCCCCATCCTCCCCGACTGACACGCCACGCTACATGCAGCGCTGCAGAACTGACTCTGCATTTTTTTCTATACTAAAAAAATGGAGAATGAGTATTTTGAGATGGTTAAAGAAAAGTGTGGTAATTTTGCTTCACAGGCAACACAAATTAAATAATGAACTCGTAATAAATGGCAATAAACAATTTAGTATATTAGATTGTATGAAATTTGTAGTTAAGAACATTAAATACGTATTAAATTTTTTTTCGCATTTCGGCAGTGTACAAAGTTATTAAACATGATAGTTATAAATTAATAAATACAAGGATTGTCAAAAGGCGAATGAAAAAGTAATTTATACTTGCTCGCCGCGAAAGCACAATGGGTGCCATGACCGTGCACAATGGGTGCCATGCGGAGGAAGCTACAGGAACAACTGGCACGTCCGTTAGGAAGGTTGGTGTGGTATTCCGCAGTGTTGTGTGTGTGCAGAGCGCGCTAGGCTCAATGGCGCGTCAACTGGCTGTTCACTCCAAATTAGAGGTGTGTTCCAATTGAACGGATTGCGTTCGGTATTCAAAGAAAAGCGGCACGAAAATTGAGCGCCGGTGTGATTTTGTTGCACGATAACGCAACACCTCACATGCCCTGCGTAACGTCCGAACTGCAGCAGCGATTCAAGTGGGAGGTGTGGCAACATCCTCCACACAGTCAAAATGTAGTGCCATGCGATTGTGTGTTCGGAAAGCGAAAAAAGAATCTCGGTGGACGACGAATACGAAACGATGAGGTGAAAGCAGCTGTCTCCAAGTGGTTACATAGCGCTGGAGGTGATTTCTACTCATCCGGAAACGAAAAGTTTATTGATCGTTTTGAGAAATGTTTATGGCCTCTTGGTTATTAAATGGAAAAGTGAATTTACATTGTGTGTTGTCATAGTCGCGTTGCTTCTGTGTTGGTGGTTTCATAAATGGCCATAACTTGGAAGTGTAACTTACTTTTCGATTCACCCTCGTTCACAAATATTGGAGGAATGCTTAAAAGAGAGCTCATACTAATGTCACTAATGTCGATTGCACTGAAACATTTTTTTATAACATAATGTGTTCATTTAATTATATTATTTACTAAGATACGTTACGATTACGTAATCTTGAATCAGGACTCTTATTTGTTTTTGTTTTTTCAGGTGGTTCCGTTCTTCGCAAGAGCATCACTGATTACATTGCCATCAGGCTGGCTGCCTCCGAGCAACATAACAACATTACTGAGAGAAATATATTTTGAGGAAACAATAAGTTACAAATTGGACATATATACTACTGTTTCTGTATTTCACTGTTATTCACATATTTTCGGTTCACCGCCTGAATTCCGGATGTTTCCAATTCCTTTATAAATTAACAATCATTCATATTAACT
Source organism: Acheta domesticus (assembly GCA_031308135.1). Classification (NCBI taxonomy): domain Eukaryota; kingdom Metazoa; phylum Arthropoda; class Insecta; order Orthoptera; family Gryllidae; genus Acheta; species Acheta domesticus. The sequence continues at coordinate 191,647,512 of JAHLJT010000631.1, read as the reverse complement.
CGGTACCACTTTTAATAAACATTAAAAATGAATATGAGTACCGCTGTCATTCATTATATTTCACTGCTCTGAAAAATAAAAAAATCTATCTTTTGTTTTCTCAGCCTTCATAAACTATTCTCATTGACGCTAAAACATTGTAAGACATTCCATTTGCACTATGTAAACAGAGTTCATCCAACAGTTGTTTAAATTAAAAGTAAACTAATAATTAAAATTTAATTAAACGAAATAATGATTTTCACACAAATATTCACATTTCCAGCGAAACTATGAGCATTTACGGTCAGTTTTACTGACACTGGGGTACAGGGCCGGATCCAGCCGATCATTTAGGGGGGGAGCATAGTAAATTTTTGTTAAATAATAAACGTACTTGTTATTATATTGTATATTATTTATATAATGTAGATATGATTTTATTAAAAACTACTGTTTAAATAATTACGTAATTCTAACATTAATAAATATTTTTGCCAAATAAAGGAAGGTAAACGAAAACTCTAGGCCTTTTGGGGAGGGGTCATGGCCCCCACGCCCCCCCTCGATCCGCCAGTGCGAGTAATTTTAGGCCGTTGGTGAGGATATTCCAAACATCTCATGGAGCAAACACAGCGGCAGCCCTCCGGCGCGCTCCCCCGCGAAGCGCCTCTCGCGGCTTGATAACCGGATGCGCTACTTGATTCTTCCGAACGCGGGCGCGGCGCGGCGCGGCGCGGCGCGGGCGGCGGCGTGTCATATATCACGGGAGCAACCCGTTCGGCTAATTTTATTGGCTCGTCTCCAGTCGCTCCCCTCCCGGCCTACTCCCGCCCCCGCCGCTCCTGAACTCCGCGGCGCGCGCCCTCCCCGCCGCCGCCGTCGCCGCCACCCACGCAGTCGCCCCTGCCCTCGCCACCCACGCCGCCACTCACGGGCGTCAACCCTGCCGCCCACACCACCGCGTCGCTCCCGCAGCCGCCGAACTCATCCGTGACGCCGCTCCCGCCACCGCCAACACTCCAAGCTGACAGAACCATGTCGTCTCTGCTATCACTGCCTTCCACGTCACTGCCACCAGCACTGTAGCTCCCGCCACCCGTGCCAATACTCTCGGACATCACTACCGCCGCCGCTGTCGATCCCGCCCACACTATCGCGTCACTCGTGCCGCCGCACAGTGTGTAATTTTGACCAACTAGCTGGAAAAAATTCAATTTTCGACTGAACTGAAATAGCAAAATTGTTATATTTCTGTGTAGTAGTATGTCTGAGCTATGTGGAAACGTTGTTAGTTTTCTCTTGAAGGTCATAAGGAACCCGTGGTGCATGTCCAAAGACGTCCATCGCCGCTCCGCCAGCGCTCAGCTCCGAATGGCCCTTTTCAGTCCGTGAAGTTCTCTTGTTAGGAATACACTACTCGTCTCATTCTGTGATTTGTGGGTTTACTATTAGTAATGTACATGCTTTTACGATTATTTTTATGTGTATAAAATTTAAGTATTTATTTTTGATGTGCCTAAAAATGTGAATGGAAAAGGTGAGCGATTTATATTGAATGTATTACACGTTCTCTAAATTCAATTAGAGTTTTATACACCATTATACACCTTTCGGGCCATATAGATTTTAAAACTAGTACTTTTGGGTTCCTAATCCTGAAAAGACTAGCTGCTTATACCTGCTTATCTGAATTATATATACATTTTTAGCGAAAGTGTCTTCAAGTTACCCGCAGGTTGTTATTTGATATATGAGTAAAAAATTCAATTGATAAGAGATCTGAAGCTGTATTAAATGTTTTCTTACGTGAATTAGGAATTATAGAACCTCAAAAAGCATTTTTGGACAAAATTTAATCTTACGTTTGATGTATTTGTCAAAAAGTTGAAACCGGATTGCAAAATTCCGTAAGAAGTAAAGAGTCGTTCTTGAAATATAATTCGTCCTGGCTACAAGAAACACTTAACCTTCCTGATTAAATGTTAGAGGCCGTCTCAGGTCCATAACAAATAAATGTAAAAATTAAAAGACTAGAAGACCTAATGAGTCCTTCAGATACTGTGGGATTAAAGCTAAAACCATAAAATTGAAACCTTTTGTAGACACTACTAGCTCAGAAAAGTTATCCATAGCTATTGAAATCAAACTAAGGAAGTATAAAAAAAAAGATATGTGGCAGCTATAGATAAGGAGCTGTGTGAAGCCTCCTCCAATAGGAGAACTACAATTAACAAAGCTCGAAAATCCATTCTTCAAAAGCCTACATCGTTGTCACTTGCTTTGATGATGGATATCAATATTTCAACCCGCTAGTATGTACACATACGCCAACAAAAAAATGATTTTGAGTGCATTTTGCACATTTTTTATCGATCAGAAATACGAACATGGCAAGTGTGAGGAGAAGAAAATAAAGCGAAAGTGGCGAAAAAGAACTAGAAAAACGTCAAGAGCAAACGCAAATATGAATTTGCTCCACCGGCTGCTTATTAACTCAGATCCATTCAAGTCGAGCATATGCTCCAAAACTACAACTGGACCCAAAAAAGTGAAACATAAACTTTTCATGTTATTAGAATCAAGGAATAAGGCAAAAAAGAGATGGCATATTTAGAAGAATCACTATCAGAAGGATACGCGAGTAGTGTTTCAAATTAATTTGTAAATATTTGTTGTACATTCCTCTCATTTTATTTTTGTTTTTATTTTTTCATTTTCGGCTTTTTATTTTTGTATACTTTCATTTTATTTTTCTTGCATAGTGTGTTTTGTAAAATTCAAATATTATGTTCAATAGAGTTAAACAAATGCAACGTTTGAAAAAGGTATACTGTCATGAGGGCTAAAACAAGTATTCAAATTTCCTAAATATTTTAAAAAAGATTTTGTAAAAATTTAAGTTTTATGAGCAGATTTGTTTATTTGGACATTATTTACACAACAGGCCTCCAAAAACTACGAGAAATTCATTTCAAAGGGAGTTATTAATTTTTTCTTCCTAGATCATCAAAATTACACACTGTGCGCCGTCGCGACTGTCGCCGCTGCCTTTGCTTCCTCTCCAAGCTACCACAACCACCACTACTATCATCGCCATCTTCGCAACCACCACCGCCTTCCATATAGCCGCCACCGCGACTGCATCCAAAACCACCGCCAACGACACAGTAGTACACCTCGCCACCCACGCTATTAGCCATGAGCATCGCCTCCACCACCGCCAACGCTCGCACTGTTCCGCCTCCCTCCGTCATTCCTTCCTCCACCACCACCACCACCATAAAAGCCATCACCTCATCACCCCCGCTGCCACCGCCACCGCCACTTGTATATCCACGCTTCCGCCGCTACCGTCATCTATGCTACCGTTGCGAACAACTTTACCGCAATACCACCAACACCACCACGGCTACCACCCCATCGGACCTGCTACCAACTCCACCTCCACCCCCAGCCACCGTCGCCGCCATCTCCGCTGACGCAGTCATTGTCACCGCCCTCGCACCGCGCCTAACCACCACCACTGTCGTAACCGTCCGTACCCTGTAACACCGCCGCTCCCTACAGAGCCACCTCCCACGCCCGACATGGCCCCGCTCCCGCCGCCGCCGTCGCTTCCGCCACAGCGCCCTGTCCCCGCGCCCGCCGCGCCGCCTCCGCCCCCGCCCCCGCCCCCGCCGCCGTTTCCCCGCCCCTACTCTGCGAGTGATTTATGGCGGAGGCGTGTGGCGGCGTGCGTGCTCCTACGGCGCGCGGCAGCAGTGGGGGCGCGAGCGGGCGCATGGGGGCGGGGGCGGTGTCGCTACGCGATGCCACCGCGCGCCCCCAGGATTGTTGTGATGGTTGCTTTGAAACGATTTTTAGCTTCGATTGCCTCGAGGGAAACTGCCGAGCTCGATACAATCGGAACTGAATGTCTTCCGGAAGCATTACGTAAGAGTCACTAAAGGATGGGTAAGTGAAACTAAAAGGTCCTTTCAAAATCTTGTTTTAGTTTTGCTTTGAATTTTCATAATAAAGGATCGTAACGTGTCTGGCTAGAAATGCAGTCCTATAATAGAGCACGCCAGTGCTGAAGAAACTAAATACAGATTTCTAAACGAAAAAAAAGTATTTTTGTTTCTGTATCCTTATTAGTCTCAATATCGTTTTAAATGTCTTTATTCAGCAATTTTTCCACTACAAAATCATTAGGCAAATTGTATACCATTAATTGCGAAATGAGTGAAAGACCACCAGATCTTCGTTATAGACTAATCTAATAACTTGTATTTAATAGCATGTCATTTAGTACTATTTTTACTATTGGTTTTTAATTACTACGTCTTCCTAGTTTCAATAGTTATCATTATGAGTTGAAAGTTGATTCGCAATTAATGGTAGAAATCGCTCTTGTTGAACATTACATTCAAAAAAATTTAAGCTGCGATATTGATCGTATGGTAAATATAAATAATATCAGCAGAACATTCCTTCATGTCCATGTAGAGTACACGGATAATGATATTGAGAATACAAACGTAATGATAATGATCGATCAAGAACAGTTGTAATGTTGAGATGAAAATTAATGATCGATAAAAATCACGACTGTCTCTCAAAACAACAAACTAGAGCAATTTCCTCAGCGGCAACGTCCTTGTCGCTGCAGCATCGCTACCCTAGGCATCGTAGGGTTCGAGATCTGAGTATGGCAGATTTTCGACATACGCTAGCTACTTCGACACTAGCTGTGTCGAATTCAACCTTTATCTGAAGCCGAATTCTAGCGGCCAGATGTTTTGAATGGTAGTATTCCGCGGTTCCTCCGTTCAATGGCAGGGGAATACCGGACAAGTTTCCTTTTTAATTATATTTTTAATTGTAATAAGCAAGATGTAAATGTTATAACGTTCGTTTTATTTTCTGTTTTGTATATTTGTAGTAACTAATTAGAAAACGCTATCACCGGAAATATTTCTAAGTGGCAAAATAAATATTTTATTCTATCATAAACGATCCACAAACTGCGCCTGAAATTTATTTCCTAAACCTTGAACCATATCTCTGTTTGCTCATACTTATTCTCAAATTCACTACCAAATGTGTCGGGAGCCCAAACGGCAACTTCAAGCTACTCTCTGTTGGGGAGATACCTCCCTGTCATTGAGATACACGGAGGAGAAACACAAAAGTCAACTTGCAGGTCAGAGACGACTTACGTTCCAATGGGGAAAAACAACACCACTTTTTGCAATGTATCATCAACTCACTTGAATATCAATGTTCATTCGCTTTCACGCACTTTGCAAATAAGACGGGAATTTCAGTCCTTTCCTCCACGAGTTGTGACCGAGTTCAGTAGCTGCTGCATCAGTTCGGCAGTGAGAGTCTCCGGCAGTGAGAGTGTTTTAGTTTTTAAGGCCACAGAACGCATCGTTTAGGAGGTTTTTTTTTGACAATACAGATGCAAAATCCTGCCGAAGGTGTTGCGGGTTGCATTTGACTTAAGTATTTAGTCTTATTCTACAGCGCCATGTAGTGGAGCTACAACAGATTTAACAGCACATAAACCTCGGTGAAAAAACATGTAGAAGTGCCAACTTTCATGGAGGTTGGTCTCACGATGTCGGAGTTTAGTTCTTATATATTTACCAACATCCATACACACACACACACACACACACACACACACACACACACACACACACACACACACACACACACACACACACACACACATATATATATATATATATATATATATATATATATACATAAAGAATATAATATTGACGATAAAAGGTAAACTATCTGTTCATGAAGTTAGGTAGAAAAATATTTGTTCAAGAATTTAACTCCGAAAATATGTTCTGTCCCCAGTTTCAAGCAATGTATCAAAGTATGATGAAATTGATTTAAAAATAACTTTTTTTAACAAACATTTAGGCTATTTAAAGACTATTCTAATGGTTATAGTCAATTTCCGTACGCGGTACAGACTACCGTCCTTCAGACGAGTGAACATCATTGTTAAAACAAGCTGAATAGATCCTGAAATTGGATACATTCAGGAACTGATTAAATCAATTCTGAATGAGTCGGCAGCATTGGCAGTCAATCTCTGATTCCTTCCCACAGTTTTTCCCCATCCACTCTGCTTCCGACTTGGCGACCTTCTTTGGCAGCCGCTCTTTGACCTCCGGTCACTGCAGGACTTCAGTTGCTTGTTGTCCTTCATTTCGTTTAGTTCTGCCCTTCCCGAGCCCCGCCTGCTACCTCTCTCCGTCACGAACTGCGCGTCGTCTCTGCCCCTCTTCCCAACATCCGCTCGTCCCTTTCCCGACCACTTCGATTCCATTCTCCCGTTTATTGTCTGCTCAGCTTCTGCCTCCGCTTCTGCTGGCACCGCTTATGCCCGCTCCGCTTCTGTTCGCCCCGCTTCTGTCCGCCCCGCTTCTGTCCGCCCCGCTTCTGTCCACCCCACTTCTACCCGCCGCGCTTCTACCCGCCCGCGTCTACCCGCCCGGCTTCTGCTTGCCCCACTTCTGTCCGCCCCAGTTGTGCCCGCCCTCATCTTTCTCACTTCTTTCTTGATTACCCCGTTCCTACTCATCCTACTCCTTTCCCTGCCCCGACCCCCTCCCACGCTACTAACTACCCCGTACCACCTCGCATCTCCCCGCTTCGCACCTAGACATTCTGCTGTTCCCCGCCAGTGTGATCCGCCCCACGTCGCCCCGTACCTTCCCGCCCCGCTCCTGCACACGTCGCTCCGTCCGCCGGTTTTTATTTGGCCTTTCTCTCCACGCTATTGTGCCGCTGCGTGCGGGGCCAGCGGTTTGCGCTGGACTTCCCCAGAGGGCGCCCCGCCCGGAGGGATGAGGCGGCGGCGGGTGGGGGCGCACGATTCCGCTTCCTTTGTGCTGATGTCGTTCGATCGCTGAATGAACGCGTTTTTTCGTACTTTCGAGGTATATCACCAGCAACGCTTACGCCCAATCTTGTATTTCTTACTGCTGTTTTTCATTTAATATTTTCTCCAAATATGTTTTTTCGTTAATTCTTTCAAAATACAGAATTATCAAATTTCTGATAGTTAAAATTAGTAGGATGTCCCTAAGCCAGAAATTGCAGAATATTTTAATTACAAAATGCTCACTTGATACAAAGGGGGAGGTGCGTGATGTGCGGAAAGAACAGCTAGAGCGAGAGGGTCTGGATGGACGGGGCAGGAGTTGTTGGCAGGAGCCATGGCATACCAGACAAGGCGTGCGGACAAGATGAACGGAGCGTGATAAGCAGGTGATAGGGCTGGACGAGGCGGGAGGAGTTTGCAGGTTCGGAGGTTATGGAGGAAACGTTTGCGGGAGGAATAGGTGAAACAGCAAGGGCTGGTTGGGCGGGGCGGGAAATACAATTACGACGCCCATGGCAGACCGGATGCGGCTTGCGGAGGGCAGGGCGTGCGGAGAGCAAGAGGGTTCTTAATAGACAATTATTAAGAGAAATAAATATCCGCCGGGTGTTCAGCAAGGGAATTACTAGAAGCCAGAGCCACTGTTCTTCAGCTTTCTTAAGTACGTTTCAGTCAATAGAACATACATGTTTTCACCATTTCTATTGTATTAATGCAATCTTTGACTATCAGTTTTCATTGCGATCTTACGATGTCTACACTTTTAAGATAATTATGAAGGATTGTTACAAACAAACAATCAAAGTAAAACAAACTATCCACAAAGATGCTAATTTGAGTTTCTAATTGAGCTGCTAATTTTAATTGCAGAGGTTAATTTATGGACTCATTCTATATGACGTTTTGTGTCTGGTTTTAGACCTTCCTTAGAACCCTAAATTGCCTCTAACCCTAGAATATTGATTTTCAAATTCATGGCTTAGATTTTGGACTTCGGACTCGGACTTCAGACTCGGACTTCGAACTTCGGACTTCGGACTCGGACTCGGACTTCGGACTCGGACTTCGGACTCGGACTTCGGACTCGGACTTGGGACTCGAACTTGGGACTTCGGACTCGGACTTCGGACTCGGACTTCGGACTCGGACTTCGGACTCGGACTTCGGACTCGGACTTCGGACTCGGACTTCGGACTCGGACTTCGGACTCGGACTTCGGACTCGGACTTCGGACTCGGACTTCGGACTCGGACTTCGGACTCGGACTTCGGACTCGGACTTCGAACTCGGACTACAGACTCAGACTACGGACTTGGACTACGGACTCGGACTTCCGACTCACCACCGGATTTCTTATTTTCATTGGTGCATTCTAGACGTGGCTAACTTGTAAATAAATGTTCATTACAGCATATAGAAGATAGAAATGTATACTTGGGTACTTTTTGTCATTTTGTGCCTTTTTTCAAAATTTGGGTAATTTTTTGGACATTTGCGTCATTATTGTCGCTTTTATGAATTTTTTTACTTTTCGTATTTTTTGTTAGTGAATGTCTCTTGGATTTACGATCACACACTAAAACAAAGTTTTTATTGTATCATCAGTTGATGATGAATTTCACTACCGCAGTGAACTGTATTTTTCGATCTCTCAAAATTACACGTATCTTTGCAACCTCCCAGACCATTGGCGGTTACCCAGAACTGACGGTTGGAAGATCGGAGCTACGGATTGCATTTTCTCCTAAATTAAAGACTTTACATTAAATATTATTTGATATAAATAACTTTTATTTAAAATTGTATAATTCGTTGTATTAATAAACATTTTCATACACATTTTTTAGTATTTTTTAAAACTTAGGGTATTTCCCCCTTTTAAAGTCATTTTATATGTTATTTTCCTCTTATTTTAAGTCGTTATATAGGCCATTTTTAAAGAAATTTTAGGTCATCTGAATCCGAGCCCTGCTCATCACTAGTATTCTAGGATTAATACTACGCTCAGAAGCATTGGGCAGAGCCCAGTTCCCAAAATCCGTCGGACACCTCACGCAGGAGGAGGGGAAAGCTCCCCGGAAGCGGGCCCGGCAGGGGCATCGACCATTTGGAATGATGAGGTTCCAACTAACATTTGAGTCGTCTCGAATAAATTGATGTCGGAGTTTCATCTCTCCACGTTTTCAAAAAAATATCAAAAAACGAATTTTACAGTAGCTATTTGTTCACCGATTGCAATTCTACTTGTACCAGAAGTCAGATGGAGACCGCACTCGAGACCTTTTGCAGCTACCGACTTTTATCGATCGACAGAAATGTCGAGCCTCTGTGCAAGGGCAGTTTGAGATGCGTGTATGCAGATGTCAGAAGTATCGATTGATTTGTGATTCCGTGCGCGTCAACGAGGCCATTGATCCCGTCAGTCTAGTGCATGTTTTTATCGCGGGATGTGGTGATGATCTTCCCCTCGCTGGATGACGAGATCTGGCGCCGGACTAACGTCGTTTTGCGGGCTTTTCCCAACCAGGTATCTCACACCAGCTGGCATCGCCCCACCCAGGGTAAGCTCTATGCTCCCGACTGATCTCTCAGCATGTGTTGTGAGTGTAAGGGTGTGTAAATAGGTAAAGAGGAAGGAATGATATCGCCTAACGTACTGCTCCGGCATTGATTGGAGAAGCCAAGGAAAACTACCGATCATAACAGCCGGCCGCTAGAATTCTTATCCGGACAACAGCTGAATCCGACCTAGCTTTGCAGCTATCAAAAATCCTACCACTTTCGGGAGTCGAACCCTAAGACCTCCCGCTCAGAGGAACTGCAGTGATAGCAGTTGATACCTTGAGCCACCTTCGTCGGTAAGTGGTATCGAGTGATCGACAGATTGTTGTGAAATCGTGTACACTATAGTGCGATTTTTCTACTCTCAAGCCCCTATGGCCACGTTGGAATATCACACGGCATTTCGCGTGTTTCTCCGTCATGCCGCTAGCAGTCGCATGATCGCAAACACTGCTTGATACGGTCACGATCGTGCGATCTGAGAACGTCGCGAAATATCGTGACATATTCCATCGTGAAGACGGGCCTCGAGGGGCAAAGTTAGAAAAACCGCAGTATACACTGTGCAAAATGTCGCTATAAACAATTCATTCTCCTCGACTGTGCCAGTTGCAACCCCGGTCATTCCGAAGGGCCGCGCAGCCACGCGCCGCCGCTTGGTCGGCCGGCGACCGGCGCGACCTCTGCTACGCGCGGGCGGGGGTAGGGCAAGGGGCACGCGGTTGTCGCGGGGGCGAGGGGGGGCGGGTGGCAACCGCCATTGTGCCAGCGCGGCCGCCACGAGGCGGGCCGAGGGCGCGGGGGCGGGGGGAGGGCGAGGAACAGTGGCCCCGATTCCCATAGGACCCAAACGGCCGGCGCCACCGCAGCCACGACGCCGCAATGCATCTGCCTTCTCCGGGCGCGCCCCCTGCAACTGGAAACGCAGCCCGCCGCCGTCTCCAACGCCGGGCGTGGATCCAGCGAATCGTTTTGGAGGGGGATATCAGATTTTTGTTAAATAATAAACATTTGTTATTATATGGAATATTGTTTTTATAGTGTATATATGACATACAATATTATTGTTTAAATAATTACAAAATTCTAATATAAATAAATATTTAAATAAAGTTTGCCAAATATAAGAAGGTAACAAACGAAAACTGTAGGCTTTTGGGGGGGAAGACATGGCTCCATGCCCTTCCCCCCTGGATCTGCCACTGTTCAACGCACATCACTAGCGGACGTTGGGTAAACACGCACACCTCAGCTCGTACATAATGGCACCTAATGATACTATTTTAACTCAATTTTATAACAGTTCATAATAAATAAAAGAATGTAAATATCTCAATTGTGAAGATAATAGTCTACTTTCACATTCATATTGATAAACATTCATTTCTTTTTGAATCTTTTTAGACGTAGTATAGTTTTATCGGGCTAGTTTCGACGCATTGTTGCCCCAAAGACATTAATTCAGCCCTGCACAAGATAGTCTTCAGTATACGATATTAGTGCAAACAATGGAAGCTATGAAAAATAATACCATTACCAAACCGTAATTTTGGTACACTATGAATCATTTTATTTTTTAGTGTATAATTCGAGACTTCAGAGGATGTTCAGAGGACATTAAGCTCAATAGAGAAGGTTTTCTCAACTCGTACCTCTCTTTAGACATAGCTTTTGTAATGGGACGGTCGCGCACCTAACGATTTCGGCGTGTGCGAAAATACTATTTTATTTAACGGGGAGTACTGGAAAACTTGATGTCTAGAAACGCGCACTTTTTCGCTACCTGAGCGCCTGAAGGGAGAGACGGCCGCCGCTGGGCGCGGTCTCCTTTGTTCAGAAACCGTTCGTCGCCCTGAGTATTTCCGCCGCTGCCCACGGAGCGCCGTGCCAGCGCACACCCCGCGTCTTCTGGGAAATTGCAGTGACGCAGACCGCCCCCTCGAAGACGATTTTCAACCGTCGCTGCCACCACCGCAATTGGCCGGCACACATCGCGCGATTCGGCTGCGCCAATAGACAAGAACTAGGCGGGGGCGAGTCACGTGATCTCGCGATCGAGGGAGGTAGTTGCGTGGGTGAGTTCGGCCATTCTGATGTGGGCGACTCCAGCGAGAGGTTCGGCATTCTGAGGTGGGCGACGATAGCGAGAGGTTCGGCCGTTCTGATGTGGGCCACTCCAGCGAGAAGTTGAGCTTCCCGGGGGGGAGAGAGAGGCCACGGCATCGCCGCGAGGCGCCAGATCGCCGCCGGCAACGCATCGCCGTCACTTCGCCACCCGCTCATGTGTCGCCTGAAGGGAGAGCCGGAACACTGTACGAGTGTGGGGAGCAGAATGGACGAAGGAGTGTCCGGACTTGGCCTGAGAGCCGGCCGCCGCTAAAGGACGCAGTCGTTACCGCATCAGGGCGGCGCTTCCTCGCTTCCGCCGCCGCCGCCGCCGTCGCCAGCCGCCCGTCCGATCCAGGAGACGGGGAACGCCAGCCGCGCGCCAGCCCCCGCGCACCGCCCTACATCGCTGCTGTTTTCCGCCGCCCGACCCACGGGCCGATGCCGCACCTGGAGGGGCGGAACGCCCGGGCAATGACCCAGAAGGGTCGGACTTTAAGCTAAGTTAGTTGTAAGTTAAGATATTGTTACTAATTGTAGGAGGCTTCACCTCGTTAATTAATTCTTTCAATTAAATTCAGAAAGTCAGGAAGTGTTTCAATGCCTAATGCTTGAAAATGCCCAGTCACGCATGCGTCTTGCCCAAATTTCAGCCAGGCGTATGAAGCAACATATGAGTGCAGACAGAAATCTACAGGTGAGTCGGGTCACGCCCTGAGGTCCATCCCGCCGAACTCGATGAGAGAGTGTGCGGGGTGTTACACTATCTAATTTCACTGTTGTATTCTTTTATCATACTTAAATTTATATTTATGGTTTTTTAATTACCCACAACTAATATTAATGTAAATTAATATTTTAAAGTTTTAATAACAGTTTTTTCTGTTCGTTTAATGATACCTTGCACATTCTTAATCTCCAAAGAGTAATGCGAGTATTTTGTACAAATGACACATTGCTATACTTCCATCTTTTAGTACATAAATGTATTTTGAATAACACGTACGTTAAAATAATTGTATTGTATTTTAAGGTAAGGATTAACGTCAGTTACACAGGCGAGTCATTTCAAGTGGTCAAGTCAATACATCATAGTATTATCCTCAGTTAGATGAACAAATTATTATTTTGTTATTCTGCTGAGAAACTCCTGCACCGAAGTTTCACTACTATTTCTCTTTTTCTGTAACGCCCAGACCGTCCAGGTTCTGTTTCTGAGTCGAAACGTTGACGATATTTCTACGTATATCCGACGAAAAATGTGTGATTTGGATGCAAAAAAGGAAAAACTAAAATGTGTGCATTAACGATATGAGGATTCATATTGCGACTGCTCTCTGTCGCGCACGTTCCTGATATTGCGCCCCACATCTCCATCTGGCCGTTCGAATTCCAGTGCACCTGCTGTACGCTGTACACATTCTCATTCGCAAATCGCGCTAATGACCTGCCGAGTCTACAGCAGCACTTCGGGTCTTCGAAATGCGCACAAAGTTTCGGCGATACAGAGACTGAGGGGGAATTGGAAGATTATAAAAATTCATTCTCTCAGAATTTAAGCTTCTGAGACAAAAATGAAGTAATTATTGTCATTAATAATATGAGGAAAGCGCTGGTATGTTTTTGTCCGCCTAAAAAGACTTATTCTTTATTCATATTCATGATTCATTATATTATGTTGACATTTTATTGACACAAACTTCATATGCACCATTTACATTTTTAAATGCAACGTTTCGATCGATTCGTTGGTATCAAGTGTATTGTACTACATACATATACAAGGTAACTAATCACAAAGGAAACGACTGATAATCATCAAAGAACTTCAATAACAGCGTAATGCAATATCTGCATTTTGGAAGGCAAAACCGTTACTCCGATGTTTTAATTTAAACACTACATGGTGTTCCCTGCAAATATCCAGGTATAACATTACAATTTTGTAGATGTGCTATAATGGTCCTCGGTTGTTTGCGTTGATTTGTGCTTGCGTTGCGTGATTTATGTCACCTTTTAATTTTGTTAACGTACTTGATTACCAATTGATAATCATTTCATGCGTAACTTCACATTTAAAAATGTAAATAGTGAATAAGAAATTTATGGTTGTTTCATAAAAAATATAATTTGGTATCAAACTGTAGTTCTATAGTTGTTGTGTGGTACCGAAAGAAGAAATCGAAGTATTATCGAGTATTACATTAGACGCCACATTGCTGATCGATATGAAGAGAGTAAAAGTCGTTAGTCAACTTGAAGACTCGTGAAGTTAGTCGGTGTTAATTACAGTTATATTGAACCGAAGGTTAACTGAATAAGCAAAGCAGTTAAATAAAACGAAGGAAGGCCAATTCCGCTTCCAAAATTCAAATAAAATACAATTAATCCTTTCTCTTGCATACTAATTAAAATTAGAGCCGGGACGTTTGGCAAAATATATTTGTATTATTGTTACGATTTTATAGTTTGAAACAAAAGAAATCACTTAATTGTACTTCTGGAGTTGTTTTAGTACACATTCATTTTGCCCTTTTTTACCGATTTTAGCTGCTGATGCCTATTTTTGGCATTGTGCATCTTTATACATTATTTGTGCCCTTTTCTGCCGTTTGAGTAATTATTTTCCTTTTTCTCCTCCTGGTACCAATATATATCAAGCTGAAAACATCCTGCAAGTCTGGACAACATAAATGAGTCATGTATTGTCTTTCTGTGGACGTGGAGGCTCCAGTGTTAGGTTGTGTTAAAAATCTAAAAGGGAAAGAAAAATGATGCAAGTGAAGACTTTTGGTATTTTTCATTGATGCTGACAGACTCAGGAGAGGGCTCATCCTATGTTTGTGTATGACCTCGGATCCCTTTTGAGGACAGAGCTGACTGCACGGAACCCTTTTCAATTCCTTATTGTACTCTCTTCCCTTCTGGCGATTACACAAGTGCGAAGAACAATATATATAACTCCGTTTTCACTGATACCATTTTAAGATTGAAAAGGGAGTGCACAACAGCATTTCATAGAGATAGCGTCGTGAGTAAATTAAATTCGATGTCGTCATAACGGGTAGTGATATTCAATCTAGATTGAAAAAAAAAGGTTGTTCCCTTCCACATAAGTGCTAATAATTTTTTTAAAATTAGAATAAAAATGTAAATCATTTTAATTATTCATTTTTTCAATAATTACTCCAAAATGGTGTTTTTTAACGTTCCCTGAGGTTTTACCTCCGCAGAATGAACGCGCAGAATGAAAATTGGTGGAATCACACAATCAAACTTTCTCATTTCAGACAAAATCAAAGCCGTTTCCAGTTTTTCGATTTTTTCCCGAGTTCCTGAGTATCTAACAGAACAATCTAATGACTGAGGACGCCCGAGAACATGATTTCATAAGACCGAAGACTGTTTAGTTTTCTTTCAATTTTTGTGCACACTGGAAATACGTAATATTGATATATCAACATTTTAAGGCGCTTACTCAATCAAGTGAATTTCACTAATACAATGGTCACTGCCCTCCTCATCAGAATTATTTCATTGTAACCTTCACTTAACTCACTTTGTTCCCGGCTGTAATATACTGAAACACTTGTACTTGCATGGCATCGCTCAAAATATAGTTCGAAATCCTCTATGAAGCATGAATTCTCACTGCGTATGGCGAAGTCAAGTAGTTTATGAAACATTGGCACCTTCCGCAGAGCGTATAAAAGAGTATATTGTCTATAAAACTTGGTCATTGCGACAAAGACGTGCTCCTTTTCCGGCAATTGTTCTGAAGTCGCGCATGGACCGTATATCGTCATATACTGCACAATCGTAAAACGGTACAGTCTGAATCCGTCTTCAGTGACCATGAAACTTCCTCTACCATATTTTCTCTACCCTCGCTCTATACATCCTTAACTCTCCTCCGCACCGGCTACATAACATATTTCCACGTCGCGTATGAAACTTACATCCCTGCGGTCATCAAGAATTGCATGTAAACGTGTACGAACCTCCCCGCACCCTTCTCGTCGACAGTACATCTAACCCCGTCCATTCCAGCTTCTTCCCTCAGCATTCGGCTTTGTCGCTGATACAGTTGGACTCAATCGTGGCCAACAACACTGCACTGCACCCCCAAAGCGTGGCCCCGGCCTGAGCACATTTGCAGCTGTCATCGCACTTTTCGCTGCCGACCTCTT
Source organism: Acheta domesticus (assembly GCA_031308135.1). NCBI lineage: Eukaryota > Metazoa > Arthropoda > Insecta > Orthoptera > Gryllidae > Acheta > Acheta domesticus. The sequence continues at coordinate 191,631,774 of JAHLJT010000631.1, read as the reverse complement.
CTATCGACGCCATCCCACTACTACCGCCCCCTGCCGTCCACATTACACGCTTTTCATCCTCCGACTCCCTCAATCCCTCCACCAATATCGCCCTCGCTACTTCCTCGGGAGCACTATCGGCTTAGGTGGCTCAGAGCATTAACGGATGTCACTGTATACTGCGGTTTTTCTAACTTTGCCCCTCAAGGCGCGACTTCGCGATGGAATGTCATGAATATTCGCGACGTTCTCAGTCATGCCGCCAGATATCGCATGATCGCGACCGTATCAAGCAGTGCTGGCGATCATGCGACTTCTAGCGGCAAGACAGAAAAAGAAACAAAATGCGGTGTGATATTCCATCGTGGCCATAGGGGCTTTAGGGGCAGTTTAAAATATCGCACTATAGTGCCTCTTACCGGGAAGTCCTAGTTTGGAGTCCTTACGGTGGCAAGTTATTCGACACCACCTAGAGAGCTAGATTGAATTCACCCCTTGTCTAGAAGAAAATTAATCGCCCGGATGCTCTGATCGGTAGTTTTCCCTATCAATGGCAAGCTGATTCCGAAGCAGTTCCCTAACAAACGGGCCATTGACCGCGCGCGATCTTCCCATCTTATTCCTTGTCCTTTCTATTGTATCCAGGAAAAACACAATGTAAAACAATACAAAAGTTTTCGATGCACAGGCAGTTTATTACAAACAGTGGTACTTCCAATACACGAAAAGAATGTCCACAAACGAAGCTAAAATACCGTAAAGTACCAATACTAACGCAGTTAATCGTAAATCCACTAGAGAGTACAAATACAAAATGCCGGGTCGAAACTACGATCCAAATCTCCAAGAGTACTCGTACACACGCCGGACTTCTCGCACACACTGCCTGCTGCTCCTTTTTCGATTTTGCCCCCGCCAGTTGCCCTGGCGTGGCGGGAATTTATTCATAAATCAGTGGCTTTTACATCATTTCGCTCCAGCCGAGTAGGCTTTTGGAGCTAGGAGAGGGCGGTTATCTTAAAGAAACTAACTTATAAACTAACTTAATGCTAACTTAAAACTATTATTTAGCCTGCTGCTCCGGGGGCGGCGCCCGGCTTTATTCCTCCCCCACAGCCTCGTCGCTCGGCTGCCGCTTCGCTCACTCGTCTCTCGTTCCCCATTGGTCGGCCCCACGCTGGTTCGCCGCCCCGAAACAATTCTGGGCTGCCGCTACGCGCCGCTGTCTCGGCGCGTTTTTTGAACTGCCGCAAACAGCCGCAACACTTTCCTCATCACTTACACGCACTTACACTTATATTCGCTCCACTAAAACACATGTCGAGAGACCAGTCGGGACGATTGAGCTTGTCCTGGCTGGGGCGGTGCCCCGTTTGTGAGAGATTTCTGAACGGGAAAACATGCACGCTGAAGTAGTCGGCGCCGGATCTCGCCATTAATAGGGACGATCACAACCACGTCTCAAGATAAAAACATGCACTACACTTACGGTACTAACGCCGTTAGCAGTTGACGCGCCCGCAACACTAATCAATGCATCAATCAATCGGGACCTATCCTCTTCCTGTTAGCCCCCACTCTCTTCGTCTTGCCCCCCACCCGCGTCATCCGTTCGTCCCCTCACTCCTCGCCTCTCACCATTCTCACCATCCCGGTAGGGCCCGTTTTCCCGCCGCCCTCACCATCCCCTTGGCCGCGCCCGCCCGCGCCCGGCGCCGTCGCCGCCGCCTCTGCGGTCCGCCGGTTGAAAGAGAGACGGCGGCCTCCGCCGCCGCGTCGCCCCAGGCGCCTCCAACCGCAAATGGCACCCGCCCCCCACCCCCCGTCGCCGCGGCACCGGTGTCAGCGTCACCGCCGCCGCCACCGCAGCGGCGCAGTTCTGCTATTCACTCCGCCCCACGCAGTGTTTCTCACACAGACGCTCGCAGCCGCGCATTAAACGCACCTGCCACAGTGAGAGCATTATTTTTTGGGCACAGTGAATGTTATTGATAATTTCTAAAATTCTTCTAAGATACGACTGTAATTTGACTGGTTAACAAAGATGAAGTTTCCAAGTAATATTAAAGACAATCAATTTCTAATTTTAGGGATATTTTGTTTTTCTTCTAAGCCAAGATTCCTAGTAAAATGAAACGTGAGATACAAAATAAAATAATATGCCTATATATAACAAAAATTGATTGTGTTGAAAGAAACCAAGAAACATCGTCCCTATAACCAATTTATTGACAATTTACATGCAAGTGTAGAGTGATAATTAAAACAGTATTAATACCAACTCGTGATTTTATTTCAAGTTTCCGAACTACAATAATTTCTTTCTTTACTTCTTTATGATCTTTTATTTTATTCCAGCACTCCATTGTGATTGCTTCAGCTCTTGATTATTTATCTGTATCGTCATTATTGTTACTCCATTACGTTGTGAGTCATTTATTCCTTCAAAATCCGAAAGAACACCGTGAATGAATACACCGTTTGGTTTCTATTCCTGGAACAACAGTTTAAATCACCCTGAAATCGTACGTTGTACTCTTGAGAAGTATTCAACTCCGAGATATTCTGTGAGGAAATACTAAAAAAGAGTCCAGAAATTTTTACATGAATTTTCCCTTTTAACTCTACATATCGTAGCACATGTGACGTCCATACGTGATGTATATAATGAAGACATAAATATTAAATATTTAAGAACGAGAAAAATCATACTTTAGTAACTAAATACATGTATGTTCCTCACATTTGTTTATTAGAAAATTAATAACACCTCTTAATGTGTAAAATAATCGCATATTTATTTGATAGTTTTATGTGATAGTTGGTTTCTAGCAAAACGTATGTGAAAAAAATTTACGAGGGGAAAATGTACTGTAGTGATTCACAGGAGGAAAAGTAATATTAAAAATGCCATTTGCATTGATTAATATTACTTTAGCTCGTTTCATACATTAAACCACTCGTCATTTTCAGAGAAACATTTTTATTTTGAAGGAATAGAGGTATTGAATTAAACATGATTCAAATAGGAAACTCACCATTTATTGCCAGACCGGAGCACTCAAAACACGAATATCAGATTGAAGTTTTCTGGAACTCGACCAAACCTGAAAGCAAAGAAAAAATATGAAATAACTCATAAATAGCAATCTAAGGCACAATTAAACAAAAGTGGGTATAATTTAGCCACGAAATTAGAACTCTAACTTGGAACTCGAAATTAGAACTTGGTACAAAACGTTATTTTGAGAAATTTAAAACTTATTTGTGTTACCTTCATTTAATTTTAATATGATGAAAAGATTTGTTTTGAAATCTTTTTTGTTTGTATACGTGGTTTGCTGATAATGTCAATTTATCACATCGTTTTTCATATTTACTTTACATTCGTGATCATTACAAAGTCCTTCCTTCTTACCATATATCTTTAGTTCCTTCATAATCCAAACACCCGAATCTTTATACATGTTCTCTTCGTTGTACCCTTTCATTGCTAATTGATAATAAGATTTTATTCAAATGATTGAAATGTATGGGAGGCGCGTTTAGTGAACTCGATAGTGACAGTTTAATGAGTTTCGACAATGATATTTTTAGGGCAAATTAAACACGGTTGCATATTCTGTTGAGAAATTATTATACAGTTTTGTAATGTAACGTGAAGAAAGCAGAGAAATTGTGATAATAAATGACAATAATGTCAGGAAAAGAGTACAAACTAATACCATTATGTAATAATAAGATAGTGCACAATTACGAATTTTGTTTCTTTTTTGTATCAACTAAAATGGAAGGTACATTCTTTACTATTTCTCAAAAAAGCAATTGCACTGAATTTCTTGGTGACTCAATTTAAGGGAATTCTCGTTAGAATGCACACTCTCGTGCATTTGACAATTAATTATTTCATTCTGGGAAAGGCTTCACAACTACAAGGCTTGGGAATACCCATTCAACTACCTTCCACATGATTAATTACTTCCAATTTATTCACGCAGACCCGTGCATTTTCCTGGCATGATTTGTATAACAATCACTTCAAATCGCTTTCGGTTGTTGCTCGCCGTGAAATGGAACTCCCTTGAGGTTTATTAACATTGGGCTCTTTCCGCTTCGCTTTCACGCTCTCATTCTGGGTATTTAAACAAGTACCGAATAGATTTTTCGCTTCATTAAGCTTTAGCTCATAATTTATATTTATATTTACGTCCTGCCCGAACAACATTTCTAAATTATGCTGTCAGCCGTTAAAATACTCTGATATTCCACCCTCGCTTTCTCGGCAAAGTTAATCTTTTTCCTCCCCTTCCGTTTTCGTCTTTACGTTCCGGTCAGAAAGTAATCCGGAACAGCCGAGCGGAGTAAAACCTACGGGACCATTACTTAACCGTCTTCGCAGAATTATTTCTCAAATTTACTTCGTACATTCAGTCCACTCATAATTTGCCTAGGTGGCGGTAAATGCCACGACCCTAGAGTTAATATGCTCCGAACGTAATGAAAAGAAAACACCACTTATCCCCATTCTGCGCTTGACTGTGTAAATTAGAACAGCATTAAAGATTCATGAAACTGTGTTCGTTCTATGAACGAATATAACGAAAAATTAAGAGGGTAAGGAAAAAAACGAATATGTAGAATCGTTAACGACGAAATATGATATTCATAATAATTCTTGAAACAAAATAATTAATACATGCATTAAACATACAAATTCCACAAATACGTAGTTCATAGAATGGAGAAACGTTGATTAGGTATAGTTCCTCTTCATCATTCATGTAGGTTCCACCTCGCATACGCTGGAACAAGAAACCGGTATGTTCTGAATCAGAACCATCATTTGCATGACATATAATAATTTCTCCAATTTAAATAGCATTTCCCTGTATGTGTTATCACTTTATCTCTTCCGGCTTTAAAATTACATTTACCCTCGGAGCTAATGCGTTTCCACGCAACCCTGTGTTTAGAAGCATCACGAAGCCACAGATAACACAAACAAAAGTCATATTTATCTCTGCACGAGGAGAAAAGCCAATCAGCATATTTATGCTATGAAGAAATGCGTGAAGAATAAAACAACTATTGTGATCTGTAATACGACATTTAAAATAATACTATAGTATTACATATTTATTTATTCTTTAAATCATGTTACATATTTTATAAAGTGCTTGGAATTTAATATTTTTCCCTCGCAAGTAAAGCTCTATTTTATTCTTTTATTATACCTTTGTTATTCATTGAAACTCTCTAATGTCTTTTCCAATCGAAATGTAACGATTTTCTTCACACTAAAAAGAATCCTTTTTTACTCATAAAACATACGTAGCTAAGAATATGTGAATTAATTTACGTATCTTGAATTTCTCGTATACGTACGTATATAACTAATACGTAGTAGAAATATACGTAGTGTAGAGAGAGTTATATTAGTTTAATTCTGCAGAAATTGCTTTTCTTCGTATAATTCGTATAATTCTGCAGAAAATCCATTTCAATATCCATTCTGTAGAAAATCCATTTCAACAGAAAAATACGTTTTGGTGTCCCCTGATACCGAAAAAGTTTTTTCAAAACGCCCGACCGTCCGTCTATCTCGGTATTTGTGTGTCCGTCCGTCTACGTATCTGTGTGTCTGTCCGTCTGCCTGTGTGTGCGTCCGTCTGCCAGTGTGACTGTACGTCTGTCGGTCCGTCTGTGTGTCTGTCCGTCTGTTCGTCCGTCCATGAACACCTAGCGACTAAACCATATGTAGGATTGTTTCCAAAATGGATATTCTCCTGCCGATCTGGCCCGACTGAAAGCGCTTCGATTTTGAAAAACATTCTTTAAAATTGGAGGGTACTTTACATGAAGCTCCAGAGACATTTTCAGAATTTTCTCAAAAATGGCACCATTTTTTTCCTTAACGTTCGTGTAAGAATAGAGTGAAATGCATTTATAAAGATGGCTTAGGTCCGATCTTCATTATTAACTCTGAATTTTCAAAAAAATCAAAAGTTTGGAGTGCTTTTTACGAAAATCTTTTTTTTTAATTTTAACAATTGCACATATTGCAATTTGGAGGGATTTTTGAAAAAATCTTGCTTTTGTAATTTTTTTATATTGCACATTTTGCACGCAATATTGCGAGAAAATTCCTCCTTTTTTTCATGAGCATGACCTTCATGAGCATGACCTTCATGAAAAAACTAATTACGGAGAACAATTTGCATTTGAAGGAAAAAATCTATATCTTCAATTTTGTGGTGGTAAGAAGAAGCCGAAAAAAAATCAATCTATTTAAAAAAGATCCTACGCAAGGTTTAAGCGCTAGTGATGTTCACAGACGGACGGACAGACAGAAAGACGTTGTGAAAAAAAATAGTTTTTCGGTTTTAGGGGAACCCCAAAACGTGTATTTCCGTTGAATTCTCGAAATCTATTTTCCGCAGCATTACGTAACTTTCTCTGTACTATGTATACAACTCCATATACAGAATGTCCGGGAAGGAAGCGTCGAAACTTCGAAAATAAGCTTATAAGACAATTTAAGCATATTTTGTCTAATAAACTACGAGGATATTCCGAATGGTTGAGCCGTAATAAGCACTCAAAAGTTGGTTGGAAAAACTGATTTATAGGCAAAACTTTGCATTATAGAAGCATAGAAACATTTCAGAAACGTATAAATTGTTTATTATTTTACAAAAGAAATGAATATATTTGTTCAAAAACAAAAAAATTAAGCCAGAATTAAAAAAGCACCCAATTTACACAATTCGACTGCTTTTTTATTTCTCGCTTAATTTTTCTCTCTGAGCAAATATACTAATTTATTTTGTAAATAATAAACAATTTACATGTTTTTGGAGTGTTTCTATGCTTCCTTAATGCAAAGTTTTGCCTAGAAATCACTTTTTTCAAACCAACTTTTGGGTGCTCATTGCGGCGCAACCATTCGGAATATCTACGTAGTTTAATAGACAAAATATGCTTAGAATTGTCTTAAAAGCTTATTTTCGAAGTTTTGACGCTTCTTCCCCGGACAGCCTGTATATATATGAATACGAGAAAGTAACAAAAAACAATAATAATAATAATAACTTATAAAGCCAGTAAATAAAAAATCTCTCTTGTAACGAATAAAGTAGCACACGGTAAATAGATTAAATGGCATTTCCTTATTGCATTTATTATTATTATTTTTCCATTACATCAGGACTAAAGATGTTATGAGTCGGCTGAATATAAAATCTACTTCAGGTTGCAACCAGCTACCTAAGGAGCAGATCTAGGGACTGTCGGTGCCTCTACAATACTTTGCGCAAAATGTGGGCTGTTCCAAATAAAGCAATTGCTTGCACTTCCCAGTCTTTTGAATTACCAGGGAGTTTAGACAAGTTCTTACTCAAATTTTGCGGAACAAATCCCAGAGCTCCGATAACTATCGGGACGACCTGTGCTTTTACGCCCCACATTCGGCTGATCTCGATTTCCAAACTCTTGTATTTAAGACGTTTCTCTGCCTCCTTGGTAACGACGTTTTGATCGCAAGGTACAGCAACATCGATAAGTAAACACGATTTTTTCGCCAAATCCCGGATAACTATGTCCGGTTTGTTTGCCGCTATCGTGCGATCAGTTTGAATTTCTTGGTCGTACAATATCGTACACAATCCAACAGACGTCGCTATTATTATTATTATTATTATTATACAACATTGTTTTTCTCGGTATTCGCCGGATATATATTTGACTTTGTGTCGGGTTAGTAACCAAGACACAGGCCAATTCATGTTTCATCGTAATTTAGGAATTTTCGCACAATCCTACATGTGTTTAAGATTATTGACTTTTGCATCATTTTGAAAGTATATTTTGGTATTTGAATAAGTTCCAGATTTTTATGGATGTTATTTGGTACAACTCCTGTGCATGAAATGACCAGAGGAATGATATGGACTTTTTGAAGATGCCATAGTGCCTTGACTTCTGCTGCTAGTTCTGTGTACTTCGTTATTTTTTCTGCGTGTGCTGTTTGAAGATTTGCTGTTTGTGGAATAGTGATGTCAATCAGGTAGCCAATCTTTTGCCGTTTGTCTACGAAGGTTATGTCAGGTCTGTTGTGATGAATGGTTTTATCTGTAATAATTTCTCTGTCATAGTACAACTTATAGTTTGAACTTTCAAGTACAGAATCGGGAACATATTTGTAATATGGACAGGTTGTTTCTTGTAGTTTGGATTTCGCCGCCAGTTTCTGGTGGATAATATTTGCAACTTGATTGTGCCTATAGGTGTAATCCGTATGGGCCATTAATTTACATCCTGATGTGATGTGCTGTATGCTCTCAACCGTTGTATGACATTTTCTACATTTGTCATCTATCGCTTGTTTGAGGATATGTTTTCTGTAACTTTTAGTGTTGATCACTTGATCCTGTATGGCAACCATGAACCCTTCTGTTTCGCCAAATAGATCACCATATTTTAGCCAAGCGTTTGAGGCTTTTTTGTCTACATGAGGTTGCTTGAGATCATTTGCATGGCGTCCATGGAGTTCCTTTCTTGACCACATGTCTATTTTGTGGTTATTATCTGCAAACTGTGAAGAAATGTCCAGCTGTTTGTTGTTAAGATCAAGAGGGGTTAATTTGGTATCTGCTTGAACTATTGCAGCGTGTAGTTCTGAAGTTGCCTGTTTCTCATAATAGAAGTTCCTTAATGAATTGATCTGTTTATAGCACAGATTCTTTAGATCTATTAGGCCTCGTCCTCCCTCATTTCGTGGAAGTGTTACTCGTTCTATTGCGCTATTTGGATGGTGATGTCTGAATTTTGTTAGAATTGTGCGAGTCAGTCTCTGGATATCTTCGAGATCTGTGTCGCTCCACGGTATTATTCCAAATGAGTATGTATACACTGGTACTGCAAATGTGTTAATTGCTTTTATCATGTTCTTGCCTGTTAATTTGGTTTTCAGGAGTGCCGTGATTCTCGATTTGTACAGTTTTGTCAGTGATTGTTTGATTGCCTTGTTGTCTGTGATTGCTGCCTGATCGAATCCTAAATACTTGTACATTTCTTCATCATTCATTGCCTGTATCGTCATTTGATCACTGAGGCTATTGTCTATCTTCTGTAACTTTCCTGTTTTATCTACGTGAAGTGTCTTACATTTGTCAATGCCAAAACTCATATGGATGTCTTCCGAAAATGTTCGAGTTATTTCAAGGAGATATTGAAGCTGTCTGTCTGTCGAACTGTAAAGTTTGATGTCATCCATGTACATTAGATGTGATATGGTATGGATGGTTTTCTTATTTTTACGAATTTTGAATCCATAGTGAGTACTATTAAGTTGTGTTGACAGGGGGTTTAGAGCCAGACAGAACAACAATGGGCTTAAGGAGTCCCCTTGGAAGATGCCTCGCTTAATTCTGATGTCTTTTGTTGTGATTGTGAAGTCTTGCTGCCTTAAGGACAATGTTGTTCTCCAATGAGTCATGATCTGCTCCAGAAAGTTAATGATGGTTTCATTAATTTTGTATATGCGGAGAACTTCAATAAGCCAACTGTGAGGAACGCTATCGAATGCTTTCTTGTAGTCAATGTAAGCCATGTGCAAGTTTCTATGGTTTTTATGTGCTTGCTGGAGAATGACCATATCTGTTAGGAGTTGTTCTTTACATCCTTTATGTAGTCGTCTGCAACCTTTCTGTTGTTCTGTCATTATTTCTCTGTCCTCAATATAATCTTGGATTTTACTTGTAATGCATGACGTCAAGATTTTGTACATTGTGGGGAGGCAGGTGATTGGACGGTATTGAGAAGGGTTCTGTGTGTCTCTACTTTTGGGTTTCATGTACGTAATACCTTTCGTTAAGAATAAAGGCATGTCTTCAGGGCTGTTAATGACTTGTGTGAAGCACTGGGCCAACTTATGGTGAAGCGATGTAAACTGCTTGTACCAGAAATTTTGAACGTGTTCTGGGCCAGGGGCTTTCCAGTTGTGGGTTTTTGCAATTGCAGTGCTGACGTCTTTTACTGTGATCTCCTGATATAACATTGGCTCTAGAGTTTGAACATTATTTATTTCTTCCTTAATCCAATGTGCCTCACTATTGTGATGATGAGTTTCTGACCAAATGTCTGACCAGTACTGTTCCAAATTTTGTTGATCTGGTGCTCCGTTGTTCTCTCGTTGGAAATTGCAATTTGGTCTGAGTTGTTGATAGAACACTTTTTCATTCTGACGAAACATTGAATTTTGTAGTTTACGTTCTGTTGTTTCTTTGTATCGTCTAAGTCTTCGTGATTTAGCTGCAAGCTTCTGTTTTAGTTCATCTAAATGTTCAGCTATTAAATTTGGATCAACAATTTTATCACCCTGGTCCTTGTGTTTTCTTAATTCATGCTCCTGATTACCGTGTTTTCTGATCTTTGCAAGTGTTTTCTTAATTTTCTTGGCTAATTTCTTGTTGTTTGGTTGATTCAAATATTGCGTTACTCTGCCTATTTCTCGTCTAAGATATTGGATTTGATTTTCGAGTCTTTGCTGCCATGGCGGTTTAGTATAATTCTTGTTTGAAGGCCTTTTCTGACTTTCTGACTGATCCTTTAATTTGAAACCAGCTTTTACAGCTACGGTAGCAGCTGCACAGTAAACTATAGCATGTATGTCTGTTAAAGTGTCTTCTTCTTTGATCTGGAAGGGCAAGACATGTTCATTTATATATTGGATAATTTGGGTGAGCCTGTCCTTTCTATTGATGTTGAGTTTAGGAATTCTGGGGCGAAGTGTTGGATCTAATCCTGAGTACTTGAGAAAAAGTTCCTGGTATATATCAATTATGTCTGACAGGTTATCTTCCTTGGCACCTGCTGTTGATGGATCCTGATCTGCTTCATCTAATTGGGTTGAATTTGGAACTACGTGTGAATCTGCGATAGTTTGTGTCAAGGGACATCCATTGTTGGAGGAAGAAATTTCTTCTGCTACTTCCTGTTTAATTTGTTCCAACCTTACTTTTGGGATTAGATTGTTTGTAAGTATAGCTCTTTTCTGATCTACAAGCCTTTATTCTGTGACGACAATATGGGGAAACTTCTCTCTAAATTCAGCATGCAGAGATTGTCTGTATCCAGTCATTTCTGTTTCTAAACGTGTGGCTCTGTAGTAGACGCGCATTATATACTCATTTAAGTTACTCGTCACTTCATACGTTGCCTCACTTTCCCTGCTTTGGTGGTTGCGAGCAGCTGCTCGAGCAAAACACTGTCGGCAGGTGAAGCCACAGATTGCGGGTTGCTTCTTTGGGATTCGGCTGTAGTTTGTTCGGGTGACCCGGTAGGCGCCCGCCTGTTCAGCGTCCTACCACCGGTGGCTCGCATGCTGTCACGGCCGGCACCGGCTCCAGACGTGCCCCGGCGCTCCCCGGGCAGCGGCTCTTTTTCCGAGGCCTTACGACTTCTTAAACGTCTCTCCATTTCAGAATGGGTGATTGCCATTGCCCCTAGCACCTTTGGAGTCGGTGACAATTGCTCATCTTCCACGTGGCACAGTTGTTCTTGCTAACACGTAGGGTTGGACTTAAGAAGACTTGCAGAAAGAGGGGGAGGGGAAAAGGGAGTATTATGGGGAATAGGGGGAGGTCTTGGGGGGATGTATGAGGAAAGGAAACGACTTGAGAGGACAATTTAGGATAGGGGCAGGAGAGATAATGAGAGACGGATAACTTTCACAGGTAAGGGACAGCGGACAGCTGCTCCGGTTAGTCGCCTCTTACGACAGGGGGAGATTCCGTGGTGCTATTCTACTAAAACCCCCGGTCACCACACGGGGTTATTATTATTATTATTATTATTATTATTATTATTATTATTATTATTATTATTATTATGGCTGTTGTTCAATATAATAAAGTCTGATCTGTAATATTTTGGGAGCTGATGTAAAATAATGTAAATAAATTTGCAAATAAATTTTAACCCTATTCGCATTAAAAATGAATTCTCAGGAAACGAAGAATGAGTTGAGTGTTATGCACTTGTGATTAACTAATTAGATTAGTTAGATTAATTAGATGGAAGAACGGTTATGTTTGCTGATGACACGAATGTTCTTTGAAAAAAAGAAGCAGTAAATAGTACGATTTCAGAAGTTTCAAATTGGTTTAATAATAACAAATTAATTGTTAACGAAAGAAAAACTGTTTCAATGCATTTTTGAATTTCAAATCGGAAATCGCATGTTCCATTGAAAATGAACAATATACAATTAGCTGATGTTGAGGCAACAAAATTGTTGGTCTTTCAATTCAATAAAACCTCAAATGGAATGTACATATAACATAATTAAACACTAAATTAAGTTCATTATGTTACGCATTCAGAATTCTTTCAAATTCCGTCAGCCTTCATGCAGCTCGTTGCGTTTATTTTGCAAATGTACATTCCCGCCTGAGATATAGCGTAATATTCTGGGGAAGCTCATCCTATAGTATTCAGAGCTTCAGATTGCAAAAGAAAATTATTAGAATAATGAAAAAATGCCTTCAACGTGATCCCTGCAAGCCTCTTTTCATTGAGCTGGGAATCTTACCATTGCCTTGTCTATTTATTTACGAATCTGTAATATTTGTCAAAAATGACCTACTTAACGGAGGGAACATATTTTCATGCAATATTGATATTTATAATTACAACACACGCCGTAGAAATCACGTGCATCAAGTGTCAGTATCAACAGCTCAGTACAAGAAATCAACACACAATACATGTACGTTACTTTACAACGCATTGCCAGACGATATTAAACAATTAAAGTCGGTACACAAATTTAAGTTAAAAGTAAATCTTTTCTGCTGCAAAATTGTTTCTATACAATTAGAGACTATACTGATCGTGAAAAAGAAAAATAATGTTTATTGTAACAAAACAAAGATATATAATGAATTAGTTTACGTTTACATTGTGTACATTTTTAAAAAATGTTTATTACGGCCTGTAACAAGTAATGTACTTCAGCTTCCGAGTCAATGACCCCCATCTCGATCAGGTTTTTGTCCAGTTTCCCCTGATCCATTGAGCAAATGCTGAGATGGCCCCTTGTTTTGCTTCTGGACGTAAATGTAGCTTCACTGTGCGCACGTTTTGTTGAGCACTCCTTTTGCTTGTTGTTCATTTACCGTTGAAATTGGTTTTTCTATAACTCTGGAACAAATATTTTTCAAATATTTTTATTTTTCTAAACAGTTTTTACTGTTTTTGACAAATAAATAAATAAAAAATTAATAACTGATAATAAATAAATAAGATAGTAATCAGTCCTACTGGGGGCTATTGGTGCTAAAATTAAATTTTAATTTGTGCCCAGATTATATAATGAAAAGAAATTGAATTGAAGAAGAAAGTATTTCAGGGGAAAAAATTACAATAATGAATCAGTATTCAATTTAAAATAGGCAAGAAGTAGTATTGAAAAACAAAACGAATACCAAATTCATATTTTCTTAAGTTATTGAAATATATATATATATATATATATATATATATATATATATATTGTTTTATTTTGATTCAATTAATAAAAATTCAAAGTCAATAAACATTACATTAATCAGATGCACTGGAAAATAGTATTCACTGTACTTCTTAAACTGAGAACCAAGAATACAAAGAAACACATATTCATAGGGAGAAAATGGAAGCGGTGGAATGAAGTGAGGCTGGGGAAGAGGAAATGGATGTAGCGGGGCAATGCAATGCTGGATTTTAAAGACATATTTCATGATTCGGGTTGCTGTTGTATCAAATTGCTGCGCAAATGCTCTCGATTCATCTAGTTTGTTTTAAAATGCTATCACGAGGGACACTTCACCTTCATCTAATATTGAGTGGCAAAGAAGAAAATCTTAATAAGAATAAAAAGATATTGTGTGTGCTCTAAAAGCACATCTACGTCACTTTCCCTTTAGATTCCAAGTAAACGTAGTACATTAAAATTTAATTACAGCTGAAAACTTCCTTTAAGCAAGAGACCCTCAGGATTACACAACGTCTAGAATACGGCGAAAACCGGGCTGGATTCCAGAAAGACGTAAAAAGTGCGGCGCACGCATCTCGTGGAAATCCGAAGCCGCGGGACAGCGCGAAAACACCCAAGTGCGCCGAGATCGCACAAGAGAGCGGGGTTCCGCTTGCTTGCCCGCCTCTCAAAAGCACGCCTGAAGCCGCCTTCGTCCTCCCGCCGCCCCGCCCAGCCATCGATCCGAGCCCCGACCCTCCCGCCGCCCCGGCCGCGCTGCTAGGTCCCGCGCTGCTAGGCAGCCCCTCCCCGAGCCACCAAAACAGCCCTTCTCCACCCGCCCTTCACCCGCCTTGGCCTATTCTCTCTGACCCCCTATGCATTGCATGCTCCCTTTCGTCCCTTTCCTCCTCCCCAGCCTCACCTCTATACACGCACTTCCCACGTCATTCCCTTCATCTTTCCCCGTTCTCATTCCCTTTCCACCTCATCCGTCGCATCCCTTTCTCCGCCCATTCCTCCTCCCCGTCTCATCGCTTTCCTCCTCCCGCCGCCCGGCCCCCCTGCGCTGCCAGGTCTCGCGTACTAGGCACCTCCTCCGCTCCTCCCCAGCCACCAAACAGCCCTTCTCCACCCCGCCCTACACCCGCCCTTCCCCTATTTCTCACTGACCGTCCTAAGCATTGCATTGCCCCGCTACTTCCTTTCCTCCTCCCCAAGCCTCACTTCATTCCACTGCTTCCATTTTATCCTCTTCCTTCTGCCCCGCCTCATCTCTTTGCTCCTCCCTTTCCTCCTCCCCTGTCGCATCCCTTTTTTCCTCCCCCGCCTCGTCCCTTTCCTCCCCCCACCTCATCCCTTTGCTCCTCCATTTCCTCCTCCCCTGCCTCATCCCTTTGCTCCACTCTTTCCTCCTCCCCATCTCATTTCTTTCCTCCCTCACCTCACCCCTGTCTTCATCCCACGCATCATCAGTTACCACCTCTCTCGACTCACCACTTTCCTTCCTACTCTTTATCGTCTCCCTGTACCCAACGCACCTTGGCTTCCCGCACTCTGCCGTATCATCCCGTCTCGTCTTGTTCCTTCCCTCACCACCCTCTGCCCCGCCGCAACCCCGCCCCTTTTCATGCCACGCTAGCCGCGCACATCCCTGCCCATACGTGCCTTGCCTCATCACGACCTCCAGTCACTCCTTCCCGTTCTCATTCCCAACCCTCTCCACCCGTCCGTTCCCGCTCCGCCCTCTCCGTTCCTCTCCCAGCGCCCCTCTCCAGCGCGCCCCGCGGGAGCAAAAAGAAGCCCGCTGCTCCTTGGGGCTCTCTTCAGCTGCAACCTCGTTTTGCGGCGCTTCGCTCGCAGGGCTCCGCTCCACTTGCTTGCCCCCGCCCTCCCCCGGCCGCATCAAAGACTCCCGCGACGTATTCTGAACTCTTCCTCAGCCATTCCCTCGCGACACGCTACACATTTACTCCACTTCATCGGTCATTTATAGTTTGTAATTGTTTCTATTCTCCAATAACCTTTCATTCTTTTTTGTTATTTGAGGTCGCATCAATGTGTAGGTCATTAGCGACCACTATTGGGTTTAACGTAATGGTAACTGTGAAGATGATATGATAATGGTGATGATAGGGAGTGAAAGGACGACTACATTGAACCATGCCAGAGGTGGGACTCGAACCTGTGATCCTTCGGTCCAAGATCGCTACGACACTACTGTCGTAATGATCTCTGCTACCGGGCCGGCTCATTTTTGTTTTACTTCTGCATTTCTTTGTAGTTTCTTCTTAGTCTTTTCGAACGGTTTACTACAGCTACTTATTTGTTTCATCCGTCCTAAATACGCTTCCCGATCACGTCCCAAAACAACCGTTTCACTTTCACATGTCATACTGGATTTTCTTCTGCCAACCTACCACATTTCTACACCGCATAAGTACTGCCCACTCTTTATTTCTTTTTTATTTTCTCCGTTTTCAACTACATTACCTCATTTTTGGTGTTTACCTCATGTCACGAAAATCATCTTCCGCATTTCTTCATCCTATCGCTTCCCACTAAACCATCACTTAACACACACCCCCACTAAAATTAACTACACACAACTAACTGAAATTTATTTCCCAGTTTACTTCTCACTTTTACTATATCCGGCACCTATTCCCATTACACTCATTGCGGCTCCATTTCATCGCCTCCTTATCAACACCATTCCCAGGCTCATTCTTAGCTTCCATGCCCTCCACCATCGCCTTCTCCACAATCTTCACCTCCGCCTTTTTCTTCGTCTGTGCCTTGATCGCCGCCACAACTTTCGCTATGGTATTAGCATCTCTGCTCATCGCCTCCGTCTCAACTTCTTCTCTTTTCGTCTCCCCCTCCATCTCGGTTTTCTCCGCGTTCTCCTTCACGCTACTTTTTCTTGCGCGTTTCCCTCCGTTTCCGTCTTCACTTTCACCTTCGCTGTGGATTTGCCCTTCGCCTCTACCCTCTCCTCAGATTCCCCTCTCACCGACACAGAATCAGCTTCCTCTACCTTCGCCTGTATCTCCATCTCTCAGCTTCCCTCAGCTCCGCCTTCACTTCCACCTTTGCTATCGACTTCGCCAACAATTCTTTCCTTCGCTCCCATCCCCTCTACTGCCGGCTCGTTATCAGCTTCCCCCACCCTCCGCCTGGCGCAGCCTTCTCCCGGGATCTTCCCTTGCGCTCTCGCGCGCGCCGCGCCGCGCCGCGCAGCAGGAACTAATAAAATTTTTCCTTCTTTTGCCGCAGGAGAAGATTAAAACACTTCCCAATTACGAATCTCCGTGATCCTCGAGCAGTCATCAGATTTCCAGCGCAGGAAGCAGCCCCCAGCGCCTCGCGCGGGGAATGGGGTGGGGGGAGGGGGAGGACGCAGCTGTGCGGGCCGCCTTCGCTGTCGGAAGGAACCCGCGGTGGCACAGTGGGCCCACGCCACACACTGCGCGCGCTAAGTGGCGTTCACACAGAATCTGTACTCTTCGTGACGTCACAGAGGAAGGAGATGGCTACACTGGATGTCGTCTCAAAAACATTGACTTCGTAATTTTTCGATAGGCAACCACTGTCGGAAAAAATGCCTTTATATTTCGTTAAAAAAACACAAGAAAACCAATGGAAGAAATTATTACTGCATATACAACATATTTCTGAACTCATTTCTGAAGTTTAGCGATTACAGTATCTAACTCTCACTGGGCTATGGGTTGTAATCGATTTCTGAACAGCGATAGTACGCGTAGATGGCTTAACTGAGAATGCGCAATCTCTCTTATTTCGCACACATTTTAATGTTCATTGAGTTCACACGCACCTTGTGCGAACTCTACATTCTGTCATTTCCAAACACATATTTCTGGAAAGAGATGTTCGGTTGGTGACGGGAAAGAACCTTGCCTGAACAGGGGTATTCAGCCGACCATCGTATTGTATATCATATCATTGGAGGGACTATCGTATCATAGATTTCTGTTAAATAATAAACATTTTGTCATATTGTTTATTATTTATATAATGTTGATATACTATACAATATTATTGTTTAAAATTAATTACATAATTCGAACATAAATATTTAAATCAATTTTGCCAATTGAAGGAAAGTAAACAAAAACTCTAGGACTTTGTTTTGGGGGCCATGGTCCCATGGCCCCCGAATCCACCAGTGCCTCTACTAAAGGAAGATACATTTCTTGTGGCAGCTTGAGGTAGAAGGGAGAAGAGACCGCTCAGAAGTAAAAGCCTACACTGACACAACCATTAGGGAGTTTTTGCATGCCCACGCTTAAGAAAAGTAGATGTGGCTTTTACCACATGACGCCTGGAACACTAATCACGGTCTTGGTATCAAACAGGCGTTAACAGGGCTTGGTTCGGTAAGACAGGCGTCATAATGTTTATCGAATTGGTTGCCAGTTATACTTGTTTTGGGTTCTTAGTTCACTACGGAAAAAGCGGACTGTGGTTTTCTGCAAAACATGATGTAAGCCATTGAGGGAAGTGTTGGTTTCACTCTCTGGGGATGGAGACCAGTGAGGAGTAATATTGAAAATCCTGTGGTTTTGCAATCGAGGAAGCTCTAAAAAATACGAAGCAATTCAACGTTTCAAACTGCATTGACTTGGTTCTCAAATATCGTGCAAAATTATATTTTATACATCAGCCATTTCAATATTCTCAAGTATCCATACTTCTATTATTTCTTCCATAGTAGAGACTAACACATACACACTGTATAACAAGTGAACACCTGGCCACAATTCGCAATAGCTTTGTTGGTGTTTTATCCTCACGGGAAAGTGAGGTATTTGGTCGTACCCAGCGGGAAATTCAAAATATTTTTTTGTGGGACGCGGGAAATTCATATTTTGATCTCCATAATTCACCGCAACATCATGGAGCACCTATAACGGGCGGAAAGCTGCTAATTTGCTTCAAGAGCACCCAGCTGGGCAAAAAGTTAAATGTTTATAGCCCGCGCAGGGACAAATGTGCTAGCAGTAGTTTTATGAAGAAATTTAATATATTTTTATATGAATAATAGGCGTCATTTAATTATTTATGAACAGCAAATAAATGCAGCAAAAATTACATAATTTCCAAATTATTTTTTGTAGTATCGTTTAGAACAAACTCTCTTCTTGCAAATTAAACTTTAAATATGCAAATAAACGTATGCAACCCGTTCGTAGATGTTGACGAATGTTAATTGATCTTCCATTTTCAGAGGGGATTCTATGGAGAGGGACTCTCATAAAATGCATTGAGTGAGAATTTGCGTGAATAATCGCAGACACCTGAATGAACACACACATTAATACATTTTTTACTTACAATCATATCTGTCGTATTTACAAAATAATTAACAAAATAATACAAAATAAAATAAACAATAAATGTAACATTATTCGAGTCTAATCTGATCTAAAATTAAAATTACAAGTCAATCACGATCTGCTAATATTTGGAACTTCGAATCCTAGATTCTTGCCACATTAATGGTCTGTTAATGTGTCAAAAATTCATCAACAGTAATAATTAATATGTATGCGATTATATTTTAACGTGATTGCTCTCAGAATCAAAGGACAGAATAAATCATCGCAAACGAACAATGATATTGCAAATGTTTACACGCTTGTATACAGATTGTAAACATGCTTTTGTGCATAATGTACACACGATTAGATGAAAATTGCTTATATAAAAGCTTGAAGACGAACCGAATAAAACTAAACCCAACCCCAACACACTTTTCATGAATTTAAATAATTGTATCTGGTTACTGGTATTAGAGTATTTAAAATAAATGAAATTATTATAAAGCATTTATAACTATTGTAAACAGAAAGAAAATGGAAGGCAAAGCTTATTAGACACATTCTATGACTCTATTTTTCTTCAAAATACATTGGGGGGAAATGTTAGTGGCAATGTCAGCATGACACGTTACATAAATATCAAAATTAAAGCATGACAGTCGGATATCTTTCTTCAATATCATGATTATTGATATAAAGTGTGGATTATACGAGAAGTAAATATACCAGCGGAGAACCGACAATCAGCGTTACTAAGATGCAAAGCTTTTTATATATGAATATAATTTAAATCATATAACACACTTTTTACTTTCTCGCCCATACGAAAGAACTTCCTTGATGCCGAAAAAACTATTCACGGCAAAACGCCTGTTCGCCTGTCTCTGCCCGTCCGTCGGTTTGTGATCAACGTTAGCAGCTAAACCGTTCAGCCTATTTTCTCCAAAATTAATATCCTTCAATCGAACTGGTTGATTTCATGGCGTCTTGAATTTAAAAC
Organism: Acheta domesticus; assembly: GCA_031308135.1. Taxonomy (NCBI): domain Eukaryota; kingdom Metazoa; phylum Arthropoda; class Insecta; order Orthoptera; family Gryllidae; genus Acheta; species Acheta domesticus. The sequence goes on along the minus strand of JAHLJT010000631.1, from coordinate 191,611,931 downwards.
CGATATTTTAATTTTGGGTGGTACTTTACATGAACGCCCTGGAACATTTTTCAAATTTTCAAAAATATCTCTATCGTTTTTGATTCAATATTGTTGTTGGACAGTGTGAAGAACGTTTAAGAAAATGGTGTAGGTCCCATGCTCGTTGAAAACTCTGATTTTCAAAAATTGCAAAACTTCAATTTTTTCATTCTTCCTTCAACTACAATTATGAAGATGGAGATTTTTATCTTAATAAAATCTGTTCCTTAAAGATAAATTTTCAAATAAGGCCGTGTAAAATTTGTCGAAAATTTTGACTTCGAAACAAATGATTTTTCGAATAATTGTGCGTGAAATTTAGGCAATTTTAAATTTTGTTTAAACAATTTTTTTCTCACAAACAGCTTCATCATTTTGATTAAATTTTGTTGTTAAGAGTTGTTTTCGTTTAAACTTTTGAATTTTAAAAAATATATGTATTTTTCATATATTATTTATATGAATTTATATGAAATTATATTCATATTTCATATATAGGAATTTTTTAAATAGCAGTTGGTGTAAGAGAGAATTTTTCGTTTTATAATATAACATAACTATTAACAATATCCCGAGAAAGTACGTAATGTAGCACCACTAGTTTCTGTTCTAATTCGCGAGGTCTACGAACGGCCCCCCGATGGAGTTGGATAGCCTTTATTTGGAATTGATGTTTTAATTAAACTGAGCTAGACTTTGTACGAGAAAATAAAATCATGAAAGCGCGTTCTTCGTGGAAGTGGAGTCATTGCATTAAATTCCTACAGTTCGTTGAATCGAGTTATCCAATGCTTCCGAATGAGGCATGTAATTGACTGAACAGTTGTTAAGGCACGTTGGACAGTTCAGATAATTGTGCCAAATTCAATTCGAGAAACTTAGTTAATTAGTTAATTATACATGAGGAATTACGGAATAGCATTGCAGTTGAATAATGTTCATCACGTGTTGAGATAAGAGACATGTTGCGATTATTGTATTAATTTTAACGGGAATCAGGCTTTCCACTGAAAATGAAAGCAATATTCAAAGAGGATGCCTAAATATTTTGACTATCGCACACCCCTAAAAACACACAAAGAAAATTGTACAAACTTAATAGTGGAGATCTCAGCGAAATAATGATGGCAGATGAAGAAAGTTAAAACAAAAAATGTGTTGACAAGATTGGAAAATTGACATACATGGTATAATTTGAAATCACAAAAAGTCAGTGTTTGTGAAAGTACAAGAAAAGAAATAGAGAAAAAACAAACACACAAAATTATGCACTGACCAATTAAAAAAACTTAAGCACAGTGAAATTATTGAAATACTCTTTTCAAAATAACACAGACACATATACACTTTGAAACAATCATATTATCCCTAAGGTTAACAATACTAGCTACGAGATCATTTATACCAATTGCTACTCGTGGAGCATTTAAATAAACTATTTTTCACTAATTTCTATTTTCGAGTAAGAAATGGTACAAAATTGTATTGCTCGTTAAATTAGTTTTGGCTTAGTTCACCAACTCTTGCTTTTTGAATGTTAAAATCTGAAAAGAACATACATCAATTGTAATTCTATACTTTTTAGTTCTCACTCAATTTACTGTCATATAACACACTTTTATTTAAATAAATGAAATATTTGCAGGAAATTTGCCTCGACTAGAATGTAGAAAATTATAGCTTTGAACACGCTATTCTCACCAATAAGAATGTTGAATTTTCTTACAGAAAATTTCTTTCTCAAATCCGCTGCTAATCTTGGGTGAATATATTCTCCCTCCCCTTCTGAGCTATAATTTCTACGCGGAGCGTGCAACATTGGCAAATAGGCGAGCACTGTAACGGAATTGTATTCTGTCTCTTAGGCGATCCCAAAAGAAATATTGTGAGTGAGTCGAATGCGGAGCAACCAAATCACGTGGTAGCTGGTCCTGAGGTTTTGCACATTTAGCGGGCACTTGCGCCTAATAAATACCTCCACTTTTTTTCGGAATATAAGGAAAACGTGGATCTTACTTTGTGCATCGAGGGGGCGGATGGCGTGGGCGGCGAATACTCCTTTGGAGAACTCTGGTTGTGACTGGACCTCTCCTCTTCTCGGATGACAGCTTTCGGGTTTCGTCCTTACCAATTTCACGTTGTGGTGTAGTTAGACTTGCTCTCGCTGGCAGAATGCAATTCCGGGATCCAGCCGTGAAATGGTCTCCGGGCCACGTGTCGTTACGAAAATTATGACGCTCGGTACTCCGGTCACAATCAGCTCCAGTTGAATTCAATTTTATACCATTTCCATCACCATGTAATGCGGTGGTTAGGAGGTCAAATATATAATTATTTATAAAGGACAAGTAAAGAAAAGGAAAAATAAAAAGGACGTGGAAGAGAAAACGTAGTATCAACGTAATGCTTCTACACGTGTTAACATCTTTCATATGCAAAACTCGAAAACTTTGTAGTTATAATTTTATGAATAATTAATAACAATGAATAGCATTACAAATAGAATAATTACTTCTTGTTAAGAGCCTTACTGAAGCCATTTTTAAACAGATAACAGATTTCGGTTGTCTTTACTTGTGGCGAAAACATCCATCAAGCTGCTACCAGTCACAATGGGCGATCTATTCTTCGGAATCGGTGAGGTAGAGAGTGCAGGTCGATTAGAGGGATCGATTCTACTACCCTAATGATTTCAATACGTTTTTCAATGTTGCCAGTGTCAAACACTGCTTAAGTCAATAGTCATCTAACTTGGGGTGAAGGGCGAAGTATTTCCGTGTAAGAATATGTTATCGGTCACAGTATAATAATACAGTATATAATATAATAATGCATAATACAATTATCCAATATTGCAACACTCAATCTTATCATTACACGTCATTATAAAACTTGGATGTATTTTGGTCCTTACTTTCAGTCCATTGTTATGAAAACTCGTAAAGTATTAGTAATTGATGCTAATGCAATGATGGATTATACAGGGAAATGTGAGATCCCAAATGAAACTTGCCAAGAATTTGTTGGACACAAAAATTAAGCTATCAAAGTTTCCAATAAATAAACTGGGTTAATGAAGTTGTCCATTCCTATGTAAAACTAAGTTTGAAGAGTTAAACTGTCAAACTAGCAAATAGAAGAGTGGCTCTTGTGGTTTGCAATTCGACTCTCGGAGATTACATTGCAGAGCTCTGTATACAGAGAAACCTGCCCTCGACTAACGAGAAATTTCCGTTTGACTGAAAGACCACTACTTCCTTTAAACATTCATATTCACGTCATCCTTTTTACCAGAATTCGTTTCCACTCAGGAAAATATATTGCACCGTCACCATTTTGTCTAGAATTTGCAATTATTATAATGTTCATTAACAGCTACGGCATTTCGTTAGCTCACAGAGGCACTACACCAAGTCTGCCCAACTCACTTCAATCGAGTGCGAGCGCCCGTCTCGGCTCCGAGCGGTGCCCCGAGATGAGACGGGAGTCGCTTGGGGTGGGGAAGGAAGGCGTAGAGCAGCGATTCCCAACCTCTTTCTCGGAATAAATGTTACAAACTTGCAGAACATGCAATGAAACATGACACAGCTACATGTAATCTCCTTAACAGCATTAGAATGTGACCTACATAACATCTGTACATAAGCTGTTGCATAAAAATCAAATGAAAATGCCACATGTAAAAATGTATATTATAACTCCGCAACAAACCAATTTCCCACTATATGTTCATTGGCAAAGAGTGATCGTTTTCGTCTCCATTACGCGTCTTAGACATTTGTATCACTTATTATGAGATACCCTGCAGAAACATTCACGCTAAAATCATTGTGCAACAGTCCCAACGAAAACAATTATGCTAATTTCATGTACCAGATTAGTGACATTATTAACTCTTCATTGACCAAGGGACAGTCATTTCGTGTCCCCACGTTTTTACAACTCTCATTAAAATTTGAGTAATGAGATTCAAACCGCTAGATTCTGATTTTGTGTCAGAAATAGAATGAATTTTATTGTTCCAGAATTATAGTCAAGTTAGTAACTGTCACAACAAAATTATAAAATCAGAAACACAAAGCGGACACGAAATGATTCTCCCTTGGTCTAATTTCTAACCAGCGTTTTCGTAGGAAACACATGACAATGAGGCTTACTTTTCAAATCAAATTTATTTCCATTGTTGAAGAAGGTAAAATATTTCAAACCGTACTCTTCGTAAATAGTATTGTTCAGTCTTTTATCATGGCAGGGTGCAGTAAAAAACATGGGTAAATACTTATCTGAACTCGATTTGCAACGTGAGCTAGATGATAAATTTGAAGAGAATGAGGAGGAAAATGCCATCTGTAAAGAGAGTGCAATGAAAATGAAACCTATAATATTTTTCAATGTTATAGGTTAACCTATATAATATTTATGTTAATTAAGCCTCTAACGTCATATTGATGACGGACACTTTTTAACCCTCTCTCGGTACAGCGCGTTACGAAAAAAAAGGTTGGCCATTGCAGGGTTAAAATGAAACGTAACGCTTCAGAGTTTCCTTACCCTCTAAAACCGTATGATTAAGCCATCTAACGCACAAAATGACGCAGGTTCTTGGAAACAGAAGAGTGGCGCCGCTCTCCACAAGTGGCAGCGCGAGATGGCGCTGGGCCGCGCCGCGCCGCCCGCCGAGCGCCGGGAGCGCCTCCGCATACCGCAATGGATGGCTCGGCCAACTTTTCGGGAGACGTGCGCGGGCGGCGGCAGCGCCACTGGCGGCAACTTCCGCGGCCGCAGCCGCCTGGAAAGTTGCTAGCGGGCCGCAAATTAAATGGGCACTATCGCGAGGGAAGAATGGAAAGATGGAAAGAGAGGCGGCAGGGAAAAGGGGGTCGGAGGAAGGGAAAACTTTGAATTATTACTCCGTGCACGCCGCCAATTATCCCAAGTTCCCTCACCGGGCCGCTTTGCCCGCTTTTCTTCCGGCCGCTGGGGAAGTGGGGAAATAGTTTCATCTCGGGACGCGGGGAGCGCTGCCGTCGACCGAGCGACAATGGAGAGTGTAACTTCTTCGGCAGGCCTAAGTTGCGAGCACGCGTGGGGCGCCGGATCGCCCTGCCGACCCGTGCCTTTGCGTGGAGGGGGGAGGGGAGGGGAGGGTCGCGTGGTGTAGGAGGAGGGGATACGGGGCGGTGAAAGTTCGTTCGCATCTGCGAAATTAGGTTCACCGTTTCCCGTGCGAGCCTGCTTCTCGGTAGACCGCGTGCCTTTATGAGGGAAGTTGATTAGCGCCGAAGAAAATTCTCGTGGCTTCTCGCCTCGCGCGTCTAGGCAAAATATGCTGGTTACGGACGTGGAATCGTTGTTGGTCCCCGTTAGAAGAACTGTTTATTAATCATAAAGTACAAAAATATAATATAATTAGTACTAAAAAGAGCTGAATCGGATATATGCGGTTTATGCATGACAATTCATGTATCAAATCAACTCTCGGAAAGTACCAATTCATTCTAAAAGTATAGAATAAAATATGATCGAAAGGTTATGCTCCATTCATACAATTGTGAATATTCTTGAAAATATAAATCTACAATGATTACAAAATACTAAAGTATTTTTTGACCAAACAATATCATACGTATATTAAATTTTTAGCATGTAAGGATTTCATTCTTAATCAAATTTTCATCTTAAAAGAGATAAATGACTTCATTAAAAACATCAAGAAAAAACTATACTATTACATGGACCAGCATGACACCCGCATTGCAAACAACGTATGCAAGCAATACATGATGGCATAAAAGAAACATAGAAGGGCACATTCTACAAAATATTTCATTGATCTTTCAATTTCACAGCCACTTTTTACAGCCATGTTTTATTTCCCAAATATCGTATTGAATAGAAGTAAATTACGACGTTCAAATATGCGTGGCTTCCTCGTTTGTGTAGTGGTTATAATTATTTCTTAATTGAAGAGACAAATCGATTTCGATACCAATACCTTTACAGCAATATAACTAAATAACATGATGTTAACGATGTTCAATATTAAAACATTTAGGGGCAATTTACTTATTTGCTTTGAATTACGTAAAGTAAATAAAATACTACTTCCTAGTTGCTGGAGAAAAACTATATTTAGAATGGATCAGTAATAGAAACCATGCATTAAAAGGTGCGAGTTCATTTTCTTCTGGACCTAATGTGTGTTTGTATTATATTACATCCTTCTTCAAATCTGTAAAATCTCTGAACATTTTCGAGTCATCAGTTCAGCATCTGATAGTTCATAGCAAGGATTTCCATCAATAACTCTCAGATTCCGGTTATGGAGCTTGTTCTACTATAATATTAACTGCGTTGGCTCTCACGACATATATCCACATCTGACACCCCTGCCACTGCCACTGCCGTCTCCGGTCGTTCCTCCGTCTCCGCTATTGCCGCCGTCACTGGATCTCTGTCGATCGCCGACTCTGCGTACCTGCATTCTCCTTCCGTACAGCTTGCCTGCCAGCATTGCTACATAATGAACGCACCTCCCCCGCCACCGCCTCCATGTAACTCCAGTTACGTAACCAATTGTTACACCATTCTCCAATGGGTCCGGTGCAACAATGATAAGTAACATTCTTTCGGCGATTACATGTTTTTGCGCGATATTTCCTTTTTTTAGTATATTTTTTCCAAAATGTTTTTGGAATATACCACCATTAAATTGATTTTCGCCTTTACCAATTGACGGCATTTAATTTTTCTCAGAACCAACAAGCAATATTTAACATAATTTCCTTAGTTTCACACGTGTTTTAATTTGTTTGAGAAATTCTGGCAAGATCCAAACTTTAAGAAAATATTATTACTTATTATTACTTGTGGTAATATAATACGCTACAAATAAGATTTTTTGGGTTGGATGTTCACATCAATAATAAAAAATAAAGATCTCCGGATCGTACTGAAATTGATGTGTTATTTCGTGACATTGCAAAGACATATTTGGTGATACCATTTTGCAAATATCCGTAAGCGAATGGCTGGCTGTTTCAGCTGACGTGAGTTTAGTTTAAGCTGACGTGAGTTTGAATTTACGAGCATATACGGAATGTTAGTCATGAAAACAGCATCAGAATAATATTCAATTTGCAAAGTACGCCATCAGCATCATGTGGAATAGTCTAAAATGATTGATTTTGTGTGGCAAATCGGGGGAAAAATAATATTGGAGATTCAAAAATAAAAATTGGTAGCTTATGCTTGAATGTGCTTAATTTTCCAATAATGTTCTTGTTTCTCTTTAATTTCACTAAAACTAGTTATATACAGTGCAATAGTTTTAATTAATGATTTATTAATCATAGTGAATGTGTCTGTCTATTTATGTGTGTGTGCGTGTGAAACACCACAGTCAATTATTTAGCTGACTAGATTTTCAGGACGTTGGGACGGGGCGGAGGGGCGAGGCGCAGCTCGTAGTGGCATAAGCATACGGGCGTAGCGGGGGGGGCACAGGGGGAGGAGGCGTGGCGTGGCGTGGCGTGGCGTGGCGTGGTGTGGTGGGGCGGGTAGGGGGAATGCGGGATTGGCGTAGAGTGGCGAGACAAGGCGTGGCACGGAGCGCGGCGTGGAGAGACGTGATGGACCGGGTTGAGGCGTGGCGTATTGTGGTGTGCGACAACGCGGCGCGGTGTGGCGAGGTGCGTGGTAACGATTATGTTGCGATTTTTCCATAGTTGACTCTGAAAGCCCGTCTTCACGATGAAATATGTTATGGTATTTCCCGTCTTTCTCAGTCGTGCCGCTCGATATAGTATGATCAAGCAATGATACGGTCGTGATCGTGCGACATCTAGCGGCACGACCGAGAAAGACGCGAAATGTTGTTATACATCACCATCGTGACGACGGGCCTTGAGAGGCAGCCATGGAAAAATCGCAGTGTAGGGACGGGGCATGGTGCGGCGTTTGGGGGGGGGGGGCTGGCGCGGCGTGGCGCGGGTGGCGTGGCGCGTTGTGGAATGGCGTGGCGCGTTGTGGAGTGGCGTGGCGCGTTGTGGAGTGGCGTGGCGCGTTGTGGAGTGGCGTGGCGCGTTGTGGAGTGGCGTGGCGCGTTGTGGAGTGGCGTGGCGTGTTGTGGAGTGGCGTGGCGCGTTGTGGAGTGGCGTGGCGCGTTGTGGAGTGGCGTGACGCTGCGAGGCATTCGTGGTGGACATCTAGGGACGGGGCGTGGTGCGGCGTGTTGGGCGGCTGGCGTAGCGTGGCGTGGCGGGACGCGGCGTGGCGCGTTGTGGAGTGGCGTGGCGCTGCGAGGCATTCGTGGCGGACATCTACGGATGGGGCGTGGTGCGGCGTGTGGGGGGCTGGCGCGGCGTGGCGCGGGTGGCGTGGCGGGACGGGCGTGGCGCGTTGTGGAGTGGCGTGGCGTTGCGAAGCAGTAGCAGCGGACATTTAGGGACAGGGCGTGGTGCGACGTGTGGGGGGCTGGTGCGGCGTGACGTGTCTGGCGTGGCGCGTTGTGGAGTGGCGTGGCGCTGCGAGGCGTTCGTGGTGGACATTTAGGGACAGGGCGTGGTGTGGCGTGTGGGGGGCTGGCGCGGCGGGGCGCGGGTAGCGTGGCGGGACGGGGCGTGGCGCGTTGTGGAGTGGCGTGGCGCGGCGTCCGCCAGCCTTGCAGTATCCCCAGTGGCAGCGCCGGGTCGCGCGTTCTGAATAATTCGTGCGTCTCGTTCTAATTACTTGCGACGCAGCGCTGCGGCATCGCCAGCGTCAGCGCGCGCGGGACTCGATCGGTGGACAGCCGGGAAAGCGACGGAGCTAACTGTGGACGTTGTGTACAGTAGAGAAATCTATCTTATTGTTTTATTCGTTAAAATGTCTGACGAAAGGGACATCTTCCTTGCGTTTGGATATGTTTAAATTAGCGTTGAATCATTTATGTTGCCATGAGATTTCCTATGTAAGTCTTATGTATATGTTATTTGACTCCTATTAAGTTATTTATATTCAAAAATAGTATTATTCCTCGTAAAATATAAAGAAACTAGCGTACACGTACGAGAATCTCGCATTCTATACCCCACCCTCTTCCTTATTTTTCCACTTTCATTTTAAGCCTGTAATATATATTTTTAGACCCTCTTCTCCTCCGTCACTTGTTCTATATGCCACCGTGTAATAGATAACAATATAATACATTCTTGTTAATACAAACTATTCATATTTAACTTTATTATCGATCAAAGAGGTACACCAGTGTAATTCAATAGCTTAGAATATCAAGTGATTAATAATTTCACAAACAGTTGCAGATTCTACAGGCTCTGAACAGGTGAGTTAGAATTGAGAAGCGTCGAACCAGCAAAAATGTAATAGAATGGTCAAGACTATTTCTTCCTGTAGATTACGGTGTGAGAAACGTTTCTCTGAAGGCAAGTGCCTCAAAATTTTAATTTTTAAGGTCTATAACGCTTCATTTAGGAGTTATTTAACGATAAAGATTTAAAAAATAATTGTGATATGAGCCATTCCACGTCAAATCGCACAAAAAAGACCAAAATTTGACCTTCATATTTTTAATTACTTTCTAATTTTTTCTATTTGTTATATGGATCAAATAAGTGAACACGTGTATTTTTATTTTATTCTAACTTTATTATTTTCGGAAATATTGTATAATGAAATTTGCTAAAAATGACGCGCATCACTAACTTAAAAATATCATATATTTGAATATACCAATTATAGAAATTCCGTTCAAATTCCATTCGGAACTTAAAAACATGCTTTTTTTAAGATTTTGCAAAATATTTAATTTTTTGAATTTTCAATTTTTTTTAAAAAACTGAAATTTTGAAAATTGAATATTTTTGTAAACTCGATGAGCTAAAAATTTAAAAAAAATATTTATAAAAGCACTAGAGTATTGATAATAAGTCCAGAAGAAACCAAAGTGGGATCTCAGTAACTTTTAAAGATATTAATATTTTACTAACCAGTGTGTAATAGATTGCTGCAATAAACACGTTTTTTGCGTTACTGGTCGTCGGTTTCTTTGGATGAAGCAGTAATTTAAGTACTTCTTGAGGTGGTGAAACTTCATGGTTGAATTTATAAATAATAATATTTATGTGTATTAATATACATATAAATAATATTAATATATTTATAAATAATTTATAACGTTATAAATAATTAAATGACGGATTTTTTTCTCAAGTTTTGACTGACATTTTGAAATTTTCTGGTCCCTCACAACTCACTTTAAATACAAGTACTCGCTACCATAGAGTTTCTGAACTTTCGTCACAATGCACAGTTTTAATGCCTTACCGAATTTACTTCAGTTCTGGACAAAATTCCATTTTCTTCAGCCAATGTTTTAGACACTTATATCATGCGTTCGCTTGCTGCAAAAAGTCGTTTAATTTTATTGTGTGTCCAACTCTCAAAAATTGTCAAAATTTAAATTTTCAACGTCATGCCTTCTGTTGAGTGAAAGTAATCGATAAGTTACACAATAGTATCTTTGTCTGATTTTTTGATGGACGTCGAAGGATCTTCAATGTGACAAAATTTATCTGTGTTGGCACTTTGTTGTACTTTCTAAAATTTCTCATGGGAATGCCATTTTGTTCCAATTTTCTTTACTTGGCGGGGGTTTCTCCTATTGCAATTAAACTCATGTTTATCTTCTCTTTATTCATTTTGCAGACACTTGACGAACTATCTGAAGAGCTTAAATTCTCACTGCCTTAATTTCCACTTTTTTCACTGGACATTCTGCTACTTTCGTTAATGCCACGGAAGCCACTGATCTCGACGTTATCTTCATTAAGAAAAGGCCGTTTTGGAAGCCGATTCCCTTTCTTCCGAAATGAATCACAAATTCGCCAACCTAATGACTCCTGTAAATTTACCAGCAAATCGTGGTTTACGCGTCTTTGAGATTTTCATTTTTAAAAATCGTGATCAGAAAGTTTAAATGGATTGATTCATCTATCTCATACGCTGATCGCCACTCATGTTGCGCAGTGTATACACGATACACAGAACAAATACTAGCATTCTTGTCTTCATAAGTATTGCGTATTGCGACTAATGTTGAGAAAATTTTACCATGTCTCTTGAGAAGTGGTCGATTGTATTTCACGAGCAAGGTCAGGAGGGCACCCCCGTCCCTAGGACGCAAAGGGACTCTGCAGTAAAATTCGTTTTGCTGACACGAGATAAAGCATTCGTTTTCCTGTCACCTATCCCTTCTGGGGAAAGAGTGAACAAAGATTTACTAATGTTTCTTGAAACCCAAATCAGGCAGAGGGCCATTATTTTTATTGTTCGTCGGCATGAGTATTTAAGACTTATCGAACACAATTCGTTAGGGCAGGGGCAGGAACCACGCGCCCGAATACCATAATTACAATTGATTTTTTTATCTATACGTGTTGAGTGCCTACTTTTTTTCTTGTTATGTTTTGTAAAAAATTGAACAAGAAATATGCCTATTTTTCAAATTTTAATCTAGAGAGTTCATAAAAAAATTTTCGTTTTTTAAAATTTTTTAATGAAATATTTAATTTTTGAGAAAGTAATTTACAGATGAATAAAATACACATATCAAAAAATTAAACGAAACAAACAGTAATTTTGTATGTTAAGAACTATTAGAGCGTCAAATAATCATATTTTGCAAAGTAGCGTAGGCCTCATATGCGTTGCGGATTGCATATGTTTAAAGTCAAAGTCACGTCTTCGTGAAATTCTCTTTCTTTAGAGACCTCATTTATAAAGATTGGTTGCGCATGAGAGCCGCAAAGGGTAGGTTTGCTTCTGAAATAACATAGGAGACGATATAGGATTAAAAAATGTAATCGGCATTAATACACTTCCATTATCAAAACTAAAACATATTCAAGTTAAACATTAGAACTAAACTAGCTAATTTAGTCAATTTTAACAATCTTCCGTGAGAACATTAACATAAATCACATGTGAGATGTCTCAACGAGATGGAGAGCAAAGTAGCCTACTTTTCCATACAAAAATATAACAAGCGGTACTAGGATAATTTAGACAGTTACGTGAACTTATAATATTGCGGCTTATGAACTATTTAGCTATCTTTCGAAAAAACCTAGGAATTCCGCAGTCAAAGCGCGGGATATTCAAACTTTAATTTTCGAAATTTCAATCTTCTACCACATACTGTGGCGTTGTTTAATTACTCAGACACAGACACGAAGGATTCGTAAAAAAACAAGTTTATTAATAACTAAAGAAATATATACAATGTTGCACAAGTTCATTTACTTTATCCGTGCTTTACGGAACCCTCCTGAGTACAGCTTATCTTAGCCGCCACCCGCGACTGCCTTGCGAGTCCCCACTCGCCCTTGCTTGACCGCAAGAAACAGCGAACGCTTGACCGCGTCGCTAAATGCGAGACTGACGTCTCCCTCGGACACGTCCGGCCGCTCGCCCTGGAGCGCAGTGCGTGAGCACTTAATGAAGATACCACTCGGCTCCGTGCCGCAAATGTATCCTGGCTAATATGCCCTTACCTCACCTTATATAGATTCGGTCACATGACCGACTGATCACATGATCTACTCTCACTCCGACTCAAGGCCAGCTTCACTCAGGCCCCGAAGCATACGTCATAGTTTTGAGTCACGTGATCACGGTAGTCGAAAGTCCTCCAGGCTCCGGCGGCCTCGCCAAACGTGGTTTGTTTTGGGAGGCAAGTGGAGACAATTTGGCTAACAAACTGCGCATCTTTCGGCAATGTACAATTGACTAAGACTCTACAAAATGGACTATCATTATTCATTTTGAGGAAATTAAATCTTTCAATCATCCGCAATCAGGCCTTGCGGATGTCCCAAGGCCAGTACAATGTATCAACAGTGCCTATTTATTTACGAATCTGTAATCTTTGTCAAAACTGACTTACTTAACGGTGGGAACATATTTTCACGTAATACTGATATTTATAATTACAACACACGTCGTAAAAATCACGTTCATCAAGTGTCAATATCAACCACTTATTACAAGAAATCTACATATATGTACGTTACTTTACAACGCATTGTCAGATGTTATTAAACAATTAAAGTCGGTAAACAAGTTTAAGTTAAAAGTAAAATTTTGTCTGCTGCATAACTGTTTCTATATAATTAGAGACTATACTGACCATCAAAAATAAAAATAATGTTCATTTCAACAAAACAATGATATATGTAGTGAATTACTTTACATTTAAATTGTATAATTTTAAAACTAGTGGTGCTACAACAGCACTTACTTTCCCGTATTAGAGAAAACAGCTAAGTAGTACTGTAATATTGCACTTTATGCGCTACTAACATCTTCGCTTGGAACTCACTATTTCCATTGCAGTGTTGTCAGAACTATGTGAATTCTACAACTTCACAAAAATAGAATACAAAAGTTTTGTAACCCTGTATTGGAAAAAGAATACCCTGGAATTATAGAAATGCCTTCCATTGGGGCCATGATTAGGGAAGAGTATTTTAAAACCATGCAACAAATTCTCTACTCACTACAAATGGTACAGCATTTGGTGCAAAACTAAATATTTGCCTGCAAATATCAACATAAATTAGACAATTATAACTCCTTTTCATACAGCTCCATTAGGTCACAACAATGACAATAATTCACAGATATTCGCGATCGCAAAGTGAATTCCATTGTTGCAGACCCTGCATTGTCGCTATTCTGAGAGCTATTAATTATTTTTACTTATTTCAAATATTTCAAAATAAACAATTTCTAAAATATTAATGTGTAAGTCTATAACAAAGTTCGAATGTAAGAAACGAAAAAAGAAATAATATACAAAATTGCACATTCTAATTTACGACGCATCCAGCTGTCCAAAGCACAGTAAATTTACAGCGGCCTATTACGTTGGTCACAAAATTAAAGAAAAACTACTCGTATTTTGAAAAAATTAAGCATGGCCGTATTTATTTTATATATTTATTTGTCAATATTCGGAATTGCCACACACTCTTTCTTGCCAGCTACCATCTATCATCGCCAAAAGTACATTTTTTTGTCATTTTCTTAATTTTTCGGTTTCCTATTGGTAGAACAGAAACATTAATATTAGAATATGAAAGAACACAAAAACCTAGCCGTAAATGGCAATTTTCTTTTAAAAATTATGTGCCGTTTAAGAGAAAATGGCGTTTTAGCGCTACTAAAAATGCGAAATTTGAAGCTCATTTTCACAGAAAATTTTTGAGTTTTCAAAATACTTTATTTGAAGTTATTTGAAGCACTTACACTCACAAATATAATCATCTTTACAAATTGCGGATAATGGGCATATTAAAGATGTGAGAGATCTTTCAAAAAATTTACATTTATATAATTTTTGAAAAAAACAAAAAAAACTCACAATAAACTTCATGCTATACTAATGAGTGTAATTAGCACTATCCGTTACAAAAGTTTCAAGAAAAAAATTGCAGCCATATACGAGAAAATGACGTTTGAGCATTTCTGAAAATGCCGAAATTTGAGCTACTTTTCACAGAAAACGGTAGTGTTTTCGAGAAACTTTACTTGACATTATTTAAAGCATATACACTCGTAAATATAATAATGTAAAAAAATCGCCGATAATGTAAATATTAACGACGTGAGAGACAAGTAAAAAAATTTACATTTTTGTAATTTTTGAAAAAACCAACCGATAGACCAAAATGGCTTTTTTGTCATTGATAGAGTATATTTACCACTATCCCTACCAAAAGTTTAAAGAAAAAATGTGGAGCCGTTTTTGAGAAAATTTTGTTTTGTAATTTTTAAAATTGCACATATTGCACGCAATATTGCACGAAAACTACCCAAATTGTGAAAAACATTTACATGATCTTTATTAAAGAACTCAATATGCAGAACAAATTTTATTTGAAGAAAAAATCTCTATCTTCAATTTTGTAGTTGGAGAAAGACGCCGAAAAAAATTCGAACTTTCAGAATTTTCGAAAATTCAGAGCTGTACGTGAAAATCGGACCTATGCCATGTTAAAAAGTGTATTTTCCTCTATTCATACAATAAATTTAAAGAAAAAATTTGGAGCCGTTTTTGAGAAAATGTTGAAAATCCCCGGGGGGCTTCATATAAAGTACCCCCAAATTTTAAAGAATCTTTTTCAAAATCACAAAGCTTTGACTGGAATCAGATCGACTGGGGAATATCAATTTTGAAGAAAATCGACCGAACGGTTTAGGCGCTAGCGTTGACCACAGACGGACAGACGGACAGACGGATGGACGGACAGACTGACGGAATGCCGTCAATCGATTTTTAAGTATAAAGAAGCAACAAATCATGGATTTTGACCACACCACGTGTTAGGGGATTTTTTTTTCTTAATTTAGCAACTGGTTTTATCCACTTATTCGTTTTCACGGCCCGGCAATTAATTTTTTTCCGCTGAAAATTGGCCATTTTTTCGCGCAGCATTACATAACTTTCCCTATACTACGTATATCACTCCGTGTATACGTACGTATACGGGAAAGTAAAAAGAACCCCTGTAACAAGTAATGTACTTTAGCTTCCTGGTCAATGACCCCCATCTCAATCGGTTTTTTTGTCCAGTTTCCCTGATCCATTGAGGAAATGCTGAGATGGCCACTTGTTTTTCTTCTGGACGTAAATGTAGCTTCACTATGCGCACGTTTTGTTGAACACACCTTTTGCTTATATTGGTAGGAGAAGAGCTGAGGGTGAGTTACTATTTTGTTAGCAATGCTGAAAAATTGTATCTGCATTTCGTTTACCGTTGCAAGTTTTTTTATATAACTCGGGAAAGAAATATCTAGTTTTTACAAATGTTGCTAATTTCGCGCTTTTTTAAATTTTATTATTATGTCTTTTTTATATTTTCTTCGTCTTTCAACCATCGTACTTGTAGTTAAACTTTGGGAAGGGATTGTGGAACTTCAGAAAACGTGCGGAAATAATCTTCACACCCATACGTCGTATACAGTTTTCACTATTTTCTGAGCAAATACATCAAATTAAATCAAACTTCTAGTTGTTGCCTACCTTAAGTATTTCAAGTTGAAATTTACATAAACAAATAATATTCATAGTCGTTCTTTTAGGTACGTTTTTTAAATGTTCGTAAACGACACAAATACTTTTGTAATCTCATTGAAACATGGATATAAAAAATGTAAATACTAAAAGCGTATAATAGGAAACATACACCTACAAGGTATACACGGTTCTCGATCGAATCCGCTCTTGATTGAAATAAAAAGTATTCAAATTATACAAAGCATTTTCTGTAAAATACAAAACGATTATTCATTAATAACAACATGGCTAGATATTCTAAATATGCGTCACGAAGAAGTTTGTATAATTTTACCGGCACTGTGAGATCTCCGACTTTAACTACATAACCTAACTTAGTTACTTTCATGCACATACAGAAACGCCCGGCACATAATAAGTTCTGCTGAAAACAACAACCACATAAAGCGCGATAATTAATAATACACAGTAAGCACAATCGCAAACAATATCAATTTCCATTTGAACACGCACAAAACCTGTATGGCCACTCTCAAAACATGAAACACCACCGAACGCTACATGCATGGTAGCCGACCACCGACTACCTTGATCACGTGACAATTTCGCTTCGGGGCCTGAGTAAAGCAGGCCTTGCTCCGTCGAAAGTGACGTGGGTGCCCCACGTGACCTCCCTCCCTCAGAGCTAGAGCGCCGTCTGTGACGTATACAACCGACCACTGTGGCGTGTCTTGTCGCCCCTTGGCTGTACCTGCGCTCTTTCTACTTCCTAGCTCAGCCTAACCCCTCTTAGACACGTCCCCTTCCTGCTCAACCTAATGGTCTGTCTATTTGTGGCTTCCATAGACAAAGGCACATCCTGTCTTTTATGTATGCAAGCGTCACTACGCCACAATACTTTTGCCTCTTCCCAGCAAAATAATATTGAAGAAAAAATGTTTGTCCATCCAGAGACTCAAACCTGGTCTTCGTATAAGCTGACGAACAGATTACATCCACCGTTACAGAGATTAAAACACATCGTGCTCCCATTATTAAGTATATAAAAATAAGTAAAGAAGAATAAACATATTGGAATGCAAAGTTCTGAGATCTCGAGAAACTTAAAACATTGCAAGATTTTCAGTCTGATGATACGTTCAAGTCAAACATTGCGATAATAATTCCAGTTATTGGGTAACATTCATTATCGCTCTCGTGAAAAGATGTTACATGTTGAAATATGGAGAAAGGCCTGTACACTTTGACCGCAACGTGTGGTTCTCTCTTCCTGTTCTTACATTTCGACTACAATTGCAGCGTCGAAATCGGATTTCAGCCTTTTAGTAATTATAAAACACTTTTTGTATCTTTGCAACAATATATAAGCTATAATAATAATAATAATAATATAATGAAACAAGTAGACGTTAGGTATCATAGAATCATTTACACAGATTAATTAATGAGATTTTTTCAATTGGACTGGATTTTGTGGAATTAGATTAATTTTGTTAGCAGCGAGATTTACCGTTTAGCAGTAATTATACATATTACACTGACAATACTGCAATAAAATGAATAATAATTTTAGTAATAATTAATTTAGTTTTTGCGCTGTGCTAAGGGATAAGGCTTAACAATTCCTCTTTCACACATACCAACCATAATAAAATATAGAATGTTAATATTCATACAAAAATAATATATATTTCTAGTTTCTCTCTGAAATTCCTGGAAAACAGTGCGAGATACAAGTCCACAAAATGTAAAGTGATTATAAAGTGATATTTAAAAATGAATTTAGTACAATATTTTCCAAAGGGGGGATCTGAATTCTCGGCTGAGCAAAACTTGAGTTATTTGTATACTTTTCTAGACTGAAACAGAGACGCCATCTCACACCTAGAGTGATTTTCTTCACCAATACAAAGATATGTTACTCTTAATAACACTGGATAGACTGTTTAGTTATTCAACGCCCGTCAACTGCTGACTTCCACATTTTCGTCTGTTTCTATCGCGGGAGGTGAAGGTGATCTTTCGCTGACTGGCGAGATGCGGCGCCGACCTACGGCGGCTATTGGGTATTTCCCCAACGAGGTATCTCCCATCAGAGGGGCACCGTCCCAATCGGGACACGCTCTAAGCTCCCGAGTGCTTTCCCGACAACTGGGGTAGTGTAGCGCAAGTGAGTAAGCGTGTGTAAGTAAAGGGTGAGGAAAGGACAAGGAAGATGAAGGAAACATTGCGTGGCCCGTATTAGGGTACTGCTCCGGAATTCGTCTGGTGTTTATGGGCGAAAAATTCCGAGCAGCCGGCACATATAATTATCCTCCAGATAACGGTTGAAATCGACTTATGTATCTAGCTAATATCGAAAATCCTGCCACCGTCGATATTCGAACCCTAGGACCTCCTGGTCAGAGGCACCGCAGTATCATCAGTCGATGCCCTGAGCCATGTTTGCTGGTAAATAACACTACATTCAGAGCCCAAATTACAATAAAGAAAGTAATACGAGTTGTACGAAACGAAGAGCAACAAAAAGTCATGACATGAATATTGAAACTATGAACAGAAACACCTTGTGGCTGCAAGACTGTGCAATAAAAACATTATGTGTTCGTATAATGAAAAGAAAAAGTACTGTATTAATACAGAAACAATATCCGAAGCAAATACCGGAAGAGGTAATAGAATATTCGTTAATTTTTTTTCGCTTAATCACATATCCATTGCACTTTGTTACACGTTTCAACAACGATGTTTGCTGCTAATCTCATTTTTTTTTCAGATGTAATCGGTTATGTATTTTTGGAGTTCTAGTGTCAGTGTAAGAGGGAAAAAACCTACAGCTAAAGTGCCACTTGGAAGTGAAAATATTACTGCGGCGAGAGTCATTGCTATTATAATAATTTTGCTAATAGCCTTTAAAATACTCAATTTCATATAACTTGTCACAAACTTGCAACACTGGACGATCTGCTGTACTTCTCTTTACTACGGCTTTCGTCGTTAATATGAGAAATTGACGGTTTCGTTCAGTTTCTCTAGCACTAGAACAGGATGAATTTGTATTTCACGGTGTGGATCGAGACGCTTCGATTCCCGGGCCAGCCGCAACGTCACTTCCTGCGTCCGGCGGGGGTCACAGCGCGGCGTCCCCTTGTTAACCGCCCTGGGTCTCCGTCGTCGCTTCCGCTGCTTGCTGATGAAAATGCGGCGCTTTCTCGAATGCGCCTTTGTGCTCGCGACTCGCAACTTTTCCATTAGCACTCCACTGACGTCTGAGACCGCCCCCCCCCACGCCCACTTCCCCAACACCCAACCGCGAGACGCTATCACCACCGGCCACAGTCTCCTCTGCCACTGACAAAGTCACCACGGCCGCTGCTATCGCCGCCACCACCACCACCACCACCACCACCACTGCCACCGCAACCGCCACCGCCACCGCCATCGCCATCGCCACCGCCATCGCCGCCACCGTCTCACCGTCACCACCACCGCCGCCACCAACACCACCGCCGCCACCAACACCACCGCCGCCACCACCACTGGCGCTCCCGCCCCCGCCGTCGCCACTACAGCCACACCACTGCCACCGCCACCACCTCCGCCACTGCCGCCACCGCCACCACCACCGCCATCGCCACCACCGCCGCTGCCACCATCGCCGCTGCCAACACTGCCGCCGCCTTCACTGCCACTGACATTCCACCTCCCACTCTCAACTCCTCCACCACTCCCTTACCACAACCCCCGCCGTCACCGTCGCCACCGCCCTTGAGCTTCGTGACGCCGTCACACGCCGTGCCGTTCTCCCTGGCTTGTCTCTGCCAGAAATGCTTTGAATATGACTACATCTCTTCAACTCCGGTCGTTGGATGTTATTAAAGAGTACGTTAACTGTTTCAGGAGAAAAAATGAGCGAGGTACGCCGAGAAGAGAAACTAAAAATTTGTGGTTTCATGTCCCGTTCTGCGCTGTAGAAAGTCTCTGCATCCCATTTTGAATTCTAATATTGTTAATGCTTTGAACTTTTATTTTAGAATTAAATTCTTTTACAATTCAAACTCCACTGCATTAATCAATTCTAATAAAAGCGGTAATTATCTGAACTTCACTGTAAATTATCATGCATACAAAACTGGATGTTTCATTGATCTTTTAAAAGGTGCTTACTTGACATGATTGGAAATCAGCTATTTCCTAAAAGTTCAAATCGAAAATATTTTCAACGATAAGCTCACACAAGTTGTTTACAGACACAACACAAAAATTAATTCGATTGACTATTAGTTATTCCGGGCGAGTCAACTACAGAGGACATTATTCCCGTAAGTATCGTGCATGTTTTTTTCCTCGGGAAGCGGCAGTTATCTTCCCCCCACTGGATGGCGAGATCCGGCGCCGACCTACCGTCGACGATCGGGATTTTCCCAAAACATAACTACCAACAGCAGGGCACTGCCCCAGCCTGGTTAAGCTCTAACCTCTCGACTCTGCATGCAATAATATTTTAAGTGTGTGCATGTATGAGGTGAGGAAACGACAGGGAAGAGGAAGGAAAGATCGCACGCGGTCTGTGGCCCGCTTGATAGGGTACTACTCCGGAATTCATCTGGCGTTGATCGGAGAAACCACTAATGAACTATCGATCAGAGCAGCAGGCCGCTAGAATTCTCTAGACAGCGACTGAATGCGACTTACCTGACGAGCTAGTCTCGAAATTCCTGCCACCGTCGGCTCTCGAACCTAGGACCTCCCGGTCAGAGGCACTGCAGTGGCAGTTGATGCAATGAGCCACCTCTCACGATATATTAATTCAAAAAAATAACAAAAACTAAGGACTAATTCGGATTGACGCCAGTCTTACTTATCCCTTTGTGTCGATCGATCCTGACGCGAACGGACGATGTGAAGCCAATCACGAAAATTAAGCCGAAAGAGACGCTTCCGAAATCAACTGACCCGCAAACGAATTCGAGCAGGTCAATTCGTTTTTTGCTCTGCCGTGGGCGATGCGTTGAATGCCAAGAGAGCGTATATTGCCATCGTCCTTCCATTTTTGGAATTTCGTCTTCACTGACATTTATATTTTTTACCTGAATATCACAACATCACCCAACTTCTGTTCTGGTTCATAAAGCAGACATCCTTGTAGCCACCTTTGACATTCCAAAAATCATCGCCTCTTCTACACGATTTCCACAATTCGATTATTGTTTCAATTATTGTAGGGAAAGTTTCCATATATTTAGGGGGCATTATTTTGTCTCCCAGACATTCCCGTTGTCCATTATTTTTATGCCATCGGCACAGCCACCGCCCTTTTAGAAGGCACACATATCAACCCTGTTTAATCGTAAAATTGATAATATGAAACTGCTACATACACCATTGTTCTAACACTTTCCAATTCATATTGCTAGTTCATCGAACGTACATATCCTCATCCTATTTCCCCAGCTCGATGAACCTGTTTCTCGCACTTGTGACTCTCAGAACGCATTGGTTGAAGCCCATCTTTACCCCGTTTATTCCCACATTCCCATCAGGGAAACATCCGTTCGTCCGCTCTCTCACGTATCTGACCGTCGGTGGTCGCTCGATCCCTCAGCCACGAGCAGACAACCTGCGGCCATCACCTGCTGACTACTTCCCCCGTCGACGTCTTCGCGGCTCATTACTGCTCGTGATCTCCATCCCCGCCCAGCCCTTGCCCCGTTCCACCCATCGCTCCCCGCGCAGCTCTTGCCCGCCCTGTCACCCATCGCCCGCGGCATTTTCCACCTACACTTCCCTTCCCCGCCCTGCTCTGTCCACCCATCTTCTTCCACCCCGCCTCGCAACGCACGTCGTTACCCAAGGCTACCCCCAAGCAGCTTCTCACTCTGCCTTGTTCCTGTTCGCCTCCAGGCCTTCCTCCCTACACTGCCCCCTCCACGCCCCCTCCTCATTCCTCACACAATACGCTTCCCCGTCTTCTATCCCCGACATTCCGCTTCTCGTCTCGCTTCATTGCGGCCCGCTCTGGTCTGGCTCGAATCGTCTATCCGCTCCGCTCCTCCTCACCCTACTCCTCCCCTCCCTGCCCCTTCTCACCCTGCCTCTCCACTCTCCCTCCGTACAACTTGCCATCCCGTCGCGCACCTCTACACCCGACATTCCCCTCCCTGTCCCACAGGATCGTGTCCCGCTCTGGTCCAGCTATCTCCGTTCCGTCTCCGCCTTGCTCCGCTCCTCGCTCTTCTCCTCCCCGCCCCGCCCCGCCCCGCCCCTTCTCTCCCCGACTCTCCCTTCCCACCCCGTACAACTTGTCATCCCGTTGCTCACCTCTACACCCGACATTCCCCTCCCCGTCCCGCTTTCTCATGTCCTGGCCTGGTCCGGCTCGGCTATCCCCGACCCGTCCTGTCCCGTCTCTCCCCGCTCCGCTCCTCTTCCCGCCTCGCCCGTACCGCCTCTCTCTCCCACCCCGTAGAACTTGCCATCCCATCGCGCATCTACACACCCGACATACCCCTCCCCGTCTCACTCAATCATGTCCCGCCCTGGTCCGACCATCCCCGTCCCGCCCCGCTCCGCTCCCCGCTCTGCTCCTCCGCGCCCCGCGGCGCGCGCGTGCGCGTGTGGCAGGCGGGCGAGCGGGAGGCCGGGCGCCCTCGGGCCGTGATTTCCGAACGCGCTCACCCGGATGACGTCGTTAACGGGGGCCGCGGGAGCGATGGATTCCCTCGCTGCGGAGGCGCCCGCGGCGCGGCGCGCCCACGCCCCGCCGCCCCCGCCGCCGCCGCCGCCGCCGCTGCGCTTTCGCCGAATCGCGAGAGATGTGGCGCAACGCACCGTCGAATTTACGAGGAGGATGAAGAGGGGCGGGCAGGAGGGGAGAGTCCGTGTGGTCGGGGCCTGCGGCCGCCGCCGCCGCCCTGGTTGGTGGTAATATGGCGGAACCGCCTGCAGCAGACTTGCCGATGTGCTCAGCCGCGTGCCGACACAGCGCGAGACGGGAAGGGGAGGGGCGGGGGTTGGCACTGCGGGACGAGGCGGGGATAAGCGGGTGGGAGGCGGGCGGAGCAGGGCTGGGCGGGTCATGACGGGGCGGAGCAGAGCATGGAGGGGCAGAGCGGGGAGATGAGGGGCTGGGAGAGCGAGGCGTGGCGGGATGGGGAGGGGCGGGGCGGAGCGGGGCGGCGTCAGAGGAAAAGTCGCTGTGGGCGAAGCTGGAAAGCCGGGCGGTCAAGCCCAGCGGCCGAAGCGGAGCAGCGGGGATGGAACGGATTGGAGCTGGTAGAGCAAAGCCAATGCGGTACGCAGCCTACGTATCGAATAGTGCGCAGGGCCTCTAACTTATTTCAACTACTGACCTCCACACATGATAAAAATACTGTGTTCCTTTAGAAATGTTTCTAGCAAAAGTGAGTTAACAGTTTGCCGTTCTCTCTTCATCAACGAGGAGTCGGCACTGTCAGTTCTCTGCGGCTAAATGATATTACCATCATCATTGATAGATTTATTTAGAAAAGTATTCCCAGTAGATATAGTGATGATCACATTATGTAAGTGATATGGACAGTAATTAGTGTAAAGGTTGTCGGGTAAGTAGAAAAAATGTGTTGTAAACGAGAGAATCCCTAATAAAATCTACCTTGAGTGTAATTTGTTCGCTACAATTTTCAACTGAAGTAACTGTTGAATACTGGTACGGATAAGGTAGATAGCTACAGCGCTGATTATGCTACAAATTTAGAAAATTATCGAGCAAACATAGCTAATACAGCCGAATATGTTGGAAATATAAAAGTTTTCAATTGCGAAAATTAAATATTTTTGTTTGAATCAAAGATATAGTCCATATTTAGATTAGTTTCTTGTATAAAAGGTGCGTACTATTTTGATACGAGGAACGTAGATTAAGAGAAAACTAGAAATGATAAAACTAGTTTATTCTCGAAATAAGGTGTCCACAAGGTGTCCACAATAAGGTGTGCTCAATGCGTAAGGTCCGTCTGACACACAGAACATACAGGAACTTGAGGGAAAACGTGGACATATGGTGTAGGTACGTGAACTAGTAGGATGTGGTTTGACAGGATCGGCGGGGAAAATTCAGTTCGGTCCGTAATAGGGTAACAGGAGGTCGCAGAGTTGACAGATTGTGCGACACGCTGCAGTGGGTGGTTTGGTTTAAATGCATTATTTAATGACCGTTCAGTATCACGTGTAGAACAATCAACGTGACAAAGAACAAACTTGTACACATCGTAAATTACAGTGTGGAATTGTAGAGTTAATCATCCATATATTCCGAATACTAGTGGTAGTAATAATCACGTATATTAGAGAAACACAGTTTGGAGATTTATACTCTGCGTTAACATGGAACAGAACAGTAATTTTCCTAGTTACATTCTCATATTCTTTGTATTTTTCTTTCCTTGATATCCAATATTTTATTCTCTTCTCTCTAAAAATATATTTTGATTACTATATCCTTTCTTCCGTTGCCATACTCGTTCTCTTCAGTAGTTTCCTCTAGAAAAAATTAATTCTTGTTTATAAATTACAACAACTAGATTTCTTAGAGCATCGTTTTTGATGCCAAATATTTCAAATAAATCACGGATAACTCTTGTTTATTGATTTGTAAAAGATACCTTAATGAATGGGATAACAGATATAATTCAGATTCTTAATCAATGTTTGTTGTTTCAGAAGATTTTCGAAGCGCTTAAGATCCGAAGGTCGTGATAAATGTATGTTGTGAACGTTCCCTGGCAAAAAACTTACTACAATTAACGTAATTCTAATAGGTTTCAATAATTCTAATGAGCGTCAATAATAGGTTTAGACAGTCCATTAATTACACTGTTCTACAAAAAAACAACATTTTTTTCTATTTCAGGAGAAAAAAGTTGTGATTCCTATAGTAATTTCAAAGGTGAATCCAAATCTGTTTTCAGTTTTTCTCTGTCAGGGATAGTTTAATCGAAATTCTAATTTTTATCTTTCGATACTCTATAAATGTAAAATTATATTTCGGAATTCAAGAAATAGCAATAAAATAATTTACAGTGATCTTGATGATTGATTTCAGTTACATAATCTAACTATCATATTAGGAAAGCCTAAGAAGGTGCTGTCAGAGGCAGTATTCACAAAAGAATTTTCTTTGTAGTATGTATTTTAAAGGAAGGTATACAGAAAAGGAGAAAATGATACAAATGTGGCAAAAACAATTTCATATCTTATTTTTTCTTTTGTAACGTGTGTCGTCCTTGTCTAGAATGACACTTAAGCAATAGTCAAGCAACATTGTAGGTATCCACTTCCATTTGTATCTTTTTTACACGGTAGATGTATCTTTAGGGAATCTATCTCCTTGTTGGTCGGATTCATCGCTACAACTCTTTGGGAAGAAGTCAAAATGATAGTCCATGAAATGTACTTTTAAAGACATTTTGTAGCCAAGTTCTTGATAAGCCTTGATCATCTGATTCACTATTTCCTTGTAATTTTCAGTTCTTTTTCTTCCAAGGAAGTTTTCTGATACCCTCTTGAAACATTGCCATGTTCGCGCTTCTGCGTCAGCGAGGCATGTTTCAAAATTTCTATCTATCTGAAGTTCTCTGATCTGAGGGCCTACAAATACACCTTCTTTTATCTTTACTGCTGAAAGACAAGAAATATTGTCAGCAAGATACGTAAACCCTTCGCCAATTGGATCCATTGCCATACCAAATTGTTTAATTAAACCAAGTTTGA
Organism: Acheta domesticus; assembly: GCA_031308135.1. Taxonomy (NCBI): domain Eukaryota; kingdom Metazoa; phylum Arthropoda; class Insecta; order Orthoptera; family Gryllidae; genus Acheta; species Acheta domesticus. The sequence continues at coordinate 191,586,082 of JAHLJT010000631.1, read as the reverse complement.
TATGAAGAGGTGATAGAAGGATATCTTCACAAGCTAGCAGGCTTTAACGTCGGACATTATTTTCCACCCACTTTCCAATTTCATTCCGGCCATTTCTTTCTTATGTGGTGAGTATTTCCATCTTACGCAGCTTTATCCCGTTGCAGCAGATTAGTTCGTCTCACCCCGCCACACATTCGCATTACCCGGCTCTACCTCTCCTTTCCCTTCCGCATTATACGCATTCACTCAAAGTTTACTCGCCCAACTGCTGACGGTCCGACTGCAACGGCGAGATGCTGTTGGCAACTCAGCAATTTGACTGAATATCAGCAGGAGTTTAAAACTAGCATTTGCCGCGCGCCTAGCTTCATCGCCCAAAGAGGCTGCCGCAATTCCACAGGGGAATTTGAAAGCTCCCATCAGGAGCACCTGTGCACACAAGCCGCCTCAGGGTTAGGAGTGAGCGCAGGCTGGCCTTTCATGGGGAACCACAAGGCGAAGTCCAGCAAAGGAAACCGCAAATGAGGCGGATGATCGTTGAAAGGGAAATAAAAGGAATAAAGGAATTGCAAGGGCAATTTATCTCTCCTTGTTGCTGTCAAAATCATGGGAGGGGTAAAGGAAATAAATAAGTCTAATAATAATTAACTATTGGCGCAGACTTTATCGAACTAGTTTCATCGTGTTTTGAGCCTGGGCTGGCCTTTCGGTTTTGCTCGACACTCTTCGTACCTGCTATCTCTCAGCGGCTACAAGACCTACCAGGGACTTACGTGGTACTTACCACTCCTCTGGGAACATTCCCTGCGAGGAGTACTTTCGCGCTTCCCGACCGTCGCATAGACCTATCTTGGTCTGGTACGTTCACCTGTTTGCCGACGGTATTCCTTGGTCCCAACTCAGTGCTTGTACTTTTGTTGCTTGTACTTGGACAAGGGATCCATTTCCTCACTTTTGGACACACATCTGACACGTAGAAGCCGGTGATGCCAAGACATTATGAAAGGTTTACGGCGTGATTGCAATATGTGAGAGACTCGGAATGACTCCACAGCTCGAACACAACTTGAAAGAAGCCTCTAATATGTTTTGTAGTATCGAATATATACATCAAATTCGACAATGTACATATTAAAACACGTAATGTTTTATTTACACACACACACATATGTGTATGTATGTTGTTAATAACTCTCTCTCTCTCTCTCTCTCTCTATATATATATATATATATATATATATATATATATATATATATACACAGATACAGGTATCATTTAACTTGACAAATCAAAATAACACGAAAAATATGCGACGTACTAAAAAATGTCAAAGGCAAAACATTAATATCTCCAAGGGGAACATCTGTCAGAACTAAAATCCAAATTCCCCGCTCGCCCCTTGAGAGTGTGGCGGAAGCCAACTTTGTATTCCTAAATGGGAACTTGTAATCCTAACTGGGAATCCCCACTTTATATTGCAGATTCGGATTCTAAATTAAAAAATACTTAAGTTTGGTCTAAAACATTTTTTGATCGGGAGACGATCCGATTATTTGTATTCATGTATGTCCAGCGGCTTCAAATCGCCCGCGCTCATTGAACTATGTTAGGGGGCGGGGCAGGGAGATTTGATTTTAGGTCAGTCAGATTTTCCCATTGGAGATATTAATTTTTTGTCTGGAACACGTCTTATGTATTTTTTGGTGTAGATAACACAACTAATAACGCAACTTATGTATTTTTTGGTGTTGAATCCGAATCTGCAATGAAAAGTGGGGGTTCCCATTTAAGATTGCAACGTTGACTACCGCCTCACCCTGAAGGGGCGAGCAGGTAAGTTTGATTTTAGATCTAACAGATATTTCCTTGGAGATATTAAATTTTTGTCTTTGACGTTTTTTGTACGTTGCATATTTTTCGAGTTATTTTGATTTGTCAAGTTAAATAAGACACCCTGTAGATGCAGAATTATTAACAACATACATACACCATCGTTGCCGTTTTATACGGCCGGGTGACATAGTAAAATAGAGGATAAGAAAAAGAGGGTGAGATAGCGAATCTGAGGTGGAGTGGCTGTGAAGAGGCCCGAGGCCATGAACCCGCCCGAGGCGTGGCCCTCCAAGTGCTCGGTGGCGCCGCGCATCGGCGCCGTGACGCAGCCGCGAGGATGGCGTGCGTGACGGCGAAGCGCAGGACGTCGGCAGGCGCGCTGCGGGACGGGCGGAAGGGAGCGGAGATAGGTCGCCGCCAAGTGGAAATGGGCGGGGCGTCGCGGTAAGCTGGAGGAGCTGTTACGCGCGTCGCGAACGCGGGTGAAGTGAGGCCTCTTGCCAGATACGGTCGCCTGATGGGGCGGCGGGAAGAGAGGGTGGAGAGCGACACTCCATAGAGGAACTTGAGTCGCGCGAGGTAGCGTGCGGAGAAGGCAGAAGCGGAGCGCGGGAACCCGAGGCAAGGCGGAGAGGAGCTGAGGAGGGAAGAATCCACGTTTGTCTGAGAATGAGAAAGAGAAGGTAAAGGAGAAAGAAACGGAACGAAGCTTAGAAATTTGAATGAAAATAGTAGGGTGTAATTTGGTAATAAAGAACGGTACTTGTTAATGAAGGATGGAACACGGTAATAAAGAATGGGACTTGGCAATAGAGTATGGAACTTCGTAATAAAGGATGGCACTTCGTAATAAAGGATGAGACTTGGAAATACAGTATGGAACTTTGTAATAAAGGAGGGGACTCGGTAACAAAGGATGAAACTAGGTAATAACAATGGGACTTAGTATTAAAAGATGGGACTTGGTAATATTGGGTGGGACTTGGCAAGGCACGACAATTAAGGCAAGGGAGCCGAGTATGAAAGACGGTTCAGAAAGGTGATAGGTGATACTAAATTAGATTAAATCAGTGAGAGTAAAGCCGAGAGATGCGGGAAAGTTTGGCATATATTAAGAGGGGTAGAAGGGGTTGGGGCAGATCGTGGAGGGTCCGGGAAGGCTCCAGATGTCAGCACGTCTCGGATTGGTTCTACCGTTTCCATACGAGTCGGATAGGATTGACAAAACGCACAAAACAGACAGTTGCAGCGGGTCAAGTCGAAATACGAAAAATGGCGAGGAAAGATGCGAATAAAAAAAGATTGGTTAGGAAAGGGACTCAGTGAATTGGAGAGGGCCAAAGAATATAGTAGGACAGTTAGTGATTTCCAGAAAAGGTAAAATATATGAGCAGTGGATGACAACTTGATAGCTCTTCGGCGGGAAGATCTGACAACGACGATACGCGTCAACGTTGAGAATGAGTGATGTCGGGGCGACGCACACAGAAAAGATGCAAAGAAAAGCAAGAGGGGCCGTTTGTGAAGAAACTGACCGAATCAGAGAGAAGTGAGATGAGTAGGTCAGACAGCGATTTACAGAAGAGGACTGGGGCGGATCCAACCGATCATTTGACAGGCGGGACATCGTAGATTTTTGTTAAATATATGTCATTTTAATGTACACGTATATTACTTTTTACTGTAGATATGATACTGTACAATATTATTGTTTAAATAATTCAAACACATCTTTACAGTATTTAATTCAATTTTGGCAAGTATGGGAAGGTAACAAACGAAAACTCTAGACCTTTTTTGGGGAAGGGGGGCATTGCTCCCACGCCCCTCCCTGGAAGTTGAAGAGGAATAAGTTAAAACATATGAGCGGTGGGCGACACGGTGATAACTGCTCGGCGGGAAGCGAACGCGCAAGGACGACGTGGGGCAGCGGCGAGAGGGCGCGAGGGCGCGAGGGCGCGAGGGCGCGAGGGCGCGAGGGCGCGAGGGCGGTGCGTCGCACGAGGCGAGGCGAGACGAGGCGTTGCGCGTCGGAGAGATATGAGCGGAGGTGCCGCCCGTCAACCGCATATTGCTGACGCGCCGCGCCGCGCCGCGCCGCCGCCGGAAACAAAGCGACGCGCGTTAATAACGGAGCTGCGAGCGAGCGGGCGCCGCCTCTCGCGAGAGCGTTCGACGCGCGCGGAATAATGGCGCGACGCGACGCGGCGCGTCGGGACGACGTCTCGCGCCACCCGCCTCGCTTCCGCTCGCCGCCTTCGCGCGCGCCGCCCGGCCCCCGGCCGAGGCAGCTTCGCGCAGCTAGCGCCTTTGCCGCCGTTTTTCCTTACCGCCTCCATCACTGTCTCCATCATTGCCTCCGCCTCCTCCACCTCATCCGACACCACCACCACCACCACCAGAGACTCTGCTATTGCCTCCGCCACTGCTTCCACCATTGCCTCCGCCATTCCCTCCACCACTGCCTCCACCTTTACCTCCGCCTTTTCCTCCGCCATTGCTTCCGCCACTACCTCAGCCATTGCCTCCGTCATTGCCTCCATCATTGCCTCCGCCATTGCCTCCACCACTGCCTCCACCACTGCCTCCGTCATTGCCTCCGTCATTGCCTTCGTCATTGCCTATATCCCTGCCTCCGTAATTGCCTTCGTCATTGCCTATACCCCTGCCTCCGCCATTGCCTCCGTCATTGCCTATACCCCTGCCTCCGCCATTGCCTCCGTCATTGCCTATACCCCTGCCTCCGCCATTGCCTCCGTCATTGCCTATACCCCTGCCTCCGCCATTGCCTCCGTCATTGCCTATACCCCTGCCTCCGCCATTGCCTCCGCCACCGACAGCGTCTACGTCACCACCCCAGTTACTGTCTCCGTTATCGCCCCATTTTCCGTCTTCGCTACTGTCTCGTTACCGAATTCATCACCACTTTCATCATCGCCATCCCCATCTCTGACACCGCCTGCGTCACCGTTTCCGCTACCGTCATTACCTCCCCAACAACGTCCTCCACCGCCTACTGCATCGCCTCCTCCATCACCTCCGCATCCACCTCCATTTCCTACGCCGTTTTCGCATCCACCTCCACCTTCATCTCCTCATCGTCTCCACATCCGCCACTTTCTTTCTACGGCCACTGCGTCCATTACCTCCGCCTCTGCGTTTGCCACTGTCTCAACATCCGTCAATACCTCCGCGTGTGCCCTCCCCCTCCTTCCGTCTTGCACCCGTCCTGTTCCATCCCTTGACTTCCTGCCTCGCCCTGTCTCGCCTTGACCAGCTCCGTCACCCCCTCCCCAATCCATGCATTGCCGCCACCGACGCCGCTCGCCCTGTGGACCGGTCCTGGGTCGCGGAGAAGGCTGTTTTCCACGTCCCACCGGCGAACTTCTCCAGCCTCTCATGACGCCGCGTCTTCTTGCTAGCTTCTTCTGTGAATATTGCTCGGTCCGTATTCCTTCATGGTTCACCGATTGCTATGAAACTGATATTTAAGGATTTTGTTGATTTTTTGCTTCTTTACAGCTTGACAATAAAATATTTCTAGACGGTTTTTAGCACATTTGTAAAGTCTTTGCCTTATGCAGCACGAGCCACGTGGCTGATGTTAGAATATCAATCAAATGTTAGAATGTTTTCAATCAAAACCACATAGAAATGATCCCTTAAAATTCAAAGTAATAAAAAGTATTACAAAACTTTAAGCTAACATCCAACTCATTATTTTTTCTCCCTATCAATCATCCATCGACAAATCTTTGCTTCGGAACGGTTAGTTTGAGTAAAATCTAAATTAGAATAACCGGCAGAATTAATGTTAAAAGTGTTAACTTTTTTATTAATACTGGAGATGCTTATTTTTCCTAGCAAAATGTACTAACGTCTTCCGTCTTACATTGGGGGTAAGTGCGCCGTTTACTTCGTCCACCGCCTGGCACTTACAACACTATCTCGTATTCAGTATTTTATTGAAGAAAGTGATCGAGTTTCTTTTATTATTGGTATTGTATGTAACAGCTAAAATGAATCTCAGACCGTTAGAATACTTGAATACCGACGAATGACTAGCACATTTCGAAAGAGAACCCCTCAACCTACGATGGGTTACCCATGTGAGTCGATTAATGCTCCGAAATTTCACCTATGAATTAAAAAGATAAGTCTTACAAAATATTTGTCTGACGTGCATGTACGGTTGCCTAATGCGAATCCAGTGATTAGCTCAATATCAAGAAATAAAGCCCCTTAACTTACTTATCATTTCCAATATAAATAAATACAAAGGAAGTTAATAGGCATAGACATATCGATGGCTGAGAACCAGACTGATTTTGTAACAAAATGAGATTTATGTTTCATTGTGTTCTATATCCCTGTCTATATATGCGAATCAAACAACATTTTGAAAATTCCACTCCATAAGCATACGACAAACATTTTCCGTACTAACCCGTTCCATACTTATCCACTACGCACATAAACTTTAAATGGCTCTCCTAAAAAAAATAGTGAAATTGACATAGAACAGTTTGGATCTCAACCATTGGTATAAAGAATATAGCCGAGTAAGGAAAATGCTCACAAACCAAAACGATAATCGCAGTGCTCATATGAAAAAGAATAAAAAATGCTTTTTGGGAATCTACAGCGTTTTTTTTTCTCTTTCACATGAGAATCGCGATTTTCAATTTGATTTGGGACATGTTTTACCTCCGTATTTAGCTATAACCTTTATTTCAAGTTTTGAGACGATAATGGAGATGTAGATGTAGAAGCACCTGCTATTGTTAAGTAGTTCTTTCAACAAAAGGATAAGGAAAATGTTCAATCCAGCCCTACCCCTATAACATTATTTACATTATTCCAGTTAAGTGACGAACGAAAACATTATTTTTCATGTAAATTAGCCGTTGAAAAACAAATTAGAAGGTTGAGACCCTATGTTTTAAGTCTGGATAACGTTCGAAAATACACGATTTTAGTTTCTGATATTCATCTTCTAAAATACTACATTCTCACAGATCCTCTACACGACCTAGACGTTTGCAACATATTCTGAGGCATCCTTTGTATCAACAAAATCAATACGTAGAGTTTTTTTTCCAGAATTCGTGATCAAGTTAATGAAAGAGGTGAAGACTGAGCTGGGTGGAGTGGCCCTATGAAGCGCTTACCATTTCCGAGACCTTTGGAGCGATAGAAGCGGCAGGGTGGAAATCTACTGCAGCACACCGTGTGATGCTGCCGGCCGGATATGAGCCGCTCAGTTGTCGGAAGAGAGGCTCCAAGCGGCTAAAACGCGGCCTGCTGTGTCACTGAGGGATCCAGGGTAGTTTCGTAGTAGGGAAGGTCACATGCACGAGAAATGACGGCTTAACAATCTAATCACTTATCCAAGAAACGAGGGAGTTCATGTTGAACGCAATTTCCCTCACCATTCTCGTATGAAATAGCGTTGCCAATGTTGAGAGCTCGACAAATAAGGGAGTCTGAATGAATTCGTGTTACTAAAGGAGTTAATGAAAACGAATGAGTTTGCGAGAGTGAGAGCGAGTTTTCGTTAGAGCGAGTTTGTGTTAGAGCGAGTTTGTGAATGTGAGAGTGAAGAGTGAGAATGAGCTTGTGGGAGTGAGAATAAAAGTTAAAGTGAGTTACTTATTTTGAGAATGAATTAGTGAAGAAGTGAGCGCATTAGCGAGTGATAGAATATGATTTCATGATATTTGAAACTTGCACATCAATTCATAATTTTGTGTACTCGAGGAAAAATCGTTGTAACATGTACATGAATTGGAAACTTAAGAAATTGAAAAAAAAATGCGAAATTCTCCTTGCGAAAATCATCAGCGAATTTTTAATACGTCTTGTTATCCCTTTCTTCACACTGTAACCGCTAAAGCCGTTTACGGCTAGAAAATATCAGTTTTTTTTTTCTTCTTCGTAAACGCGTTCTGTTATTTTGAGACTTAGTAGTTACAACACTAACCGAGAGAGAACGCCAGGCGACGTACATAGTTTTAAAATGAGCTAACAGGAGCGCTTATCACCAGTATTAGAAACGTGATAATGAAATCGTCCACCGGAACGACACGAACAACCAATAGGATTAAGCAAATGAATATTGGAGATTTTAGAACAAGAAGAGTCCAACTCGGCCATTTTAATGAAAGTCAGCGAACGAGAAGGTATTCTGAACCACTCTGAACGAACTTTTGGATCAACGGACATCGCCAGTTCAAGATTTCGACAGTATGCAAGCTTTTAGAAAAGGTAACTCATCTTACTATTATGATAATTTATTCATGAGAGGGAATAAATAAAATATATGACAGTTGTCGACCGGACGTCGTCGAAGGTGCGTGGATGCCGCGAGTGCTCTCGTCTGCAACCAGTTTCGTTCTTATTTCGTCTGTGAAAAAAGTGTGTTTAAACTGTGAAATAGGTAAAATCAAAAGTGTTTCACACCAACAATCTTTCTCAAGAACCAGTACATCCTGAGATCGTGTGAGGCGACTTCTGAGTACAGGAGTCATCTCTACATAACCTCAAAATGACGACCCCATCAACAGGTAATCAAAGTTACGTATCAGCAGCTAAGAAAGACATTTTCCCAACCAAAGAACAAGCTATCGTAATAGATGCAATTGAAGGAGTTCCTATTAATGATTATATTAATGCTGTCGGACTACTGATAAATCCATCTAACATTAGATTTGTATCAAGAATTTCACAAAATCGAATATGTATGTTCCTAGCAACAAAAGACATTACTAAAAGTATTACTGAAAACCACTTATCTATACAAATAAATGACAAAAAACTTGAGATCAGACCATTAATATCTCAACACAAAAGAATTATTCTATCGAACGTATGTCCTGTGATCCCACACGTAATCATAGAAAGAGAATTGGAAAAACTTCAAATTAAACTTGAATCACCGATTACATTCCTCAGAGCTGGAATTTCCGCACCTGGTTTTGCACATATTTTAAGTTTCCGTAGACAAGTTTATATTAACCCAAATGATGTAAATAAAATTCCAGAATCCATGAGCATTGAATTCGAAAATACGAAATACTGGATTTATCCATCCGCAGATAACGTAGCTTGTTTTATCTGCAAGAAGCAAGGCCACCTCGCCAAACACTGTAGCGAAAACCCATTAGTCATAAATGAAGTAACAGTATCTCAACAAATTACACAAAATGATCAAAACACCAAGAACTTTCAAGCTCAAGAACTTTCCCCAGTCAAGAACGATCCTACCACAAATCAACCTGAAACTATGTACTCCCACAACACCCCAGAAACATCCTTTCCTCCACTCCCAATCTCTAAACGTGCTCTCTCAACTACTAATTCAAAATCAAGTAGGACTTCATCCATAAACAATGATGAAGATACAAAAAAGAATCAAATGCCCAAAAGGAAACAACGACAATACAATAAAACATCCCACTACCAAAAAGCAGAAGATAGAAGACACATCTGATAAAATTGAAAATAATCTTGAAGCTCATCTACAACCTATCAAAGAAATCCTATCATCTACTAACAACCCATATGTACTAAACTATATACAACTGAAAAGTTTCCTTGAGAAAACAAAAGGTAACCCTAATGTAGAAGAAATTGCACTAGAATACCATGAAAACATACCTAAAATAATAGAATGTTTACGTGAAATCTACCCACACCTTAATGAACGTAGCATTAAAAATAGAATCACCAGAATAACAAAAAAACTATCCAATACTACCACAAATGTTCACCAAGACTCATCATCAATCTGCAGTGAAAGTGAAGAAACTTTTATTATGGATATTTAATTTTCATAAACAAAGATTGTCACAGTTGGATAATGGTTATATCTCATGCAATTATAATAATAAAAACTAATTTAATGGGAGAGAACATTATTCAATGGAATATTAATAGTTATTATTCACAATTAGAATACTTAAAACTAATAATTGCAGATTTTAACCCTTCTGTTATCTGCCTCCAAGAAACTAATTTCAAAAATAACCACTGTGCTAAAATAAACCAATACAACCATGTTTTCAAAAACAGAATAAACAACAACTATGCTTGTGGGGGAGTAACCACATACATACATAATAGTATCTTCTATGAAGAGATTCAACTCCAAACTAATCTAGAAGCAGTGGCAACAAAGGTGTTACTATCACTTGGCTACTTAACTATATGTAATTTATATCTCCCAAACAGTTATGATTTTCAAACTCAAGAAATAATTGAGCTTATTAACCAACTTCCTTTACCTTTTATCATAGTTGGTGATTTAAATGCCCATAGCCTCTCATGGGGCTCTCACAAACTTTGTAGAAGAGGGAAAAAAATAGAAAAAATTCTAGAAGACCCCAGCATAGTTCTGTTAAACACTGGCAATGTAACTCATATAAACTACAGTTCAAAAACTTTCTCTGCCATTGATCTATCCCTCTGTAGTGTTAGCATTGCTCATACAACAGACTGGACAACCCTTAATGACTCATATGGCAGTGTCCATATCCAATCAATATAACATTTCCCAAAGCTATCTCTCAGCAAATTCATGTTGAGCCAAAATGGAAATTCTACCAAGCAGACTGGGATAAGTACCGTAAGATAATTTATAATACTTTAAATGAAAATTCATGGACATTAGAGCAAGTGAATACCACCATTGACAAAAAAGTGTCTAATTTTGTAAATATTATTATCAACGCTGCAAACCTTTCAATACCCAAATCATCTGGTAACCAACCCAAAAGACATACACCATGGTGGAATGAACAATGTCAAAATGCACTCAATGCATCCAAAAATGCTTTCAATAGATACAAACGTCATCCAAATACTACCAATGAACTTGAATTCAAAAGATTAAGAGCCATCACACGTAAAACTCTCAAAGAGCAAAGAAGATCGTCCTGGATTAATTACATTTCTAGTATGTCTCAACACACTTCCTCAAAAGAAGTATGGGATAAAATAAGAAGAATGAGAGGTATTTATAAACCTCCCTACCCTAAATCCATAATTACGAAAGAGGATAAAATCATAACTGATCCAACTGAAATCGCTAATGAACTGGCCTCAGTCTTCTCAAAAAACTCTTCAGATAACAATTATAGCAATGATTTCCTTGATATTAAATCTCATACTACACCAACTAAAGTCGAATCAAATGAACCCAGTAGCAATATAAATACTTCATTGGATAACCCTTTTAAACACCAAGAAATAAAAAGGGTACTTATGTCATCAAAAAATTCTGCAGCTGGACCTGACAACATCTTTAATATATTTTTGAAACAACTCCCTGACAACGGAATAAAGTACCTAACATCACTTATCAATGAAATATGGAAGTATAGTTCTTTTCCAAAAATATGGCAAACAGCCATTGTTATACCAATCCCAAAGCCAGGTAAGGACAATAGAAAATCAGAAAACTATCGTCCAATTGCACTTACTTCTACTATGTGCAAAATAATGGAAAAAACTCATAAACAAAAGATTGGTGTGGCATCTGGAAAAAATTAACTTTATCTCTCCCCATCAAAGTGCATTCTTAAAACACCGATCTACAACAGACCACCTGTGTAATATTCATAATGAAATCTGTAATGCTTTTATTACTAAACAACACCTTGTAGCAGTTTGCCTCGACATAGAAAAAGCATACGATATGACATGGAAAGAACGAATACTTACAATACTAAAAAATATTGGTATTAATGGAAAACTTCTCAATTTCATCTCCAACTTTATGACCAACCGTCGAATCAGAGTTCGAATGAATGGCTGCCTATCAGATGAAACATCAATCCAAAACGGTATACCACAAGGAGCTGTATTGAGCACCACCCTTTTCCTGATTGCAATTAACGAAGTTACTCAACTTATACCTTCCCCCATTAAAATATTACTTTATGCAGATGATATCACCATTACCTGCAGTGGAAAGAACCTAAATACAACTCAAGAAATGATACAAGAAACTCTGAAGAAGATAAATAATTGGGCCAATAGATCTGGGTTTAAACTATCAAAAAGCAAATCCCAGTATACAATTTTTAATAAACTCCGTAAACCCACCAAAAATTTCAAAATCACTCTTGAAAACACGCCACTCAGAAGAGCTCACACACTGAAAATCTTGGGGTGTTACTTTGATGAAAAACTCACCTGGAAAACCCATATTAAATTACTTAAAGCTGAATGTCTCAAACGAGTAAATATAATAAAGATGATTTCTTCCCTAAACTGGGGCGCCAACAAGATAATAGTAATAAATACTTACCGTTCATTAATACGATCTAAAATAGATTATGGATCAGTCATCTATTCCTCTGCAAAAGACAAAGTACTGGATAGCTTAAGTCCAATTCATAACTCCTGCCTTAGAATGGCTATTGGAGCTTTTCGTACTAGCCCTATTAGTAGCATTCTGGCTGAATCAAACGAAGAACCATTATCCTTCAGAAGAGAAAAATTGAGTATTTCCTATGCTCTCAAAGTAACCTCAAATCCTAAAAACCCAATAAATAAAATTATTTTTGACCATAAATACTTTACCAAATTCCATAAACAACCATCGTACCCTAAACCCATATCTCTTCAAATCCATAATATATTATCCAGAACTATCCCTAATCTTCCACCAATATATCAATATAAATCTTTACCTGAACCCCTAGAACTTCTCCATGTACCCTCAATAGATACAACTTTGACAAAATTCCTCAAGCAAACAACAAATCCTATAATATATCGATCGTTATTCTACGAAACACTAAATAGATATGAAAATAGCATCCATATATACACAGATGGATCAAAAAGTGCAACTGGAACCGGATGTGCCATCATATATCCAGATGAAACAAAACTAATCAAACTACCAGACATGAGTTCAGTTTTCTACAGTGAAGTCTACGCAATCAGATCTGCCCTGGCAGATATCCTAAAATCAAATAACTCTCACTTTACTATATTTACTGACTCAAGAAGCGCCATTGAATCCATCCAGAACAAACATACCAAGGAACCAATATGTTTAGATATAATATCAATGAACTCACAAATTATTTCCTCAGGCAAAACGTTAACATACGTGTGGATTCCCTCCCATGTCAACATTTCTGGTAATGAAACTGCGGACACTGCTGCTAAAACAGCTTCTTCTCTCCCTGATGCATCAACTCACCCAGCATCCCACAATGACATCATCAAAATTATAAAACGCAATATAAAAGAAAACTGGAATAACCAATGGTTGAAATCCAAACCAACCCAACTCCACCAGATCAGAGACTCAATCTTCGAATTACAACCTACCTGTGGTACTGATAGAAGACTAGAAACTGTTATCACAAGATTGAGAATTGGATATAGCAGACTCACTCACAGTCACCTAATAACGAAAACACAACCAAGCACCTGCAACTTCTGCAATTCTCCATACAGTATACGTCACCTAATCATGGAATGTACAAACACTAACGACAGAAGAAAAGTTTTAAAACTGACCTATGATTTTAAATATAATCTAAATTCAACCGAAACTATTAAAAATATAATATTATTATTAAAAGAAACCAATGTATATAAAATGATTTAATTTTGTATACTAGTTATTGTAAACTGAAATACTGTATTACTACTTTGTAAACGTGGTCGCTAATAACCACTTAGGTTGATGCGACCTTTATAAATAAATAAATTTAAAAAAAAATATATGAAACGTGAATCATTTAAAAAAAAAAAGAAGAAGAATACTTAACAAGAATGATTACACGATTGAAACGAAAGGAAAAGTAACGAGTAGCTAGCTGAAATAGAAGTGTTACAAGCAATGTGTGATTTATTGCAGCTTTTTAGAAAAGAATACTTGAACCAGCTCGAATAAATTCGATCATTGGACGTTACTGCAACGCCGACGCCACGACGCGAGCCCCAGCAGAACGGTGCAGTCAACGGGATTTCTCGTGTCTGAGCTCCTTTCCGGACGACCCTGAACAACTTCAAGGCTTCGCACGTCGCGGGAAACATCGTGAGTTCGGCAAACCTTTTCAAGTTAAACGGCAGAAACGAGGGCCAGGTGTAGAACAGTTTTAGTATCATATTTCACAAGATAGTTAACTGTAACATTGCTTAACTTTATTCATGAGATTTTGAATACATATCCGTGTGCCAAATCGAATTACAGTTTCGTTACTGGACGCAGATATTTAAACAGTGTTACTGGAAAATGAATTCAGGAGCAAAGATAGACAATTATTTTATCAATTGACATATTATGTTGAATGCAAAGTTTAACTGAGTAGCATTTAACTTAACATTTTGTTTTTGAAATCTGAGATCTCATAAAGTAGATTAATTTAACTTAGCTTGATGTTGGTAAGATTAGACATTGTAATAACGATTACAGTTATGCATTCTAATTGAATCAAGTGTATTTGTTAGAACAAGTAGAAGATTGATATTTTTTTTTTGGATAAAACATGGTATTGATATTGTTGATTTGTATTATACATAAATGGTAATTTCAGGTACAACATTTTTGAGTGAGTGTGATTCTATGTGTATTTCAGGAAATGTGTGTAGGGATATTCATGTATTAGTTATGTATTATTAGAATCAGATTCTTGAACCCATTCATTAAATCTAATTGGAAGATTTCAAGGGTTTATTTGCAAATTAGATTTTGATTACAATTTGTAATAATTTTTTTGGGTTTTTTTTTTTTGGATACCAGATTCAAACAGGACATTTATAATCAATTAATGTCATGTTGATGTACTAATTTTCAGTACAGAATATATGGTTTGTTGTTATTTTCGTTAAAACGTACGACAAAAGTGTTCTTAATCTATCCCAGTGTACTAAATCTTGAACCCTTTCCCTTGGAAAGAATGTCTGCTAGGATTTTCTAATATGAGTGCGTTGTGGCTTAACTTTATTGGAGTTTACAACAACGAGTAACAAGGAAAGTTACTCGAGTCACCCGTCTCCTCCCATACGCGAGGTAATTTTACCCCAATTGTTGGACCAGGCGCAAGGTGGTTGGTAACTGTCTCACCTATCGTGCCATCACCCGACATTGGAGAGGAGACAAAAAGGTAGGCGGTGACAACACCCTTGTTTCAAAAATCAACTTTTATTTTCGCAAGTGCCATATTATCTGCTTTTAGAAACAATACAAGTTCTTGAATTTTTTATCCAAGTATGTTTATTTTACAGTTGAACAGTGCATACGCTACAGCATGAAATTGTCGTATCTTGTTGAAAAGGAATCCCAAATCCAAAATTAGGTACTTTTGTTTATGAAAGTATACGATGCATTAATTTAGATTTCTCGTACTTGGTAACAAAATTCTTATAATTATTAATGAAAATTAAATGGAAATGTTAAATTTCTTCTCGCATTCTATTTTATAGTTGATACGTTGAGCTTCGTGGAATATTTACTTTCATAAAAGAGAAATTAATAATACAGGTTGTAAGCCTGTGAAGATGTACTATCTAATGTAAGTAAAAGATAGGATTTCATTATTTATAAGTAATATAACGAACCAGGGACGCTTCTCCCGAAAAAGGAGAATTTCAGATTTGAGGTCTCCTCTCAGGATGTCAAACATTCACGAGTTGATTCTGAGAAATCATTACATCACCCGGCCAACTCCACGCCCGGGGGCGGTGCCACGCGATGGGATCAGCGAAATCCGCAAAGCGTCGCAGAGCAAGACTATCTTTTTCCCGCGACCCGCGAATCGAATCGCGAAGCGACCTCATTCCGGGAAACCACAGCGATAGCGGCCCAGAGGCAGAGGCGGATGTGGCTTTGAGGGCGGCGAGGGCGGGCGAGGGTGGCGAGGGCGGCGAGGCCGCGAGGGCGGTAGGGGCAGCGGAGTGGCGTGGGTGAGGGCGGTGAGGGCGGCGAGGGCGGTAGGGGCAGCGGAATGCCGTGGGTGGTGAGGGTGGTGAGGGCGGTGAGGGCGGTGAGGGAGGTGAGGGCAGCGAGGGCGGCGAGGGCGGCGAGGGTGGCGAGGGTGGCGAGGGCGGCGAGGGCGGCGAGGACGGAAGGGGCAGCGGCGTGGGCGAGGGCGGTGAGGGCGGCGAGAGAGACAAGAGCGGCGTGGGCGGCGAGGGCGCAAAAGGCGGCGGGGCGGCGCCGGGGGGCAAGATGATGGAGAGGGGCAGCAGAGGCGACCCATCCACCCTAAGGCACAGGTGTCCACCGAGGCGCCCGCGGCGCCGTGGGGCCGCGGCGTGCTTTGTAAGCCAGCGCCCTCGCCATTCCTTTTCAGTTCAGGGACGTTCAGCGCCGTCCGCAGCCTGTGGTCCCTTCCGTCATCGTACGCAGTGGGCGACCGATTGAAGAAAGATCACAGGGTACATGTAGGAAACTCTGTATTTAACATAATGAAAAGCAAACGAGGGCTCATATGTATGTGTGTGTAAGAGAGAGAGAGAGAGAGAGAGAGAGAGAGGGAGGGAGAGGGAAAGCCGGAAGGGAGGAAACGAGGAAGGAGAGTGCGAGGGAAGAGACAGACAGCCTGACCATCTCTTCACTGTTTACCTATAAAGCTGTGATCTACAATAGCACTATAGTTATTCCAATTAGGTATATACTAGGTATTGTTTAAAAGCTTCTAGGGTTCGAGACCCACAGTGATGCTTTTTTCAACAGGATACAGCCGTTTTAAAAGCCGTTAAGCTCGAATTCAAACAATACCTGGGGGTGCTATAGCGACCGGCTATTTGGATTGAGAGTTTCTTGTGTGGTTTCCGATCAGTATCAGTCGAGTGCCAGAATATAGTACCAGAAAAACGGGCAAGGACTAAGCGCCATCTTCCTCAGTCGATTTTGTCATCTTCTCTCACTTACAGACCATACACACATGAATTACATCACCAAACATGCTGAGAGCCTTAGAACATGTCCCGACTGGGGCGATGCCCCGAAGGGAGATACGTAGGGTGAGAAAAAAACCTGCAATCCATCGAGTAGATCAGCTTCGAATATCACATTCCAGCACAGGATGTGTCCTGACCCCTTTCGCGATATAACAATTCATTTACGTTACTAAAGACCTCAGTAGTTGGCGCTTCCGGAAACAATTCTTACTCATTCACTTACCTCAATCGCTTGCGCCCCCGCCACCATCTCCCCTTTCACTTCCACCACTATCACCATCGCCGCCACCGACCCCGCCACCGCTGAGGGCCTCCTGGAGTTTTTAGGAAGCCCCCCTCCACCCAGAGCGGACGGTGGCGCGGCGGCGGGCGGTGCGGCGTTGGCGTCGTTGGGTTTTCCGCCCGCGGGGATTAGCAGCGCAGAGGGAGCGAACCGCAAGAAGCATTTCTTACTAGACGGAATATATCGAGGATTGCCGGATTATATGACGCGCGGGGGCGCGGCGCGCTGAGCGCCGAGACACAGCGAGGAAGGGCGCGAGGATGAGAGCAAAGAAGGCAGCGGGGCTAGGAGAGTGGCGGGCAGGGGACTTGGAACAAGCAGGCGCTTTGCAATGTCGTCTCCCTCGGTGCGGCGAGGGAGAGGCGCCGTCGCAGGATTACTCCCCTTGGCAGAAGGTAGGGGTGGGGAGTGTGGGTGCGGTGATGAAGGAGAAGGCAGGACGATGCGATGGAGGGGATGCGGTCGGGAGAAGTTGCGTGAATGTATTCACAACAATGAAGAATCCTGGGGGATCTCAATTGTTTGGAACTGCAGATTGCAAACATTTGAATCTTCATTTCGTTTAGTGTTGCATTATGTTTTCTATAACTCGGGGAACGAACAATGTCTAGTTTTTAAAATAATTTTGGCTAATCTCGCTCTTTTTTTTCTGGAACCTCAAGAAAATGTGCGCAGATAATCTCTTCCCCTGCGTCCTATACATTTTTTTGCTGTTTTTTGGACCTAATAAATATCAAAATTGACGTGTGAATCACCTCTTATTTCTGGTAGTAGAAATGTGGCATACGAGAAGACTTACTCATGGT